>CM046036.1:49811476-50273976 GCA_025215565.1 Flaveria ramosissima | reverse complement strand
AATGAAGTTTTAGCATGAGATTGAAAGTTGATATTTCTAGAAGTTAAAAACAATTAAAATTAAATATAATAAAACAAGGAGTAAATTGGGAGTTCAATTGATTTAAATAATTATCAAATTTAAATAGTTATCAAAAGGTCAAAAATACCCTTTTCATTTAATTAGTATGTTAGTTAAAAGTCATTTATTTACTAAAATACCATTATTGATTTGAGCCATTGATCAATTTATTTAAGGGTCTAGATGAGTCCTGTAGTTCTGAAATTATTTAAGAGTTTTGAAATGATCCTCAACCGATAGAGATAGAGAGAGATAGAGAGATAGAGAGATGAGAGAGATAGAGAGAGAGAGAGAGAGATATAGAGAGAGATAGATATAGAGAGAGATAGATATATAGAGAGAGAGATATAGAGAGAGAGAGATAGATGGATATAGAGAGATAGTAGAGAGATCTAGATATATATATATATAGATATAGTATATATATATGATCTATATATATATATATATATATGTATATATATATGTATATATATATATATATATATATATATATGTATATATATATATCCCCTAAACTATGATGCGAATTTAATTACTTCCTAGTTCATTCCTTAATTGTGAGTGATTGTGGAAGGACAAACATGATTTTTAATGATTTGTGTAAATCATGAAAACCATAATGTTTTTAATTGATATGATATAAATCACATATGTGAAAGATAAGTAGGGTCGCTTCGAATGAAATTGTAGGGTGCATAATTCTAGAACTTTCATAGAATCAGGCTAGTGTTCCATGACCATTATTGGACACTTAATGTGGGGATGGCTCGGCTAGGGAGAATCTTGTGTAAACATACATTGTTGTTTTTATTTAAAACCATCAGTTCAAGGAAATCAAGTCTACTAATGGTAAAGAGTCTAAGTGTATTTTACAAGAAAAGGTTCAAGGTGAATAACTACCTCTCATATTCAACATTCAAATATCGAGGTTTCATTGAGATTTGGTGTTTTGATCGAGCTCCATTCCTGTAGGGGATTTTTGAAAATTTTAGTGAAATAGTTGTTTCTTCACTTGTTTTGGACATTAATAATTATTTATATTTATTCCAAGTTAATTATTTAATAGTGAGTGTGTATTTTTCCTTGTGAGAGAATCACAACGAGTTAAACCATGTCCAAAAGGAAGCTAAAATGAATGAGATATTGATGCTTAGAGTTAATAGAATAAGTAGAAGTGTTTGGTTTTATCTCATATTGGTGGAGTGATAAAACAACTTTAAAGTGATGGAGTATGTAAAAGGTTTTTTGTCACACATTGAAAGATTAATAAACCTTTTAGATGAATTTTTTGATGATTACTAAGTACAAGATTAAATCAGTGTTAATAACAAGATCTTTGGAATGAATTTCTTATTGATCACTAAGTACTATATTAAATTAGCTTTAATGACAAGACTTCTATTTTTATTTCTTGAAACTGTCATTATATATAAGGATATGTTCCATAAAACTCAGGATTTCAGCATTGGTTACCAACTGCCAAATCAAGCTAAGTACGAAATCCACTACCGAATAGCATATGCTGAATGACTACCGATCATCATATGCCAAGCAACTACTGAACTACATATGTTTCTGCTGTTAAGCATATATAGATCAATTGACGATCAGCAGCGAACTCCATGAGTTGTTGATCGACTGCTACTCAGAACAAGATTGTCTATGCTGGCGGTTGTTGTGTTTCACCTTTTGGAGACAACATAGTACTGAAGTTGCCAACTCCGATACTCAGATTATCTATTTGATGTAGACTGTGAACATAAAATAGTTTATTCTTGTTGTTTAGATTTCTTAGTATAAAATTCCTCACACTTGTATAGTAGAGGCAAGCTCTTCAAGACATTTGATTGTATCTGCCGAATTGTATTATTTGTACAAAATAGATTAGTCAAGTGAATACTTTGAAAGAATAACTTTTGAATTTACATTTCCTCAAATTATTTTGTTGTTATAGTAAGTATCTAACTTAGATTCCGTATAGTTACTGATCAAAGAGGAAGTTCTTCTTAGTCTGATCCTACCCAATCCAACATATACTACTCAAACCAAAAGCACAATACACCTACTTTCATTTTCTAGATCATCCTCTTTTTCTTATTGTTCCATCTTTTCATAACACTTCTTATCCGACATGTGTAAAGATATCCCCGGTAGTACGAACATACTATTTTGATTGTTGTATTCTGAGAGACAGATGCATTCGTCTGAAAAAAGACGTGAAATCTACTTTAAGGGAGTCCTACAATCTTTATACTTAAAGTTTTGCTGATGAGCTCATATTATAGTTTATAGAATTACACTAACATGCATAACTTAAAGTTTATGGTAACCACACGTTGAGACGAAAACTTTGTAAGAATAATGTTATCAAGTATATTTGTAGCCCCAACGTTATGTATATAAAACTTAGTAAATTCAGACATCGATCGGATAATACCAATATTATGACACAAAATACGTTATTATGAACATAACTCATTTTGTTATGGAATTGTTATTCGGTATGATGTAACGCAGGACATATAAGTCGTGTTTTATATTGATAAAAAAAATATAGGTATCGATTCTAATAGTAACAATAACAGAATCAACGTTATAGAGTGGATTCGGTTTCGCTCATCATGATACCCGTATGCCAACAACAGTTTAGATAATCCTATTGAGAATACAACCGCGTTTTAACGAAATTTATATTTATTCAATTGAGGACATTTTTTTAACACAACTACATATTTAGTTTTTTTAATTAACGGACGAAAGTTATTAGAGAGAATAAGCAAATTAGTAGAAAATTAAATAATTTAAAAGTATATATCTATAAAAAAAAGGTTTACAGTATAAAGTGTTGTTTTTGTGGGAAGTGTAAGAAATTATATCAACCCTTGATCTAAGCAATTGATGGTTCATATTAAAGATCTGAATAATCATGGAAGAAATGGGGTTGGAGAGGTAGATTTGGAAATAATATACTTAGATTTTCTCAAATTTCCATAATCTTTTTAAACACATATAATTTTCTTATAGAATATTATTTTTAAAAAAATTACACTATAAAATCAAGCATTTGATTCCCTTTAATTGAGTATAGTTTTGATATACTTTTTTTTTAAATTCAACAATTTTATTAAAAACGTATATTTGTCGTGTATATAACTTGCGTGATTATTAACTGCATAATTATGAAAATAACTTGCTTAATTATCATATAACTTGTGTAATTATTTGTACAACTTGCAGAATTATTACTTATAACTTGAGTAATATTAACTTGTTTAATTATGAATATAACTTGCGTAATAATAAATATAAATAGTGTAACTATCTATCTTATATGCGTAATTATGGCGCATACGAAATTACCCCTCTCCTAAACAACACGTGTCACGCCTTGGTATAACTTGCGTAATTATTATATATATATAACTTGCGTAATTATTATTTATAACTTGACTAATATTAACTTGTGTAATTATGAATATAACTTGCATAATAATGAATATAACTTGCGTATTTATCTATCTTATATACGTAATTGTAGCGAGGACGAAATTATCCCTCTCCCAACGTGTCACGCCTTGGTGGTTTCGTATGTTTTGCACGAAAATTACACTTTGTATAGTAACCGACCATTATATTTATATACAATATAAAAATGAAATTAAAAATGTTAAGTAGTTAGCTAGCCGGCTACTTTTCATGGTGTTTGTTCATAATACATATGATAACGTATGTGAATATTAACAAGACCTGAAGAATGCAGAGGTCAACAAGAAACAGTCTTTAGGTTAGATTTGGACAAACATATAGTGTGTAACCATCAAGATGCCAAGAAAATAACAATATTATACCAGGGAAATAGTTCAATCTATTAAGCCACAACAACATTATGACATATAGGCAATTGGAGACAACATAACACAACAAGAAGGTGACTTATTAAATGTGGAAAACTGGTTCAAACCTTATTATTCCCTTCTACGTAATTGACTTGACCCAACAAATTCATTGGAATGTTGTGAGATATCTTTTCAACGAATATGGGACTAGTACATGCATGTGAACATGTGGAGTTGTAATAGATACTTTTGTCAAGCCTCTCCTAGTACTTTTGGATGATTATGTAACATAATCGACTTTAAAAGATTGTTTATTAGAAAACCTGATTATATACCTGCGTATTACACGAATTGAAATAAAAAACTATATAATAAATTATATATGTATATAATCTAATATATGTTATAGATAATATATTAATAAAATTATTATATATAACAAACATAGTTAAGGTATAAACAATTATATAAAAAGAATATAGATTTTATTATTCATAAATATACATAAACTTTTTTTATATATCTTTTTAAAATATCTTAGTTTAAGAATGATTAGCTATAAATTAAACTATATATTAACAAATTAAGTTTTATTAAAGTATTTTTAATAACATGTTATTAAATTCTAGAAAGAAATTATTTTGATTACTATAGTATTAAATGATAGTTATAAGAAACTTTTTTCAAGTCAATATTTTTACTAAAACTGTAAATTTATCGTGCTAGAAAAAAATGAACAATTGTAGATAGATATGATGTGTACATACTAAAAGGTGATTATATGACTGATAGTTATTTTTTTTATTAGAGTATATTTATGAGTTTTTTCGTGTAAGACAAACTCGTGTGAGCTTGCTACAACAAAAATATAACTTTTTAAGTCTAGAAAACAAGGAAATCTTGTTCAAAACTTATCATTCAAACATTTTCAATACGATTCCCTTCTATGTCATTAATTTGACATGATAAATCCATAAGAATATCGTGGGAAGTCTTTTTGAAAAATATGGCGCGTTAGATTGATAGGATGGATGAGTCATGCTAAATTCTTTCATCAAGCCTTTCCAAATTCTTTGGGATGACATGTAATATATATGCTTTTAATAAATATATTTTGAAAAATTATACATGTGTTATAAGTATATATTATTGTGGTTATCAACATCTAAAATGTATTAGCTTCTTTAAAGGTGTACAATAAACCATAATAGCTGACGAAACCGAACCAAATAAACCGAATCCAATAAAAAACCGACGGTTTTGTTTGATGGTTTAAAAAAATAGTTATTTTTTCGTTTTCGTTTTGGTTTTACTTGTAATAAAAACCGAACTGAAACCATACAAATCGAACTTGTAGAATTAGAGGTATATTAATATATTTATAAACATAATTGACGTATTAGTTGCTTATTTAACTTGGGGAGAGATCAAATGATAACTCTTTTTTTTGTGAGAACTCTAGAAACCACTGTGAGCCACTAGTTTTCAATGACAAAATTACAAATAACAAAAAAATAATTAGAAATTTATAAAACAAAAATAAGGTAAAAATAAAAATTAATACATAAAAATGTTTATCTCGTTTTCCTCTTTTATAAAAAAATAGAAAAATTATAAAAAATAGAAAAACTCGTTTTTTTACGAAATTAGTTTAACACATGTGTAAAACCGGATTTACACATGTGATAATAGGATTTACATATATATATATATATATATATATATATATATATATATATATATATATATATATATATATATATATATATATATATATATATATATATATATGGTAGGCGTTGAAAAAATAAAAAATAATCAAATTAATGGTGTATTTTTTAGAAAAAATGATGTCATGAAATAAAGTTATGAATATTAAAAAACGATAAAAATAACATGTGACTTGCATGTGATAAAAAAATATGTAGCTCATATTGGTTTCTTGAGTTTCACAAAATATATTTCAAGATAACCCTACCTTATTTAACTCATACTATCTAAATTTTTTTAAATATTTAAGTTTCAAGAATAATCTTTATTTTTCTTTTTGTTTAAATTGGGACACTAAAATGTTGTATTGAATATTTATTTTATTTTATTAATTGCAATAAATTTTAATGTTAGTAATTTATATTAATATGTAGATTATATTTAAATATCAACAAAACGTTGTAAGCTTAAAGTTTTTAGTTCAAATTCATTACTTTGAACCAACTTTTTATTTAAAATCTTGTAAATTGAATATCAAAAAAATAATGTAAGCTTAAAGTTTTAATATAAATTTATTATTTTGAGCTAGATTTTTCTTTAAAATCTTGAAGCACAAATGGTAAAATAAAAAAACCCAAAACAAAACGAAACCAAAGTGAAAATCGAAAAAACCAAATCATACGGTTTTAAAAACCTAGAAACCGAAATATTGGTTTTTGATTTTGGTTTCAGGCTGAAATCGAAGCAAACCGACCCATTCACACACCTAAGCTTCTTCCACAAATTTTGACTCCTTATTGTATCTCATAATATGACACAATTAATCAATGTAATAAACATATCTTTTTCTCCCTATATCTCTTCTCATATCTTATGCTATAACTTATCAACACCAATTGCTTTTGAAGTTGGATCACATTTTCATTAGATATTTCGATAGCCACTGTTTTGACGCGTACAAGCATACAACTACTTCTGATTTTAGTTTGATTAGAAAATCAGGTACTATTTTGAACACGAAATCTTATTATGTCGTAAAAAAATGTGCATACATATGTTTTTAGCTAGAAATCTTGTGGAACTGTGTATGATTAGTTTTAGCGTCTCTGGTGACCTAGTAACCTAAATACAAAACGAAGAAGATGATTTAAGCATTACAATTTTTTTATTAATCCTTAAAAATTTATAATAATAAGTAAAAATATCCCGTATATTGTTTCTACACTATCCACATAGGCTCTAGCTAATATTTATACACGTGTCGCTACTAGAATAAAGATTAACTATTTAATGACAAAATAAATGCTAATGATTGTTTATATACTTTCCAAATTACAAAACATATTTTTTGATACATTAAAAACATATTTTCTTTTTATTTTGAAAATATATATGTTTTTTAAATTAGAAGGTTATGAAATATGTAGTTTTTTTAATACAAAAAACTTGCAAATTATAAAATTTTTAAAAAATGTATTTTTAAAAAAATTTAGAGAATTAAAAATCCTTCTAATCTATTAAAAGGGTAACTACAAAGGACAATTGGCAACACCATATTTATTATCATAAAAATTTTCCCAATTCTTACTCTTATTATATAACTAGGTTAGTCCCCGTATATTATACGAAATGAATAAATAAAATATTAAATAATTAGTAATTAAAATTTATGCATTATAAATTCATGCTTGAAGATAAAATATTATTATAATTACTTATAAATTGTTACTTTAAGTAAATAAATAACAATGTATTTGTAAGGCCCCGTTCCCGGGACGCTTACAGTTGGTCATTCATTGCACATAAAACATATAATTACATTGCTTTAGGAAAATATTGCAGCGGAAACATTAAAAAGGACATCTCATTTCATTACAAAAACTTTTGTCAAATAATACATCGTGACTCAGTTACAAAATATATAGTTGCATTACATCACAAAAGCCCTATATAAATGGATGCCTTCAAAAAGAGCTGAGTAGCCATCTTGTGCCATCCTCAGCAATCAATACCTGCCAACTGGAAAACATATAAAAAGTCAGCGTTGCTGAGTGAGTTCTAGTTTTATAATAAAACATACTTTTCTTTCATATAAAACCGTTCGTTACTTTTGCATGATCACACATCATACGTACACATAGATAATATCTTTATTATCTCCTTCATTCATCCATTCATTCGTACATTATAACTTTACTTGCGCATCGGATATCCCCCGTACCAATACCATATGCTACACCCCGAACAATTTAGCTACTTGCCCGAAGTCAATAATTGAACAGCTGAGCGTATGCCGCAGTATTAGAGGTAAGCGGTAGAGGTTCTACATAAATGGGCGATCACAAAGAAGGACCTGATATCCAATACATGCAAGACTTTTCATTTCTTTCCACTTTACGTTACATAATACTTCATTTCATTCATTATCATAACACGTAAAGCCACACGAAAGATAAACATACATCATAATAAGGAACATTAACATGCACCGACATCACGTCATACAGGGCAACATCATACATACATAACATGCATCATGCATAAACATGCAACATCATCATCATTATGTCGTACCTACTCTCTAAAGTCAGAAGTTGAACTACACTCTCCTTCGAGTGCAACAGCCCTATTCGGGCGTATGGACACCCTTCAGTCGCATGGCCTCCATAAGACTGAACATCATGCGATTGGACTCATGCGGATGACATCAATGGACATCCAGTCGTGCGTATGGACCTCATGCGGATGGAACTAATACGAATGAGCACCTATGCGACTAACCTCATGCGAATGGACTCATGCGACTAAACACCTAAGCGACTGGACCCTCAGTCGTATGACTCCCCATGCGACTGGACTCCCAATCGTGCGAATGAACACTTAGTCGTACGATTGAACCCTCAATCGTGCGAATGAATCCCAATCATACGAATGAACCTCAATCGCCTCTCAATCGGCCGTATGGCCTTCATTCGGTCGCATAGCCCTAGCTGATGCAGAATGGAGTTCATCCCGAACCTAATCTGCCATTTTCGGCCTCCAAGCTCATCCAAACCCATTCTAAGCCTAAATCAGCCATCTTAGACCTTAGGAATGCATACCACAACACCATACAAGCACACACAAGCCCGGAAACATACTCTACACGCATCACACGCAACACACCCAAATGGGTCAAACACATACACATACGAAAAACGGGTTTTTGATGCTTTCCAGCCCTAAAATCGATTGAAAACAAGTAAAAGTGGGGTCCTAGACTCACACAAACGAGCACAACGACAAGGGCTTCGATTTGGCTTGCTACACGACGATTTTGGCCACCCGAACCGACCCGAACCGGCACTTTTTCCCTCTTTTCTTCCTTTCTCTCTTCTCCACTTTTTGGTGGCTGATTTGTGAGTATGAGGGAGAGGGTAAGGGCTGCCCTCTCCCTTATATACTCCCACTCACCCGACTTTCTTTCGTTCGCGAGTTTGGTCCCTCGACATTGGACTTTATTTCTTTTTCTTCCTTCGTCGGCTTCAAAATAATAAATATCCGGGTGTAAGAAGTTCACCACCCTTAAATAGGTTTCGTCTCCGAAAACGGTTATTCTTCGAACAAACGTGGATAATGTTGTCTCATTTCTTCCCCAGTCTCCCACGTTGACTCGGATCCCTTCCTGTGCTTCCACTGTACACGCACAAAAGGAACCACTTTATTTCTCAGCCTTTTCTCCTTATGATCGATGATTGCCACTGGTTGCTCCATATAATTGAGCCGTTCGTCTACTTCGATATCCTCTAGTGGAACAATCATATCTTCAATAGCTAAGCACTTTCTCAGATGAGATACATGGAATGTTGGGTGAATTCCACTTAGCTCATCTGGTAACTCCAGTCTATAGGGCACCTCTCCTACTCGAGTGATGATTCGGAAAGGGCCTATATACCTTGGGCTCAACCTACCCCGCTTTCGAAAGTGGATGATACCCTTCCAAGGTGAGACCTTCAACATAACCCGATCACCCACTTGGAACTCAATCGGCCTGCGCCATTTATCAGCATACGACTTCTGTTTGTCTTTGGCCGCCTTCATGAAGGCTTTTATCTTCTCAAGCTTCTCAGTCGTAGCCTCGATTACCTCGATGCTCCCAATTCCTTCTGACCAATATCACCCCAACAAATGGGTGTTCTACATCTCCTACCGTATAGCATCTCATACGGTGGCATACCAATGCTGGCATGATAGCTGTTGTTGTATGAGAATTCGGCTAACGGTAGGTGGTCATCCCAACTTCCCCCAAAATCAATCACACAAGCCCGAAGCATGTCTTCCAACGTCTGAATGGTCCTTTCGGACTGACCATCAGTCTGGGGATGATAAGCCCTGCTAATATGTAACCTCTTCCCCATAGCATCGTGGAATTTCTTCCAAAATTTAGATGTAAACCGGGTGTCCCGATCAGACACAATAGACACCGGCATGCCATGTCGAGTTACAATTTCCTTGATGAACAGATCAGCCAACCTCTCTGATGAATATGTCTCTCGGATCGGTAGGAAGTGAGCACTCTTCGTCAAACGATCAACTATCACCCATATGGCATCGTACCCTTTCGGGGTACACGACAGCTTCGTAATGAAATCCATGGTGATGTGCTCCCACTTCCATTCCAGTATATCCAAAGGTCGGATCTTCCCATACGGCTTTTTATGCTCGGCCTTTACCTGTAAGAAAGTAAGGCACTTACTCACATACTCCACCACGTCGCGCTTCATACCCGGCCACCAATAATCCTTCTTCATATCTTGGTACATTTTAGTGGCACGTGGATGAATGGAGTATCGAGTCTTGTGAGCTTCATCCATTATCTTCACCCGTAGATCCCCAAAACAAGGAATCCACACACGATCGAATCGGGTTCGAACACCGAGTGTGTTTTCACCCAATTCCCCAAACAGGCCTCTCATTCTTTCAGAGTTAAGATGATCTTCTTTCAGTGCCTCGTCTTGAAACTCTTTGACTTGCTTCATTACATCAGAGGTCATGATCAGTTGATATGCTTTCACCCGAATCAGCTCAGGCCTTTCTTTCCGGCTAAGGGCATCAGCCATCACATTGGCCTTGCCCGGATGGTAGTGGATCTCACAATCATAGTCTTTTATGAGCTCTAACCATCTTATCTGCCACATGTTCAGGTCCTTCTGCTCAAAGAAGTACTTCAAGCTCTTGTGGTCAGTGAATATGATGCACTTCGTCCCGTAAAGATAGTGCCTCCAAATCTTTAACGCAAAGAGCACGGCTGCCAGCTCCAAGTCATGAGTGGGGTAATTGACCTCATGAACTTTCAACTGTCGGGATGCATAGGCTATAACCTTCCCTCTCTGTATTAAAACACATCCCAACCCTGAGTAGGAAGCAAACCACCGGATCTTCACTTCCATCGGGTAATGACAGAAGTGGAGCTTGAGTCAACCTCGCCTTCAGTTCCTCGAACGCCTTCTCTTGAGCTTGACCCCATACGAACTTCACATCTTTTCGGGTCAACTTAGTCAGTGGTGAAGCAATCTTAGAGAAGTCTTGGATAAATCTTCTATAGTAGCCCGCCAAGCCCAAGAAACTACGAATCTGGGATGGCGTCTTTGGTGACTTTCATTGCATAACCGCCTCCACTTTCGCCGGGTCCACCATAATCCCGTCGGGATTAACCACATGACCCAAGAACTGAACTTCGCGCAACCAAAACGCGCACTTGGAGAATTTAGCATACAACTTCTCCCTCCTTAGCGTCTCCAGAACCTCCCGAATGTGACCGGTATGCTCAATCTCGCTCCTCGAATAAATCAGGATATCATCAATAAACACAATCACTGATTTATCCAGCATCGGCCGACACACACGGTTCATCAAATCCATAAAAGCAGCTGGCGCGTTGGTCAAGCCAAAAGACATGACAAGAAACTCGTAGTGACCATAGCGCGTACGAAAAGCTGTTTTAGGGATATCATGTTCTTTCACTTTCTGCTGATGGTAACCAGATCGAAGATCTATCCTTGAAAACCAACTGGCACCTTGGAGTTGATCGAACAGACCATCTATTCTCGGTAAGGGGTATCGGTTCTTAATCGTCAACTTGTTCAGCTCACGGTAGTCAATACACATCCTCATACTACCGTCTTTCTTTTTCACAAACAATACCGAAGCACCCCAAGGAGAGATACTCGGTCTAATGAACCCCTTATCAAGTAGCTCTTGCAACTGCCCCATCAACTCCTTCATCTCCATCGGAGCTAACCGATACGGTGCTTTGGCGACAGGTTGGGCACCCGGTATCAGATCAATCTGAAACTCGATCTCTCTGTCAGGTGGCACTCCTGATAAGTCTTCTGGGAACACGTCTGGAAAGTCACACACAACCGGTACATCTGCTAGTTGTGGTGTTGGCGCATCCACATCCTTTACATAGGCCAAGTAGGCACTACATCCACGCCTCATACACTTTCCCGCCACCGCCATCGAAATTACTTTTGGAATCATCGTGACCCGATCACCATAAACCGTCACCGAACTCCCGTCAGGCGCTGTCAACCGAATCATTTTCTTGCAACACACAATGTTCGCCTCGAAATCCGCCAACCAATCCATCCC
The DNA here is from genome assembly GCA_025215565.1 of Flaveria ramosissima. NCBI lineage: Eukaryota > Viridiplantae > Streptophyta > Magnoliopsida > Asterales > Asteraceae > Flaveria > Flaveria ramosissima. The sequence goes on along the minus strand of CM046036.1, from coordinate 50,261,734 downwards.
AAGAACCAAATCAAAACCACCTAAGGTCATCACAAATGGTCTAATAGGAAACTTACGACCCTCAAGTTCCACAGAACAGTTCTCTATCATCTCAGAAATCCTGGTAGACTTACCTATGGCAGTTTCTACATCAAAGGGCGCATCAACACGTCTACTACTAACAGGCAGCTTAGCACAGAAAGTAGCAGAAATAAAACTCTTACTAGCACCATAATCAAATAACACAGAAGCTAAAGTTTGGTTCACTAGAAACGTACCGGACACAACATCAGGGTCCGTCCTAGCTTCCTCCTGTGTCATGGTGAATGCCCTGGCGCTCGACCTCGGTCCTTCTGCAGGATCGGGTTTGTCACTTAAACACTTGTATTTCTCTCAAACTCACTTATAGAAACACTCAAATCAGATGAAGCAATGTCTTTTACAAGAGTTGGTAATAATATAATAAGTAACAAAGGAACAAGCAGAGATATATTTTCAAGGCACTTGTATATATTACTTCTCAACTCAAGATTACAAGACACTTACAAGCATAAAACAAAAGTTACAATGAGAAACTATATATACTAGATCCTACAGCCGGATATACTTTGATACCAGCTGGAAACCTAAGACTAAAGCATATACTACAATGCTAAAGTTAAGGTATCTTAGATAAAGTATTATCTAAGATATGGTAGTCATGACATGTCCATGACTTACCTTTTGTCACCAACTAAAGATGGCAACTGTACTAACATAAAAAGGTAACCAGTGGATTAAAGTATGGTCAACTACATGGCTTTTGAGAAAACGCCATGCAGTATCTCAGAGATTTGCAGCTCAAAGAAGTGAGAGCTTGACTTTGGGTTTCCTGTCTTTGACTTTGTCTCTCAACACTCTCCCCCTTTTTGGTAGCATCATCCTGAGAGCTTGATGAGCTAGAGGAAGAGGTCAAGGAGACCTGAATTTGTACATGCCTAACAGACCTCTCAATCTGTTTCTCAGCTAGTTTGGCCTTGAGAGTTTCAATCTCAAGTTGCTGAGTGGCAGACCTCTCCTCTAAAGTCCTAACCTTTGATTCAAGGTTTGAGACTTTAGAAAGTAGGTCTTGAATGGTGAGTTTCATACTTCCCTCATCTTCTTTTGAAGAATCATGGGGAGATGAGGTAGCATACCTGGTATGTTCATCCTCACCACCAGATGTGGTTTCTTGGCGCCCTGGTTTCCCTTGCACAATGATGTCTCTTTCAGAGTCATCAAAGGGCATGGTTGCCGTAGATTCAGTCTCAGTTTCGTTACCACTTTCCTGAGGATCCATTGAGGCTCCTTCAGTAGTGGCAGCTGAATCTACATGAGTCCCCTCCATATCAGTGGGACTCACCTCAGTAAGGCTTTGCTGATGGGGGCTAGAGATAAGGGGTCTCTCTAGGCTCTGTTGATCCTTGAGAGGGTGTTATGGATCAACTTCATTGCCTTTAAGAGACATAATCTCTTCACCAGCTCCGGTCAAAAGGTCAGTATAAGATAAGGAGTTAAAACCTAATGACCCGGGACTTTGATCAATGTCAAGAGGCATTGAGCTGTCCCTTTGTGGCTGCTCAGGGGAGTATAGATACTCTTCCTGAGGGCTATCAGCTTGGATTTCGGGCTCATGGGTCTGAGACTGAGGAGACTCAAGACCCATATTGAGGTCATTGTGAAGGATGTTTGGACCTCAGGCTGAGTGGGAGCCCTTTGTTCCACTCTAGCCTTTTTGGATTGAACAGGAGGAGCTTGTTCAATCAGAGTAGATTGAACAAGGGTTTGTTTGGGACGTCTCTGATATGTAGCAGTAATGGGTGGAAAAGGTAGATTTGATAGGGTGAGGGTAGTTGCTGGTGTGGGTTCATCACCTATGGGGTTAACAGGGATGTCACCAGGAGCCATTGGCTCAATCATACCTGGAAGTAGTGCGGTATCTCTTCCATTGAAGTTGGTAGACACTCTCTTCAAGGTCTTGAAGATGGTCGGCCTCATTTGGGGAGCAGTCAGAGCAGCTGCACAGACAAGCTTGCCCTGATCCAGCTCACAGTTGATTATGTGCTGGAGAAACCTGGGATACATGAAGAATGTGTCCCTTTGAAGATTTCCCATAAGGTTAGTCAGCACAAACCTTGAATAGTTGAAGCGGAGGCTTTGTACCAACCCATGAACTAAGCACCCAAGTTCATACGGGATTTGATCCCATCCCCCAGATTTATTAGACAGGCAGTGAAGAACCACATGCAGTAGGAACTTCCACTTGTAGGAGAAGTTGAATTTGTAAACCGTTGACCTGCTAACATCTCCACCGTATCCCATTTGGAGATAAGAACTGTCCAAATCTGTTTTGGGGAATTCCGTTGGAGCGTCCTCATCATGGAGCTCGAGATGCTCCCTGATGATCTGTTCAGAGATGACCAACTCTTGGCCACAAATGCTCGACCTTATAACACGAACCCCATTTAGGGTTTCAATCCGACCATTTGCCCGAAATTCAGACATTTGGTTTGAATAGATTGTAGGGTTTACAGTCAGAGCAGTGTAGTATGAGGATTGGGTCAGGAAAGAAATGATCTTTGAGAAGTCAACATCCCTTAAAGAATCAATGAGTGCGACCTGGTTGTGTTGAGGGTTTAGTGCCATTGATGAAGATGACAGAAAGATAGTTCGGAATAAGGTAAATTGGAGAAGAAGAAAGCTTTTAGGGCAGTAATTTAGGTAAAAAGGATGTAAGTGATTAACCGGAAGTATTTAAATGGGTGAAATGGCGGTTTAAAGGGGGTTTTGGATAAGATGATGTGAGGGTTCAGTGGATGATGTGACATGGGCGGTAAGGTTAGACCATTTAAATAATCCGACATCATTAACAAAATATTTACTTTTTACAGTGTGGGGCCCGAAAGATTTCCGTTACACAGTAAAATCTTTCTTCCGAGTATAAAGCATTTCCGAAGGTAATGTTCTTTCGAAGGCAAATTTACTTCCGAAGGTAAATTGCTTACTTCCGAGAGTATATGTTGCTTTTCAGGTGGAGTGTGTTAAATGCTTTGGAAGTAGATCTTAGATGAAATCAATCGCTTCTTCCGAGACTTAACACTCTTCCGAGAAGAAAATTATCCTGGGAGAAATTTGCTTCGGAAGATATGCAAGATATCTTCCGAGGGTTAATTTCTCTTCGGAAGAATTCATACTTAGATAAAATTTAGAAAAAGATCTTTTGTAATAGGGCTTAGATTGTTTTGACATGAGACTCCACACATTTAAAAGGTTTTCAAATGAGATTAACTAATCAATGTTTAATATCCCAATAGCTATAATGAGATATTTGAATCTTTGTTCATAAAAGGCTTTGGTGAACAAATCAGCATATTGTTCATTTGAATCAACTTTGATTAGTTTGATAAGATTTTTCTCATGAATATCTCTAATGAAATGATACCTGATATCAATGTGCTTTGTCTTGGAGTGCTTCACTGGATTTTCAGTAATGGATATAGCACTGTTGTTGCCAATGTGGATAGGAGTGCTTATGAAGTTGAATCCATAGTCTATCATCTGGTTTTGAATCCACAGTAGCTGAGCACAGCAACTAGCAGCAGCAATGTATTCAGCTTCAGCAGTTGATGTAGAGACACCGGATTGCTTCTTGCATTGCCATGAGATGATCCTTCCACCAAGAAATTGACATCCACCTGATGTTGATTTTTTGTTTATGTTGCAGCCACCATAATCGCTATCAGAGTAACCATAGAGATTAAAATCACTATTTCTTGGATACCAGAGACCTAGTTTAGGTGCTCCTTTGAGGTATCTGAGGATTCTCTTGGCAACAATTAGGTGAGACACCTTTGGAGCAGCCTGATATCTTGCACAAATGCAAGTTGCAAACATGATATCAAGTCTACTTGCTGTGAGATACATCAGAGAACCAATAATTGCTCTGTACTGATGTTGATCAGTATCCTCCCCCTCAGAATCAGGGCAGAGATTGTGGTTTCTGGGTATATGTGTCTTTGCTGCTTTACAATCCTTCATATCAAATCGCTCTAAGATGTCATTGACATACTTAGATTGATTGATGAAGAACCCTTCCTTCAATTGCTTTACCTGAATTCCAAGGAAAAAGTCCATTTTTCCCATGGAACTCATCTCGAACTTCTTCTAATGCTCTCAAAGTCTTTGCACATTTGGTCATTTGAGGAACCAAATATGATATCATCAACATAGACTTGAACGAGCAAGATGTCTTTCCCAGACTTTCTTATGAAAAGAGTCTTATCAATGGTACCTCTAGTGTAACCATTCTTCAGGAGAAATTGAGACAATGTCTCATACCACAGCCTAGGTGCTTGGTGCAGCCCATATAGAGCTTTATCCAACTTGCACACATAGTTTGGATGCTGTGGTCTTCAAATCCTGGAGGTTGGCACACTTGACATCAAGCTGGTAGACACCTGAAATTCTTGGATGCAGCATAAGCAAGGAAGATCCTAACTGCCTCAAGTCTTGCAACAGGTGCAAAGACATCAGTATAATCGATTCCCTCCTCTTGAGTGTATCCTTGAACCACCAGTCTTGCCCTGTTCTTGATAATCAAGCCTCTATCATGTCTTTTGTTTCTGAATACCCATTTGGTGCCTATAGGTACTTGACCAGATGGTAGCGGACATAGGTTCCAAACCTTTTGTCTTTTGAATTGAAGCAGCTCCTCTTGAATTGATTCAACCCAGCTACTATCTTTCAAGGCATCTTCCACCTTCTTGGGTTCTATTTGGGATAAAAAGCATGAGTACAAGCAGACATTCCCATTATGAGTTTGTCCTCTTGTTCTCACACCTTCAGAGACTTCCCCTATGATGTTTTCAGCTGGATGAGTATTATGAATCCTGAGTCTAGGAATCACCTCCAGTTGCAAAGATAAGTCCAAGTTGGACATATTTTGCTCAGGAGCTTGAATACTTGGTCCAGCTGTTGTTTCAAACTCATTCAATGAGGACTGATTGAATGAAAGAGAAACATCATCATTTCTTTGTTGTGAAGCATCATTAACAGTTGCCTGTTCCTTCAAGATGGTGTTTCCATCAGCTTTGTGTTGTGCAGGATCTCTTGAAGAGATTTGAAAATCAGCAGGTGAATCCCTTGTTGAATTACCACTATCTCTTGAAATGGTTATACTGTCAGATCTTTCAATAGTGGGAACTTGATTTGCTGCAACTCTTGGAGAACTTGGAATAGGTCTGGGAAGCTCAAATAGTTGATCTTCTTCAGAATTACTTTGAACACCTGTTCCAGCTGAAACATTTTTACAAGATGGTTTAGAAAAGTTTGGAAACAATTCTAAATCAAAGATATGATCAGGGCCATTCCCCCTAACACAAGGAGTGTGCTCATTAACTACAATGTTGGAAGATTCCTCAAATTGTTGGTTTTTAATATTATAAACTCTGTAGGCTTTAGAGAAGGAGGAATATCCAACAAAGATAGCATCATCTGACTTTTCAGCAAATTTTGCCAGATTGTCTTTTGTGTTAAGTATGGTACACCTGCTGCCAAAGGACCTTAGAAAGCCAATGAACGGTGGCCTCTTGTTCCATAACTCATAAGGGGTTTTTCCATGTGGCTTTACTACAAGAACTCTGTTCTGCACATAGCATGCAGTGCTGACTGCCTCTGCCTAGAATGTTAGAGGCAGCTTTGAATCAGCTAACATAGTCCGAGCAGCCTCAATAAGTGTCCTATTTCTCCTCTCAGCAACACCATTTTGTTGAGGAGTTCTAGGAGCATTATATTGTCTGGCAATCCCTTTTGAGTTACAAAATGAGTCAAGAACTAGGTTCTTAAACTCAGTCCCTTGATCACTTCTAATTATTTTAACCTTGTTATCAACTTGATTTTCTATTTTAAGAATAAAAGATTTTAAAGTTTCAGCAGTTTCATCTTTAGTTCTTAAAAAGAATACCCATGTAAATCTAGTAAAATCATCAACAATCACAAGGCAATATGATTTCCTTCCAATGCTCATTATACTTGTGGGACCAAATAGATCCATGTGCAATAAGTGTAATGGAGTGGTGATAGAGTTAACAACTTTGGATTTATGAGAAGACCTGTGTTGTCTCCCTTTCAGGCAAGCAACACAGTTTATCTTTGCAGAAATATTCCTTTTTAGGCAAACCATGTACCAAGTTATTCTTAGCCAATTTATTCATTGTCTTAAAATTGACATGACACATTCATTTATGCCATAGTGTTGACTCATCACCATCAGCTTTGGAAAGAAAGCATGATACTTCTCCCATTGGGGAAGCATTGTTCATATCAAGCTTGTACATATCCCCTTTCCTGGGAGATCTAAGAAGCACTAATTCCTGAGGAATTGTCATCCCGGTTTGAGGATAATACACTCATGTTCTGTGAAAAGCATTTGATGCTTTTGATCACAGAATTGAGAAACACTTAACAGATTATGTTCAAGCTGTTTGACAAAATTAACTTTGTCAACTTTTAACTTTCCATTGGATATACTTCCTCTGCCAGAAATATATCCTCCGGCCTCACCTCCAAACTGGACAGGACCTCCATCATAATGTTGAAATTGTTGAAGGAGAGATCTGTTCCCTGTCATGTGCCTGGAGCATCCACTATCTACAATCCAAATGTTGTTATTCTTGTCATATGGATGTCCCTGCACATAAGGTGAGATAATTAGTTTTGATTGGAAACCCAAGCCTTATTGGTCTTGGGTTCTTCCAATGATAGTGACATAATTGAACCAAAATTTATGCATGGGGGTTCAATGGATGTCTTTGAAGAAGAGGTTTGGGCTACAACATCTTCCTTGATCTTCCATTCCATCCCTTGGTTGATCATAGAGGATAAGCTTGTTGAACCTTTTGTATCTTGGCATTCTTCCGAAGCTTCTTTCTTTTCAGAAGAGACCTTCACCACCTTTTCTTCTGAAGTAGTCTTCTTCTGTTTTGTTTTTCTGAGTCTTTACAGCTTTAACTTCCGAAGCCTTTTTCCTTTCGGAAGAAGAATTTTCTTCTGAGAGAAGCCTTGCTTCGGAAACAAGCTTTCCTTTTTTCATCACTTGAACCATTTGATATGGTCCAAATGAGAAACCTTCCCTGACTCCTTCTCTTTTAACAATATATGCATAATGTGTGCTAGCAGGATAGTAGTAACAATCTTTAGCCATGTGTTTTTGCAGACCATACATTATGCATGCAATGTTAACTTTCTGGGAATGAGAGGATTGCTGTTTCTTGTTCTTTTTCTCTTCATCAGCAACCATTCCCTTTAATTTCTGATCCTTTGGTAGGATAGGAGTACTGGTACTGCACTCTTTTCTTGAATCAGAATTTCCAACCACCTGGAATCCAGCTGATATACACCCTTTTGCTTTGGGTCTATCTTTAGCTTGGATTCAGCCACTTTCTTGGCAGTTTTTCTGGCTGCCTTAGCTCTGCTTCTTCTGGCTTTGGTGGTCAGAGTTTGATCATCATTGGCTGGGGAGGGCATAATTACCTGTTCCTTCCCTGTGATGGTCTCCATAGTTGCATCATTCTTTGACTCTTGAGAAGGTGGATCAACCGATGGAACCTCTTGCTCTTCAGTGTGGTGGAGCAATTTTATTGGTTCCCAACCCACCTTTGTTTTGATAACAAAGTTTTGAGTGAGAGGATGATGCAAGAATGGCTTGGAAGTTTTGCTCGGAAATATCATACTTCCTGGCTTGAGCCTCAGCAGTGACAAGCTGGGCTTGAGCCTCAGTCAATTTGGATATTAAATCCTTGATTTGAGTTTTGTAGTTTGTATGTTCATGTTTTAAGAGGGGACAGTTTTTTCTAACTCCTCAATTTTTCTTTGGTAGTCAAATTCAGCCCTTTTAAAGTCAGATTAAAACATTTAAAGACTCAATATCAGATTTAGTTTCCATATTATAGTCCTGATACAGTTTAACCTTAGCAATACAGGCAGGGGTACATAGATGTTCATATACCTTGTTTTCGTATGTTCCGGCCATGAGTGCTTCAGCAGGAGTCACATCCTGAACCATGAAGCTCTAGTCAACTTCTTGAGCCATTGCTGCAGTCTCTGTTGACTTTCCAGTGGGCTTTGGTATAGAGGGATGTGTGGAGGCCTGTGAGGTTCCCGGGTTGGACTTGGGAGCCTTGCATTCCCTTGTAAAATGACCAAGTTGGTTACAGTTGTAACATTTGGCCTTGCTTTTGTCAAACCCAAATTTGCTGCTGATTGGGTTCTGAGGGAATTGCCTTCCAGTTCTTTTAAAGAACTTCTTTGCTCTGTAGGTTAGAAGAGCCATTTGTTGGACTATGTCCACATACTCTATGTCATCCGAGCTAAAACACTCTAGATCATCAAAGCAGTATTGATAGTCATTTGAGTGCCCACTTCCTGAGACAAATGCACAACCCTCCTGAAAGGAGCTTTGCTAAGCTTGTTGAGACCTTGGAGTCTCAGGAAATGTGATGTAAGGCCTAGAGGAACAAGATGGCTGCTGGGTGTAGGTCAGGTATTGCTCAAGGGTCTGCTTGTCTGATGACCCCTCTTGCTTTCCATTTCCAAACGGTATCCATCAAGGATCCCATAGAGTTCGGTCATGGTGAGTGTATTCAAATTCTCTGTTCTCTTGATAGAGACACAGTAGAATGTCCACTCATTGGGTAGAGCACTCATAAACTTTCTAGTAAGGTCTCTGAGTTCATGAGTGATTCCCACAGATTGAAGGGAAGAAATGAGATCCATGTACCTGAAATATTGCTGGCTAAGAGTCTCTCCAGCAACATAGGTGAAGTTCTCAAACTGCTGCTTCAGTTAGTCCTTCTTGGAATCATTCGAGCTTGAGTACATTTGAGCATGTTGATGCATGTATGTCCCTAGATCATGATTTGTAATGTAATGAATCTTGTCTGTCTGATTATGATGTAATTTGTATTGATTAATGAAATGACATGAATTGTTTGTTACTTGTGATGTTTAATATTTCATTAATGAGCCGTGATAGAATTGATTGGGTTTGTGATTGTTTGAATGGTTACACATTATGTTATATAAATTAAAACATTCAAACTTAACTTAATGAAGTTCTCATGCGAATGGCCCATGCGAATGGACCACACGCATGAATAACTTCATACGATTGACTCAATCGCACGACTGAACCAGGAGACTGGATCAGTCGTATGATTGACACATAAGATTGGCTCAATCGCACGACTGAACACTCAGTCGTGCGGATGAATCAACCGCATGGTTCAATCGCACGACTGAACCATACTTATGGCCCAGTCGAACGATTGAACAATACTAACCTATAAATAGACCCAATTCGTGGAAAAACGTAAGTATTGATTCCATTACGATTCCAGACGTACCCTAGCCGTCCAGAGACCTCCCAAATCGTTCTCCAAGTTCACAGAACACATTAGATCGATTCCTAATCGACTTCTAACGTTAGATTCAATTCTTGATTGATTCTTCGTGTGTTCCCACTGATTGGATAGCCAATCAAATAGGATTCCGCACTATTTGAGTTGGTTTAACACGCTAATCACTAGGTATTTCATTCAAATACCAGGTCCTAACAAGTGGTATCAGAGGTTTGGCTCTTGATTACGTGTTGATTCAATCAAGATTGCATAAAAGTTTGTGTTTTTGCACTAAAAACGCAATCTTTGGTGTCAAAAGTGATCTTGGACGTTCCCTACTCATCGAAGTTTGGTTTCAACGGACTTAGGCGATTAGGACTTGTGAAATTTTGAATTTTTACGGCTGAAACCCGTCAAACCTAGAAATTTTCGCAAAACAGCAGCTTCAGTCGCACGAGTGACCCATTCGCACGACTGGACTCCATTCGCATTGCTCATTCGCACGATTGGACCTAGTCGCACCCTCATTCGGCCGACTGAACCGTTCGTTCGCATAGCTCATACGCACCAGATTCATTCGCACGAATGAACCAATCGCCCAGTTCAGCCGCACGATTGAACCAGTCGCAGAGTTCATGCGCACGATTAGACCATTCGCACCCTTCAGTCGCATCAGTGAAAGTTTGTTTGATTAGATTCTAAGTTATTCGCCATGGAAGATCAGATGTCAGCCTTTACTGCTGGGAAGGACTCGAGGATTCAGAACCTGCTGTTGCTTGAGAGTGAGGTGGGTAATCACAATAAACCACCAAAGCTCTTGACTTTAGATGAGTTTCCCCACTGGAAACAACGTTTTGAGATCTACCTCAATGGAGTAGATCCTAATCTGTGGGAAGCCATTGAGATTGGTTATAGTACACCGGTGGGAGCTGATGGAGTTAAGCTAACGTTAAGTGGGATGACAGACGCACAGAAAGTCAAGTACAATGCAGAGAAAAGGGTTTATGCATTGATCACTCAGTCTATCCCCAAAGACATATTCCACCAGTATTCAGAGAATAAGCAGTCCAAGAAACTGTGGGATGAGCTAGAGAAGAGGTATGATGGGAATGCTTCATTGAAGGCAATCAAGGCAAAGGAGTTAAAGAAGGAATTCGATAACTTCTCATCAATTGGTAACGAGAGTTTAGACGAAGTCATAGACAGATTCTACCACTTGATGAGCGAACTGCATACACATGGAGTGGAAACGACCATGGAGGAGAAAGTAGGCAACTTCGCAGACGGATTGCCTGATAAGTGGGCTTCATTCGTGTCTAACCTAAGACAGAATGAAATGCTTATAAAGCTGGATATTAATGACTTCATTCTTAAGTTGCGAGAAGAAGCACTAAGGATGAAGTACAGAGCTCAGAAGTCCTCGCACACACAAAATCCAGCTTTATACAACGCCACGCCTCAAGCTAAGACATCTGGAGCACCTCTCCAGACTGCTTTTGTGTCTAGCTCGTTAGGTCCTTCACATGCTTCTCCTTCTGGATCAGACACGTCAGGGTCGTCTTGTACCCACTATATTGGATCAGAAGCAAGTGCTACCAAATTGAAGACCGAGAACCTCGGTAATGTTACCGTAGAAGTAGCACGAGAGCATATGGATCTTTTAGCTGCAGTGGTTCATTCATATGATGGACTTGTTGCCAGGAAGATTGGAAACTGCCATCTGGCAGATGAGGACTACGAGCAGGTGGACGAAATGGAGCTTGAGAGGATGGATATAATGTGGGCCTTAGCTAGTGCTGTCCGAAGGGCGAAGAAGTTTGTTAAAAAGACTGGACAGAATTTGGTAGCTACTAAGGATACCACATTTGGCTTTGACAAGAGCAAAGTGACCTGCTTCAACTGTGGAGAGAAGGGGCACTTCAAAAGAGAATGTGTCAAGCCAAAGAAGACGGGTAATGGGAACCCGTTCTCGTCCTTTACTCGCCTAGACAAGCAAGCTTCCAGTTCTACTTCATCAAACAAGGATCCAAAAGCCTTGACTGCTCATGATGATGAAGGACAGGATTGGAGCTTTAGGTTTGTTTCACTAGGGGAATCTAACATTGCCAGTGTAGAGGATATTGATGATGATTCTGCGAGTGAAGGTGATCTAGTAGTTGAGATAGCAATGTCACATAGTAAAGAAACAACTGCAGTCGAGGTCAGGTACAAGCCAAAGGAGGAGACTTCCACGTCAGAGACAGAAAAGTCAGCATCACCAGAACCAGAGACATCTGATGCTGCGTTGATGGCTAACTCGTCTGAACCAACTCAGGTAAGTACTACTGACCAAATGTTTAATAATCATGCTTGTTCTGATTGTGATACTTTTAGGAATAGCATAGATGATAAATTTGCTAGGTTATTAGATCATAATGATAACTTAGTAAAAGATTTACAACTGTGCACTGAGGCTAATAGAGTACTAAAACAAAATGAGCATAGTTTTAAAGAAAAGATAGACCTATTGACTAAACAGCTTAGGGAAACCGAAGTAGTTGCCTTTAACCAAGCAAATGACATTAGGTACTATCTAAACTCCCTAGAAGACACTAAGAAGCAAAAGGCAGTTCTAGAAGTAGAAGTAAATTCATTAAAACAGAAACTGCATAGTTGGACTAGTTCTTCACACATAGTTCAACACTTAGTGAGAGAAAGGAATAACGGGGAGGGATTAGGTTACAAAGTGGTTCCACCACCACCTGAGACCTTGATGAACACTAAGTCTAGACCAGTAAATAATAATCCCATCAAGGATCATGTGGTGACTACTCCTCTTGTTAGTGATCCAGATACTTCATGTTCATCTACTGAATCTGGACAGAAACAAAAGGAGGCCACTTCAAAGGCAAAGGGTAAATTGCCTTGTGTTAATCTGGAAAATGAATTTGAAAAAGTTAACTTAAAGTCAGGGTCAAACAAAGTCAAATCAGAACCTAAAAGGACTTCAAATGTTAATTTTTCACATGCTTCAAGTCAAAAACCAGTTAACCAAAAAGAGAAAGATGTTAAACAGGTTAAAACAGTGAATTTTGTTAAACCAGAGAAAACATCAAACGCACAAGAGTCAAAACCTAAAGTGATTGATGTTACTAGAGTGTCACGCACTTCTCCACAAAGAAAGTCTACTTATAAAGTTGATAGCCGGTCATGCTACAACTGTGGAGAATGTGGACACATCGCTTCCTATTGTCCTTTCTATCAGACACCTAGGAAGAAGATTGATCTTCAGGACTCTAGACCTAGGTCTTCTAAGAGGAGTTCTCTGACTCCACCTAGAAGATCTAGTGAACCTAAAGTCCAACCTGTAAGCCAGACGACTGTTTATCATAAACAGGCCTTGAACAAATCTAGCTTATGAAAAGAAAAGTCAACCTACGTGTCTGATATTGATGACAAGAAGGAACCTGAGCTACCCTCACCCTATAAGGGTCAATGGGTGGAGTTTATGATGTGTGATGCCTCTGGGAAACCCAAGACAGTAAAGGCTTGGGTTCCTAACCTAAACTAATTCATTTACTTTGTATGTGCAGGGTGTTCGATACAGTGCTGAGACTAACACGTGGATTGTAGACAGCGGAGCATCCAGGCACATGACAGGAAATAGAGCCCTTTTATCAAACGTCAAACAAATAAAAGGAGGGCATGTTTCCTTTGCAGGAAACAAAGGAGGCTATATCACAGCTCAGGGAGAAGTGAGAAATCAGAAAGTTAAGTTTCATAAGGTGAACTACGTTCAACAACTTCAGAATAACTTACTTTTTGTTTCCCAAATCTGTGATAAAGGATTTAAAGTCATCTTCGACAACAAGAAGTGTTACGTGCTGAAGAAAGACTACATGATCCCAGAGGACCAAGTTCTGATGACTGCTTCAAGATATAAAGACCTTTATGTCTTGGATCTGTCAACAGCTGCTACAACGGATCATGAGGTTCAGTGCTTTCTATCTAAAGCTACTGAGAAGGATTCCATCTCCTGGCATAGGAGAATGGGACACATTAGTCAAAGGAAGATGAATCATTTGATTCAGAAGGATTTAGTGAGAGGAGTAAATGTAAAGAACTTCCAACTTCCTGACTTTTGTGTAGCTTGCAAGAAAGGCAAACAGACGAAGAAGTCTCATAAGGAAAAGAAAGTTCATTCAATAGAACTTCCTCTTGAACTTCTTCACATGGATCTGTTTGGTCCAGTCAGTACAAAGAGCATTGCAGGCGACTTGTACTGTTTTGTGGTCACTGATGACTACTCAAGGTTCACTTGGGTAATGTTTCTGAAATCCAAATCAGAAACATTTGAGTCATTCAAGGAGTTAGTAACCACACTGGAATCTCTCTACAAGCTAAAAGTTAGACAAGTACGCTCAGACAACGGGACAGAATTCAAGAATCAATGGATGGAGGCATACTGCAAGGAAAGGGAATTGTGCATCAATTCACTTCTGCCTACACGCCTCAGATGAATGGTGTTGCTGAGAGGAAGAACAGAAGCTTGATAGAGACAGCACGAACCATGCTGGCGGACTCAAAACTGCCTATCCAATTCTGGAATGAGGCAGTGGCAAATGCATGTTATACACTGAATCGAGTCCTAATAGTCAAGCGCCACGGAAAGACATGTTACGAGCTACTACAAAGACGCAACCGAATTTGGAGTATCTTGAACCTTTTGGCGCGCTGTGCACACTTCTGAAGAAGACACAAGAAGGTAAATTCAGCGAGAAGGCGGATGAAGGAATCTTTCTAGGATACAACATACCGAACAAGCGAGTTTACAACAACTCAACGGGTCTTGTAGAAGTGTGGTGTAATGTCGACGTTCAGAGATATACCACACCACCTACAGGCAAAGGACCCGCATACTTCTTCGATTATGATGGATTCTTCAAGTCCTTCAACATCCCTCTCTCTCCCTCGGATGATGAGTTAGCTACTAGGATGATGTATGATATTCTGAATACACCATCTAGCACACAGGGAGAATCATCTACTCAGTCAGGGGGAGTAGTCGATGACAGTGACTCCTCCTCTGAAGATGAAACTGAAGCAGATGACCAGAACAGTCAGGAGGAACAGGTTCCAGTTCCTGAAAGTCCACAAGCATCTACCAGTGATGCACCTTCGACTTCGGAACCTCAAACTCCAACTACCTCAGATGCAGAACCAAATGTTCATAATCTTGGCTCTGAGGTAGCTGTTCCTACTACTCCAGGATCACGACTAAACGTCTATCATCCCCTTGACAATGTCATTGGGGATGTCAGATCAGGAGTACAAACCCGAAATCAGCTATACTCAGCTGATTACGCCTCAGTTATGGAGAAGGGTTACATTCATGATGGTGCTTATCGATGTTTTGTCTCGCAGGTTGAGCCAAAATATGTCAGTGAGGCACTAAATGATGAGGCGTGGGTGAGTGCCATGCAAGAAGAACTTCTGCAGTTCAAGAAGTTAGGTGTATGGACTCTGGTTGATAGACCTAAAGGTGCTAAAGTCATCGGCACCAAATGGGTACTAAAATGCAAGAAGGATGACCAAGGAGTCATTATCAGGAACAAAGCTCGACTGGTGGTTCAAGGTTTTCGCCAAGTCGAGGGAATTGACTACAATGAGGTGTTTGCACCCGTGGCAAGGATGGAAGCTATTCGTATCTTCCTTGCCTATGCATCGTACATGAAGATTAAAGTCTACCAATTAGATGTGAAGAGTGCATTCCTTCATGGGGAAATCAGGGAAACAGTCTACGTAAGTCAACCCGAGGGATTTGAAGATCCTTATCATCGGGATAGAGTTTACAAGCTCGACAAGGCTTTATACGGGCTTCATCAAGCTCCTCGAGCTTGGTATGAGAAACTCTCGACTCATCTTGTGAAACACGGCTTTCGCAGGGGAGTCATTGACTGCACACTGTTTATTAAAGAAAAGGATGGCGACCTACTGCTTGTACAGATCTATGTTGATGACATAATCTTCGGATCAAAGAACGAAGAGTTATGCAAAGAGTTTGAAGCAGTGATGAAGAAAGAGTTTGAGATGAGTGCTATGGGGGAGATGAAGTTCTTTCTCGGGTTACAGGTGGATCAGACACCTAATGGGATCTTTCTACATCAGACCAAGTATGTAGGAGACATTCTCAGTCGCTTTGACATGGAGAATGCTTCTGCTGCTGGGACTCCACTTGCTACGAATCACGATATAGCACCTGATGAGAATGGAGATCTTGTAGATGCCACGATGTACCGAGGAATGATTGGATCCCTCATGTATCTCACTGCCTCAAGACCTGATATTATGTATGCTACATGTTTATGTTTAGATATCAGGCTAAACCAAAGGTCAACCATCTGATCGGGGTCAAGAGGATTTTCGTTATCTGAAGGGTACACCCACACTTGGATTGTGGTATCCTCATGATGATGACTTTGAGCTTACCGCGTATAGTGACTCGGATTACGGGGGCTGCAAGATGAACTACAAGTCTACATCAGCAGGGTGTCAATTCTTTGGGAGAAGATTAGTTACCTGGCAGTGTAAGAAGCAGACATCGGTTGCATTGTCAACCTGTGAAGCCGAATATGTTGCTGCTGCAAGTTGCTGTTCACAAATCATCTGGATTCAACAGCAAATGCGGGATTACGGTTTAAAATTCTCATCTACTCCTATTTTTGTTGATAACTCTGCTGCAATTGCAGTAACTAAAAATCCGGTTCAACATCCTAAGACCAAACACATCGGTATTAAATACCATTTCATAAGAGACTGTTTTGAAAAGAACTTAATTGATGTGGTTAAAATTAATACTGATTTTCAACGCGCTGACCTCTATACTAAAGCCTTTGATAAACCACGTTTTCAATATTTGCTAGAGGTCAACGGCGTTAAAAAGAAAAGTGAGGTAATTCCTGATGATGAAAATGTGTAGTCCGATGTAGTTTAGTTAAAGTTTTTTTTATTTTTTTTATTTGTTTTATTTTCGTCTGTTATATTTAAACTCATGTTATTTTGCTGTTTATTAAAATCCTAAAATAATTAAACCAGTAATGATTTTAGTATTTTAGGGGGAGAATATGTCAGCAAGTTAACATTAAAAAAAACGAGGGAGAAGGAATAAATAGCTGATATAAGGTAGATTGTGTCTGTGATACCGATTCAATACCTTTGGAAAATGATAGTACACAGGAACAAATCAAGAGGGACTTTAAAAATTTAAGTTTTGAAAAGATGTAAAAATTTAAAGTATAATCTGTGTAGTCTAAGCAATATAAAAAGGGAAGATGATAGAAAACTGGCAACTCCTAAGGGACACAAAGAAAGTAGACTTAGAGGCTGCTAGACCACAAATGATATGTTGGTAGATTCAACACAATAGACAATTAGACCTGATTGGTGATCTCAAGATCAAACTAAGTTGTTCAACTGACTGTGGGCTTCCATCTTATCACTGGTTAACACAATCAACAATATTCCAATAAGGGGTAATGAGCATTTAAACGCCACAAATGTGTGCGGATGACCATAATTAGAGCAAAGCAAAGAAAAAAAATAAAACAAATGCTATAAAGCTAATGACTTATGTTGTTGGTGCATTTTGTGCAAATAAAATAAGCTGCTTAACAAGGAGATAGGTTGTGTGCCTCTCTGCTGTGCGATGGCACTGACCTGAGGATAAGCATAACCTAGATATTCTAGAATTCATTGTTGTTTGCCGCCTCTCTGCTGTGCGATGGCACTGACCTGAGGACAGGCTTCTCTTTGAAAGCTCTAAGAATAGTCTCTTCTTGTAATAATAACCGTAGACCGCTCAAAAGCTCCCGAGGAATGTTGATTACCATATAAGTGTGGGATCCACAAATGTTAGTTGAAATAATTAAACCTAAATCAGTCACCAGTCTGTGTCAAAAGTCTGTGTATGGATTTAAGTGGACAAACATACTGACAATCATTGTGGCTACATTCCCAAAAGTTCAAATCAATGTGAAAATCTAAGAGTTTCAGTATGATTTCCTTAAGTTGCTAACGACTCTGGATGAACACCGAGAATTTGAGCATCAAAAGTTTTAATAACAAGTCCAAATGATTTGACTTGCCTGTATGATTCCAAAATTGAATTGGTCCAGATATGATCAATCCAAGTTGAAGCTGTCTACTCCCGAACCAAATCCCGTAGATATCAATCTCTGGATTTATCTCTCACAAAAAGCCAAAAACAAGTTTGTTTATGTAATTAGTTTAAAGTTTCTAAATTAGTTAGTCGGTTTTAATTTTAATTTTAGTAGTGTGTCGGACTACATCAGGAAAATCAGAAAGGAATCAACTCACTAAAAGGGTCATGTCTGAGATGACCATATGTGCTTTGAAAGTTTAAAATAGTCACGTCTGAGGTGACAAAGTGTTGAAAAAGGGTCACGTCTGAGGTGACTAAAGTGTTTAAAAGGATCACGTCTGAGGTGATCAAAATGTTTTCAAGATAAAATGATCATGTCTGAGATGATCAAAAGCTCATAACGTTAATTTCAATTAATTTAAAAGGGTTTAAAAGTAAATTGGTAAAAATGGCAGAAAATTAACTAAGTGTGACCCATTCGCACGATTGGACCATGAGAATGGACCAACCATGCGAATGGCTTCCACTCGCACGAATGGCTCATCAGAATAGCCCATTCGACCGATTGGAAGAGGGCGAATAAGTCAGTCGACTGATTGAAACTCATTCGGTCAACTGAACATGCGGATGAAAGGCACGACTGAGCCAGTCGACCGACTGAATCTCAGTCGGTCAACAGCATGCGAATGATTGGGCCAATCGTACGATTGAGTCTGAGTCGCCCGAATGAACTGGGCGATTGAGGCCAGTCGGCCGACTGAGCCCAGCTTCAGTATTTAAAGGACACAGTCGATCGCATTTCACTCATCACTCCCAAATCGCCCTTAAATCGCATTCCCTACCGTTATGCTGCCAAAATTTTATTAGACCTTGTTTTCTCATCGCTTTTGATTCACTGACGTTTGCTATTGACTATACAGGTAGATTGAAGTCGTATTTCACCGAAATCAGAAAGATTCAAACCCTAATCTTGATTATTCGACTGTGAAACAAGAACCGAGACAAGAAAGCTCTAATAAACTATTAAAACTAAGCAAAACGTTAAAATTAAGTCAAATAGGTTATTAGGAATGAGAATGCGAGTCTACTGAACCGGTTATTTGGGTAAAACACTTGTTTCGTTGAAGTTTCGAACGATTGACGACTGAACTATTGAAACAGGCGACTGGTCGTCCGGATGAACTCCAATCGCACGATTGAATCTTGCGATGGGGTCATTCGGCCGAATGAACCATACGATTGAGCTCAGTCGGCCGACTGAACCATTCGCAGACTCAGTCAACAGACTAAACCCAATCGCATGTCACATGGACCAGAATGAGTCCAGTCGCATGAAAGATTAGACGACTAACTTCAGTCGCATGATTCATTGAATGAATCAGAATCATTTTCAACATTACACTTAGAACAGAATTTTTCATGTCTTATGTACTAATGGTTCTATGTCTTGTGTGTTTCAGGAAAATGGCAGAAAGATGGTCCATAAATCCAAAGCACAACATCTGTGCTCATTTGGATCACACCACCAGGAACGGGGCCGAGTTTACTGACATTATAGCCTTTCTTAGACGGTCCAGGATTTATAAGGCTATCTCCACCCCTTGCACGCCATACAGATCATTGCATCGGGCATTCTGGGAGAATGCCTCGGTGGACCGCTCCCGTGAGCCATACTGCATTAGGAGCTCTATATTGGGCCATGATATTGAGATCACTGCTGCCGACATCCAGAGAGTATTAGAGTTTGGGGACGACACTGATCATCCTACTAGACTACATCCGTTGACAGTGAGAGGATGCTTTCTGAGGATAAAGTACGCTGGGGACATCAACTCAGGTATGCTCAACAAGGGCAACCTGAGCCCCCAGTACAAGTACTTAGCACACGTGATCCTCAAGTGTGTTGCATCGAGGAGGGGTGGGTTTGACGACCTCTCAGACTAGATCCAAAATGCCTACGTGGCACTGGTTCTGAACCACCCCTTCAGTTTTTCTAGCATGATATTCTCCTACTTGGTGGAGAACTTGGAGGCCAAGGGAAAGGAGGGGTTTTGCATGTACCCCAGATTCTTACAGCTCGTCTTCAAAGAGAAGCTGCCACAGTTGCCCAAAGAGAGTCATGACGCAGTGGCCTTAGAGATTATGGATGATACTACTCTGGGCAGGATGAGAGTTTACAGGGGGAAGCAGGTAAAGCCCCAAGTGAAGAGACTGATTGGCCACCTGGCCAACGAGAGGTATGTGGCGCCAGGCAGACGCAAATGGCGTCATGATGACAGCGATTCTGATGATGAGAGGCTGCTCCTCCCAGAGATGGATTCTGATGATGATGATAGCGGCGATGTCGGGGATGATATGCCTGCTCCACCTAGAGGCACAAATTCAGATGTTATTCCCCTGGGGTCTGCCACTGCCGGAGAGGTTGCTGAGACGGCCGGTTTCCATCAGGAGTTCGTTGTTGGTGATCAGGAGGAGGAGGAGTCGGATGAGGAGCCCCTCACGAGGACTGTGGGAAGCAAGGTTGTTCCCACAGAACACGGGCTTAGGGTGGTTGGTGAACACCCTCGGGACTCCACAGAGACAAAGACTGACCCGAGCTATGCTCCGGGTTCAGTGGGAGAGCTGCAGGGGGAGCATCCACTTCCACTGGGACTAGGAGGAAGAGGATGGCTCAACCCCACGGACTGAAGAAGAAGAAGCGTCGCCTGACCTTCGTTACCACTGCTGCCTCTACTTCCACCACCACAGCCACCACTACCACCTCCACTGACATACCACCCATCACCACAGCCACCACATCCACTACTGCTACTACAGCCACCACCTCACCTACCACCACTGTACCCTTCCCATCCACCACCATACCATTTACATCTACATCACCTGCACCTGCTTACCGACCCATATTCACCACTGCTACTACCACCACCACCTCACATCATGCAGGACCATCAGCCCAGCCATCACACCTATATGGATCTCCTCTACCTCCAATCGGGGTAGAGGAGCAGTTGTCGGCGCTAAACCGTATGGTGATGCGACTGCTAGCTGCAGATGAAGAAAAAGCTGCTCAGATTCGTCAGCTGACCGACCTGACTGCTGCCCAGTCTCAGCAGATGGCAGAGCAGGCTCGGGTGATAGAGCAGCAGACCCAGCTAATGGAGGCACAGAGAGTCGAGATGTCCCAACTCGCGGACCAGCAGGCCCAATCAGCCAAACGTATAGAGGAGTTGGAGACTACCAACAAGACCATTATGCTGAGGTTAAAGGGGTCAAAGGATGAGCCCTTGAAGATAAAGGAGGGTGATGGGGATGATGGAGATGGTGATGATGACGATGAAGATGATGATGATGAGGAGGAGGATGATGAGGATGAGGAAGAGACAGAGGAAGAAAGGACAGAAGGAAAAGATGATGATGACGAAGCAGAAGGAGGGGATGCGGCTGCATCGGCCTCTGCTTCTGGTCAAGAACGAAGATCGAAGCATCGACAGGACCAGTCATCTACCACTTCTGCTCCTCCGAGCGACGAGGCCATGATTCAAGATAAAAGTACAGATTAGATGTCTTATGTATTTATTTATTTTTGTGTTTGAATCATGTACTGAAAACAAATGTTTGAAGGTTTATGTGTTAAGTTAATGTAATTCTGTTTGATTACTTACTAATGATTTATGTATTGAATGTTTAAATCAAACAGATCCAAACTTTCAAAGGGATGAGTTTGACATTGCTCCCCTTCAACAGGTCAAGACTCAACTAACCATGATTCTTGATCTGCAACGGATTGTAAGAAGGTCTGTGAGTTATACCCCTGAAGAAGGGGAAATAATTCATGACCTATCTAACGAGCAACTGGCAGAGATGTTCAGACTCAATCCTGATGAAATCGTCAAGGATGCTCCAACAGTTGATTCGACCAGTGATGAAGAGCTAAATGATGTTGATGAAGTTGAGGTCGAAGATATCACTGCAGAAGAGTACCCTCAGTACGCTGACAAAGAGGGTAATGTGGTCCCCAATTTGGGTGAGTCCCTAGTCAGTGATACGTTTGAGGTACTAGACAAGATGGAGCAGGAAACCGAAAAGACCGAAGGAACAGCCCAAGCCTCAAATGATGACGTAGACATTCGAAAGGCTGAATGGGCTGCCTGTTTTGAAGAAGTGAGAGCCCAACGTGATGCACCAAAGAAAGATGCCTACACCAAGCTCTACAGAGTCAAGAAACACCACAAGGTGTCAGGCCGGATTATTGCATGGGCTTATTTTGATGATCTTAACGCGTATGCAGTTAAGAGGGAACAGGGCATAGAGTACTTCAGGTTTCCACATGATCTGAAGACTCTACCTGGTTTTGAGCTCAACCAGCTGGCTAAGCTAAAGCTGTTGTATGCTGACCCAAGAAAGATGTCAGGCTGGTTCGAGGCTGCCCTGAAGAAGGAGTACCACACCAGATGGGTTAACTTCAGACCACAACAGCCTACGAGGTACATAAGAAGGTCTGAGGTTGATGCCATTACTGGCAAGCCCAAGATTGTGTTGAAGTGGAGTCCTCCGCGCACTATGTCGAGAATCCCTCTCAGGGAAATGCCATAGGACTTCACTCCACACATCAAATGGTGGTACTATGATTGGAGAACTGCTGAAGCTGTCATAGTTCTAAATAAAGAGGGCCAAATGGATACAATCAGGGTATTCGACCCGATGTGGCTAACCAACTTGTCTGCTAATGATGTCTATACATTATACAAGTGGCCACTGTTCTATGACACACAAGACATTGTACAAGCCCTCCAGTTCTAAAACGTTATACGACTTTGCTTTGCGTTTGAGATTCACGCAGGAGTCACCAAAGAGGAGAAGTACAAGAAGTATAAGGAGGTTATGCAGAAGACAAGAGATTAGATAGATCTAGGTCCAAGGGGGAGTTTGTTGATGCATGTATGTCCCTAGATCATGATTTGTAATGTAATGAATCTTGTTTGTCTGATTATGATATAATTTGTATTGATTAATGAAATGACATGAATTGTTTATTACTTGTGATGTTTAATATTTCATTAATGAGTCGTGATAGGATTGATTGGGTTTGTGATTGTTTGAATGGTTACACATTATGTTATATAAATTAAAACATTCAAACTTAACTTAATGAAGTTCTCATGCGAATGGCCTATGCGAATGGACCACACACATGAATAACTTTATACGATTGACTCAATCGCACGACTGAACCAGGAGACTGGATCAGTCGTATGATTGACACATAAGATTGGCTCAATCGCACGACTGAACACTCAGTCGTGCGGATGAATCAACCGCATGGTTCAATCGCACGACTGAACCATACTTATGGCCCAGTCGCACGATTGAACAATACTAACCTATAAATAGACCCAATTCGTGGAAAAACGTAAGTATTAATCCCATTACGATTCCAGACGTACCCTAGCCGTCTAGAGACCTCCCAAATCATTCTCCAATTTCACAGAACACATTAGATCGATTCCTAATCGACTTCTAACGTTAGATTCAATTCTTGATTGATTCTTCGTGTGTTCTCACTGATTGGATCGCCAATCAAATAGGATTCTGCACTATTTGAGTTGGTTTAACACGCTAATCACTAGGTATTTCGTTCAAATACCAGGTCCAAACAGAGCAAGAGCATCAAAGAGTTATTTGGCAGACTTACAATGCTCAAACCCCACCATGATAGAGTTTAGGATTGCAGTCATAAGAACAATCATAGCATTGCTGTCTATGTCAAGCTTCTTCCTCTCTTCATTAGAATAATCTTCAACGACTTTCTCAATCATGGCACCGTTTCCACCAGCTACTTTTGGCTTATACGGGCCATTGACAATGGATTGCCACATCTTGTTGTCTTGATACCTGATGAAGCCTTCCATTCTTCTGCTCCAAGACCTGAAGTTTTCAGGTGCGATGATGGGAGCTTTGGTCATCGTTCCCATCTCTACTTCAAATTTGTTGAGGGCCATTTTGAGTGAGGTATAAGGAGGAGTGAAAAACTGGTTGATTAGGATGGTAAGATCTCACAATCAAGAGCCTAAAAAGCTCTGATACCAATTGCAGGATCGGGTTTGTCACTTAAACACTTGTATTTCTCTCAAACTCACTTATAAAAACACTCAAATCAGATGAAGCAATGTCTTTTACAAGAGTTGATAATAATATAATAAGTAACAAAGGAACAAGCAGAGATATATTTTCAAGGCACTTGTATATATTACTTCTCAACTCAAGATTACAAGACACTTACAAGCATAAAACAAGAGTTACAATGAGAAACTATATATACTAGATCCTACAGCCAGATATACTTTGATACCAGCTGGAGACCTAAGACTAAAGCATATACTACAATGCTAAAGTTAAGGTATCTTAGATAAAGTATTATCTAAGATATGGTAGTCATGACATGTCCATGACTTACCTTTCGTCACCAACTAAAGATGATAACTGTACTAACATAAAAAGGTAAACAGTGGATTAAAGTATGGTCAACTACATGGCTTTTGAGAAAACGCCATGCAGTATCTCAGAGATTTGCAGCGGAGTGTCAGAGAGGCCATACTTATGTCCACTGGATAATAGGAGTGTCTTCCGAATGTTAACTGGCTTCGGAAGAACTTGTTCTTCCAAAGCTACTTATACTTCGGAAGATGCTTCTATGCTTCTGAGGCTTTGAGGACTTCTTGTACTTCGGAAGTTGACTTCAAATCTTTCTCTCTAAATCTTGATCTTCGGAAGTAGGTTCTTTGTCTTCGGAAGTTGGGGTTTTCCTTCGGAAGTGTGTTTTACACTTAGTCTTCGGAAGAGCTCCTTCTTCTTTCGGAAGTTCCATACTTAGCTTCGGAAGTCCTTTGTTTGTTGTACCAAAATCTTCTAAGTGACTTGGTTTTGGTTGCAACAGCCTTTCTAGATCCAACACCTTCACTTCCCGTCTTCTTCACCCCAGAACCCTCAGCCCTCAGCTTCTTACAATCCCTGCTCATATGCCCACTTTTCCCACAGTTAAAACATTTGCCCGCCAGGTAATCCTTCGCCATATGCCCTGTCTTCCCACACTTCAAGCACATATTCAAACCCAGCCTACATTCTCCCGCATGCTCCTTTCCACACTTGCCACACCTCATCGATCCCGCTCCCAGTGTGGCCACGCGGCGGTCATCCACCCGTGCCTTTTTGTTCCCCGTCGAGGCATCACCCCGACCAAACCTTCTCCCATTCCAGTTCTGATCACCACCACCCTTCTTATTTGCTTCAGTCACCACCACTTCCCGCTCATCATATAGCCTTCCGGCCAAATCGACCGCCGACCTAAACGTACTTGGCCGGGCGGCGATCATATGCCTGCGAACATCCACCGGTAAGCCCTGAATGTACCTCTTGATCTTCCAAGATAGAGGTGTCACCTGATCCGGCAGCAACCGTGCCATTTCATTGAATTTGGTGGTGTACTGCTGGTGTGTCATGGTTCCCGCCTCCAGCTGCAGGAACTCCCTCTCTATCTTATATATCTCCCTGTGAGGACAGAACTCCTCAATTACCATCTTCTTAAGTTCTGGCCATCTCATTCTCCCGATTGCCCGATTACCCTCAGCTTGGACAATGTTGTCCCACCAGCATAGTGTCGAGTCCACAAATGAATGAGTGGCAAACTTCACCTTCTGATCTTCTCGACACTTTCTGATGTCGAGAACAGCCTCCATCTCTCTCACCCATCGGTGAGCAACGGCAACATTGCCATTACCGTCAAAAGTAGGGGGCTTGCATCTCATAAACACCCCATAGTTATAGCCTCGTGCCACCTCTCGCACAGGCTCATCTTCCTCTTCCTCGTCTTCATTATCAGAGAAAATCGTTTCGGGCTCCGGTTGCTCTCGTTCCCCCGAAGACCTGTTTCTCTACTTTCTTTCTCCTTCTTTCACCGCCTTAATGACTTCGGTCACCACAAACAGTAGGATTGTCTGCATGACCTGGTGTACTTCTTCAACAACAGCCTCCTTTACCGAGGCCCTCAGGTTTGCACTCTCATCCCCAGCTTCCGGATGAGGGGTCTCTGGTTCTTCAGGAACCACCTTTTCGACCCTTGGCCTTCCTCTTTTGGGTCGCGGCTCAACATCAGGCCCGCCACGGCCTCCACCCCTAGAAGCTTTAGAAGATCTACCTTCAGCCATTCTCTAACTCACACTGAAAGATTCAAACACCAACACGATCATTCAAGGAAACAGCTCAGTTTATGTCAAGTATAGTAAGTCCCTAATTATAGTGGCCAGTTATGATTAGCCACTTACTTTACTCTTCATACCCCAAGCATACCTGTCCTGACTACATCAGTATTTAAATCTACATACAACACATAACCACATACCATGCGCACATAAAACCGGTTAACTTTACGAAAATACCTGATGGCACGCAGCTACTCAGATTGGCATCCCATTCCCCTTTGGTCCCATTCTCAGTTTAAGTTAAGGTTTATTTTGAAAAGTTACCCGTTTCACTTAAACTTTGGCTCTGATACCAACTTGTAAGGCCCCATTCCCGGGACGCTTACAGTTGGTCATTCATTGCACATAAAACATATAATTACATTGCCTTAGGAAAATATTGCAGCGGAAACATTAAAAAGGACATCTCATTTCATTATAAAAACTTTTGCCAAATAATACATCGTGACTCAGTTACAAAATATATAGTTGTATTACATCACAAAAGCCCTATATAAATGGATGCCTTCAAAAAGAGCTGAGTAGCCACCTTGTGCCATCATCAGCAATCATTACCTGCCAACTGGAAAACATATAAAAAGTCAGCGTTGCTGAGTGAGTTCTAGTTTTATAATAAAACATACTTTTCTTTCATATAAAACCGTTCGTTACTTTTGCATGATCACACATCATACGTACACATAGATAATATCTTTATTATCTCCTTCATTCATCCATTCATTCGTTCATTATAACTTTACTTGCGCATCGGATAATCCCCGTACCAATACCATATGCTACACCCCGAACAATTTAGCTACTGGGCGGAAGTCAATAATTGAACAGCTGAGCGTATGCCGCAGTACTATAGGTAAGCGGTAGAGGTTCTACATAAATGGTCGATCACAAAGAAGGACCCGATATCCGATACATGCAAGACTTTTCATTTCTTTCCACTTTACGTTACATAATACTTCATTTCATTCGTTATCATAACACGTAAAGCCACACGAAAGATAAACATACATCATAATAAGGAACATTAACATGCACCGCCATCACGTCATACAGGGCAACATCATACATACATAATATGCATCATGCATAAACATGCAACATCATCATCATTATGCCGTACCTGCTCTCTAAGGCCATAACCGTTATCTTACATACTCTTCGGGAACCTTTACGTCAAAACTTACATCTGCACTTTCCCCCGAAAGTCAGAAGTCCAACTACACTCTCCTTCGAGTGCAACAGCCCTATTCGGGCGTATGGACACCCTTCAGTCGCATGGCCTCCATGCGACTGAACATCATGCGATTGGACTCATGCAGATGACATCTATGCGAATGGACATCCACTCGTGCATATGGACCTCATGCGGATGGAACTAATGCGAATGAGCACCTATCCAACTAACCTCATGCGAATGGACTCATGCGACTAAACACCTATGTGACTGGACCCTCAGTCGTATGACTCCCCATGTGACTAGACTCCCAATCGTGCGAATGAACACTTAGTCGTACGAATGAACCCTCAATCGTGCTAATAAATCCCAATCGTGAGAATGAACCTCAATCGCCTCTCGATCGGTCGTATGTCCTTCATTCGGTCGCATAGCCCTAGCTGATGCAGAATGGAGTTCATCCCGAACCCAATCTGCCATTTTCGGCCTCCAAGCTCATCCAAACCCATTCTAAGCCTAAATCAGCCATCTTAGACCTTAGGAATGCATACCACAACACCATACAAGCACACACAAGCCCGGAAACATACTCTACACGCATCACACGCAACACACCCAAATGGGTCAAACACATACACATACAAAAAACGGGTTTTTGATGCTTTCCAGCCCCAAAATCGGTTGAAAACAAGTAAAGTGGGGTCCTAGAACTCACACAAACGAGCACAACGACAAGGGCTTCGATTTGGCTTGCTACACGACGATTTTGGCCACCCGAACCGGCACTTTTTCCCTCTTTTATGCCTTTCTCTCTTCTCCTCTCTTTGATGGCTGATTTGTGAGTATGAGGGAGAGGGTAAGGGCTGCCCTCTCCCTTATATACTTCCACTCACTCGACTTTCTTTCGTTGGCGAGTTTGGTCCCTCGACTTTAGACTTTATTTCTTTTTCTTCCTTCGTCTGCTTCAAAATAATAAATATCCGGGTGTTACAGTATTTTTCTTAAACTTTGTTTTATAAAAAAATTATGATTTTTAAATATTTTCTTTTAAGAAAAATGATTTTGAAAGAAAAAGTTCGTTGTATTATGTGTGTTATAAAATTTTTATTTTAAAAAGTGTGTTTTAATAAAAAATAGGTTTTCTATTTATTATACTACACATTTTTTAATTTGAAAATAGTATGAGTAAAATTATTAGTATTCAATATTATTATTAATAAAATAGAAAATTAAGAAAATTAATATGATAAGGCTTACAATTGTTTCAAATTTATTTTTATTTTTTTATAAATAGATTTATAGGCTAAAACTCAGTAATTTAACGTATTATAGTTAGAAATAAACATGAAGAGTTAGATTATAATATTTTCATATTAAATATAATTAAAATTATATATACGTAATAGTTCAAGAAATAAAACAATTAATATATTTTTAACTCTCTTATGTAAATAGTCTTATTTTTAGACATTCGTGTTATGATTTTTTTTATAAATTTTTTTATCAAATTCTTTTTTTTAAACTCTGATTATTATGGTTGTTTTAATAAGATTGTTTTAAAAAATTTAACCTTCATAATTTTTTTATAGACAAAATGATTTAAAATATTTTGCTTAAAAAGGTTTAGTGTTTTAGAAAATTTTATATTATATAAATTTTTTTGTTTTTTATTATTTAAATTTTAATTAAAACATGTGTTTTTAAGTTCCTTGATAAAATATATTTTTTAAAAAAATAGTTTGATTTTAAAAAATACAGATAAGAGAGAGAAATATAACAATTAATAAAATTAATTTTTAATAAGAGAGAAAAACTTGTATTAGCGTTTAAATTACCATAATATCCTTTTGAGAAAAAATCAATGTGTGAATATCTAGAAATTTGAAAAGTGGCATAAAAGTAGGTTAAAAAAATGGCAAGTGGCAAAAATAAATTTTTTTTATTAGATACTATAGACTATAGATTACCTTAATTACAAATAATATTATTTAAGTCTTTTTTAGATTAAAAATAGTTTTCTAATAAAATTAAAATACATATCTTTTTATTGATTTTATTTCTAAAGAAACAAAGAAACAAAACTTTATAAAATAAAGTTTTTTCTAAAACATCAAACTTATTTAAAAATATGAAATATTTTAAATTTAGTGTTTCTAAAAGGTAAAATTTTTATAACCAAAAATAATTAAAAAATGAGAGTTATAATAAGGATATTTATGAAAATGAATTTTTTTTAAACAAAATGTTTGATATTTTTTCTCAATTTTTTTTATAAAGTTGATATTGTTGTTTTAAAACTTATAGTTTTTACTACTACGTAATTTAAATCATATTTTATCTTATAATATTATTTTATAAATAAATAAAATTTTAATATATTTAATATTATATTTATTCAAACCATCTAATACACGGGTTCAGTGGCGGATCTAAAATACAAGTTTAGGGGTAATGTAAAAATTATTTTACCGTACATTTATATAAATAAAAAGAAAAAAAAACACGATAAAAAAGAAAGTTAAACATATAGCTCATAGATCTCAGAATGTTCCTTTTATGTTTGTAATAGTTTGAAAACAAACCATTACATAATCATCTGTTACTTCGTTAAACATTTCCTTTTCTACCACACATACTAGAGCATTGTTCAAATATCCTCCCCCATTCGATTCCGTAAATCCCTATTGCTAATCTTCAGTTTAGAAAGCATCTTTCAACAGTTGCAGTTGCAACCGGTAAACCAATGCTAGCTTCAATATCCGATAAAACAAAGGAAAGAAAAATCTTTTTCGGTTTCCACCGTTAGCCAAGCAAATCTATCATCTTTTTTACTGAGTGATAAAAAACCTTAACCTTGCCTAAAATACACCCTCTTTGATTCAGATTTAAATCCTTAATTTTATAACAAATAACACAAAAAGATTACAAATTAAACTTAGAAATAACACAATTCAAATCCTTAGTTTCAAAATCAAATACCTAATTTATCTTCCAAATTCTTAAATTTTATACCAAGTAACATAATTATATTAAAAATTAAACATTATAAACCCTAAATCCCAATTTCATAGTCTAATAGAGTAAAAAAAATAAAAATTGTCACCTTTAGTGAACGAGTGGCGCATGTGGTTGGTCCGGTACTCCGGTGGGCGGTGGCATAGCGAACATGCGGTAGCCAGCAGGTGAGGTGACGAAGGCTGTGCTGGTCACTGCCCTGGTCGATCTTGCATTCTTCTTTTATGTTTTATATTTTTATTTTGGGTCTATTATTGTATTGGGTTGGGTAATGGATAATGGGTAATGTGAGTAATGATTATTTTGGTTTTTTATGTTATTGAGTAATGAGTTTTTATTTATTTATAGAATGTATTGTTTTTTTATAAAGTATTAGACCTTTTTTTTATAAATTTAAAACTTTTGAAGAAGTGTTGAGTTTGAAAAAAATTTAGGGTAACGTGATTTTTTCTCAGGGGTAATGTAAAACCGTAATTTTTTAGTTTTTGCATAAAACTATAAAAAAAATTTTTACACTCCCCGTAATAAGTTGAGGGGTAGCAAAACCACCCCTAAAATACACATACATCCGCCCCTACACGGGTTTATTCAATCTAGTAATTTCTATATTATTATCCAGATCCAAGTTTGTTAACTGAGCTTCGTGAACCACAATTTCAAAATAAAGGCATTCGTTCTTAGAAATTTGGAACAAATATGGTATTTGAATCTTGGTCGCAAAACGAAATTTATTATTATTTTTTCATTAACTAATTGATCAATGATGTTGTCTCATTAGCTAAATAACTAAATAAATAGCATATTGAATTAAATATTAAACCTTTTCCAATGATTTTTTTTGGAATCCAAATTCGTTGTATAGATTGATTTATTTATCTTTAATTTGGCATAATGATGTTGGAATTATGATCACAAATTTCCAAACGACTATTAATTTGCTTAGATCTTATGATTATCTGATACTTTAGAGAACATTTGCAATTTCTTATACCTTACTAAACTATTGGTATGATAATTTTGGATTTTTCATAAGATTTGATTATTAGTTTTTCTATCTACTAATGCACACACACTAGAACATGTTTAGTTACGGGGGTTAAGTTCTTTTCAGAACTTGATTTGTTTTAAGAACTCACAGAACCAATTTTGCCCATTCATTATTTTTCAATCTTATAGATAAAAAATTAAATAAAACGGGTATAGTGGTAATTATAAAGTATTATCTCTTCAATAAATAATTTTTGTCTCATCTTTCTTTTCTTTTCTTTTTTTAATCTAACTTTTACATTTTTATACATGTGTTAAATATTAAAATGTTCACGTTTTAAAAAATAGTTAAAAATAAAAAATGGTCTTAAATACGATTGTTTTTATATATAAATATTTACAACAATTCTTTATATATATGTGTAATACAACTTTACAAATATAAATGTTAATTTACATATATGTATATATCAAATTGATCGCATATTTTTCATACTAATAACTATTTACAGTTGTGTAGATCTTATAGTAATAATTTATTTGTTAATTAAACACCATTTACATATACGTATATGGATTGCATATTTACACATACATATACATACAAAAATATATATCTTGAGTTGTTAATTTTTACGTATACGTAAAATTCTATTTTACATATATGTATATCAACTATATACATATATGTCATCCTTTACTTGTATGTCAACTACTCCATTCCACTAATGCATCTTATAGAAAATATATTTTAGTTTATTTCAAAATACATATCAATCTTTATGCTTTCTGTTATAAACCAACCTACTTTACATATGCTTTCAAATATGGTTTCAATTACACGAGAAACCACATAACTATAAATAAGCAAACAATCCAATCAATATACAAAATAAAGAATAACAACTAAATTTAATTGAACTAATGAATCGAGAGACAATCATGACGTATTATATAAATTATTCATGGATTAAAGCATATAATCCCATCATGTTTTAAGCTAAATCCCTCGAATATCTACCTATTACATGTTCTTCACACCTTACAATATCTAGCCTGCTTATAAACAGCATAAGATATTTTATTCTGTAGTATAATTTATAATTTATTACTGATACGAAATTAAATTTATACTTCTAACTACGTAAGAAAAATTACTTTGATTGAACAAATTTGTTGAGTGGTGTAGTAAAAACTATCAAGTCCTATTAAAATTATTATTACTAAATGAAATATATGATTTCTCCCCTATTATGCATCTTCGTCTTCAACCTTCCGCGGCTGCAACAATCACCGGCCGAAAAAACAAACAAATGGTACTACAAACTTCACTCTTTTTCACCTCAAATCCCCAATTTCCATCGATGTCCGTAAGTATAAACTTCAATGCTTATCTTTTATGTTTAGTAGAGAAAATGAAGAGATAACGCTACTGCAACAACACACTTTGATTTATTATGAAAGTCACAGTTTAACTTTCACATGCTTGATTCTTCGATTCTATATATTAACCAATTTGTAACCAAAAAATGTCATTAACAATAAACCAATACCTTTTTTCTTTAATTTTTTTCATAAGATTCTTGACATAATTTGTGTCATTGACTCATTGGGTGGTATATTAGCTTTTGCATCTGTGCGATGAATTTTGAAATACTAATGCATTTCTCATTGTGAGATTGTTTGCAGACGGAGCCAAATTTTAAATCTAAGTATAATATGGAAAGAAAAGTGAATCTTTAATTAGGGGAAGTTATAAATTAGTTTTATTTCCTAAACTACCCTTTTTATCTACTAAAATAGTGTCAAATTTTTAAATAATTACTAAAATACCACATCACCTATAAGCCATTGATTTAATGATTAAGAGTCCAGATTGGTTCTTATGGTTCTCGCGATATTTACGAGTTCTAAAAAGATCTTGTCCCTAGTTATGGGAATTGTATTTAAAGATAATAAGTTATTATATTGTGCAGGATCGGGTTTGACACTTAAACACTTGGATTTCTCTCAAACTCACTTACAAAACACTCAAATCAGATGAAGTAAAGTCTTTTACAAGAGTTGATAATAATATAATAAGTAGCAAAGAACACACATAAATAATTTTCAAGGCACTTGTATATATTACTTCTCAACTCAAGATATTACAAGACTCTTACAAGCATAAAACATGAGTTACAATGAGAAACTATATATACTAGATCCTACAGCCGGATATACTTTGATACCAGCTGGAAACCTAAGACTAAAGCATATACTACAATGCTAAAGAAGAGGTATCTTAGATAAAGTATTATTTAAGATATGGTAGTCATGGCATGTCCATAACTTACCTTTTGTTACCAACTAAAGATGGCAATTGTACTAACATATTAAGGTAAACAATGGAATAAAGTATGGTCAACTACATGGCTTTTGAGAAAACACCATGTAGTATCTCAAAGGTCTGCAGCGGAGTGTCAGGGAGACCATACTTATGTCCACTGGATATAGTAGTGTCCTCCGAAGGTAAGTTGGCTTCGGAAGAACAAGTTCTTCTGAATCCACTTATACCTCGGAAGAGGCTTCTATACTTCCGAGGCTTGAGGACTTCTATACTTCGGAAGTTGACTTCAGATCTTTCATTCTAAGTCTTGATCTTCGGAAGTAAGTTCTTTGTCTTCGGAAGTTGGAGTTTTCCTTCGGAAGTTAGTTTTACACTTTGTCTTCGGAAGAGCTCTTTTTTCCTTCGGAAGTTCCACACTTAGCTTCGGAAGTCCTTTATTTGTTGTACCAAAATATTCTAAGTTATTTGATTTTGGTTGCACCAGCCTTTCAAGATCCAACAAACTCCCCCTAGGCTGATGCTACCAAAACCTCACTTGTTTCTGCTTCTCAAAGCTTTCAACATCAGGGACAGAAGATATTTGTTTGTCTCTTTGTTCTTCCCTGAAGTGATGCTGAGAAGCTTGTACAAGTCATTGGTGGATAGGAGATCCAGTCTATCACTCTGAATGACATGTATCCTCTATTGCGTCCCCTTGAAAAGATTTAGTGACGGGAGTTATAATAATACTCCCATCTAACTATGGATTCATGTTCAGGACCTTCAACCATTTGTAGAAAGGCTTTGCCTTTGGTTGTTGATCCCTTCCTTTTCTACTCCTCTCTCAGTTTCAACTCTTCTTCAACCTTGCTCCTAGCAGTTAGCTCGGCTATATGAAGACCGCCTAGATGATTCCTGATGTGGGCAACTACATCAGAGTTTGAAGGGTTGGAGAATGGCTTCTCTACTAACTCAGCAATATCAAATCTGCTCAAGTGTAGCAGAGATGAGGCACTTAGCCTGTTGAGCTCTCCATTCTCTCTTTCAACAATAAAGTTGTGAGAAGAGTCTTCGAACCTCTACTGGATGATCTTCTTCCTTGGTGCAAGAGGTTGTCTTGGCACCCGGTCACCTTTCTTGGTATCCAGCAGAGTCACCAGCCTTCTCCTTAACTTCTTTTCTTCCGCATTCAAAGTATCAGAATTGAGGCCAAGGAGATTTGCAGCTTGGTCCAATGTTCCTCTGGGCAGATCAAGAAATTGATCTCTAGTGAGGGAACGTGAGGATCCATCAACATAAGTCAAATTGACTGAATCCTCCTCACAGGAGATATCGCTCAGGGTTGTGCAATTGATGAGCTTTGTTTTGACTGCCTTGAATTCTTCTAAGGAGAGATGTTTAGAAGGCTGAGGGGATGGTTTGATGGGTTGTTAGGTAGGTTGAGGTGTTTGGGTTCTGGCTAGAGTTTTGGGTTGGAGGATGGGTAGTTTAGGTGGTTGAGGTGAAGAGGTTGGTAAGGGTGATGGTGTAGGTTCAGGGGTGTATGGTTTAGTGGTTGGTTCGGTTTTGATGGGGAATGGAAAGGGTATTGGTTCAAGTTGTGGTTGGGTTTGAAGTTAGGGTTGAGTAGTTGATTTGAAGATCATCCCCTGTCCCCTTCTGTACATCTCCTTCCTCTTCCCCGAGCGAATGTCAGCCTTTATGTCACTGACATGTCGCTGGAGGGTCTTTTCAGACATAGGACCCACCTGCCTGCCAGAGAAGCCATGAGCCCTGAGATAGCTCTTCATCTAGGCCTTCTCACTTATCTTCCTGGCAGCAGCTAGTCCTGCTTCCTCTTCCTTCTTCTTCTTTTGCATCAGCTTTTCCCTGGTAGCTTTCTTTCTCTCTTTCTCCATTTTATCTTGCTCTTTGTTGAAGAGCCATAAGATCGTATCGTTGTTGTGTGGAGATAATTCTTCTTGAGAGAAACCTTTGGAGGTTAGGAAAGTTATCCTTTCCCTCCTGAGCTGCTAATCAGCTTCTCTATCTTTCCTCTCCCTTTCTTCTTCTAAGGCCAACCTTGCTGCCTCTTCAATTTGCTATTTTTGCAGCAAGGTTGCCTTTTCCAGCTCAATTAACTCCTCTAATGGTAACCGGAGTATATTTTCATTCGCAGCTCCTAGACTGACAAGTCTATCAATGACCTCTACTCTTCTTCTATTGTTGACTGCCTCCTGGTTGGCTATTGACTGCCTCCTAGTTGGCTACAGCTGCTTTGGTACTGGCAGCTAGCAGTTTTCCAGTTGGAAGCCTACCTTTTCTTTTGAGTTTCTTTAACCTTTCTTCCTCCTGAAGCTCTTCCTTAGTCATCTTCCTCTTTCCTTTGATGTCTTTGAAAGTGCTAGACTTTAGGGGTTCTTGGATGGAAGATTCAGGTTGAGTAGTAGAGATGAAAGCTAGAGTGAATGCTGATCTTTGAGCTAGGGGCGTCTTTGATAAGTAAAGGTAATGGGTGGAGAAGGTAGATTTGGCAAAGTGAGGGTAGTTGCTGGTGTGGGTTCATCACCTGTGGGGTTAACAGGGATGTCACCAGGAGCCATTGGCTCAATCATACCTGGAAGAAGTGCAGTATCTCTTCCGGTGAAGTTGGTGGACATTCTCTTTAAAGTTTTGAAGATGGCCGGCCTCAGATGAGGAGCAGTCAGAGCAGCTCCGCAGACAAGCTTGCTCTGGTCCAGCTCACAATTGATTATGTGCTGGAGAAACCTGGGATACATGAAGAATGTGTCACGTTGAAGGTTTCCCATGAGATTAGTCAGCACAAATCTTGAGTAGTTGAAGCGGAGGCTTTTCACCAGACCATAAACTAGGCACCCAAGTTCATATGGGATTTGATCCCATCCCCCAGATTTGTTGGACAAGCAGTGAAGAACTACATGCAACAGGAACTTCCAATTGTAAGAGAAGTTGAATTTGTAGACTGTTGACCTACTAACATCACCACCATATCCCATTTGGATATAAGTGTTGTCCAAATCTGCTTTTGGGAATTATGTTGGAGCGCCCTCATCATGAAGCTCTAGATGCTCCCTGATGATTTGCTCAGAAATGACCAACTCCTGGCCACAGATGCTCGATCTAATGACACGAAGCCCATTTAGGGTTTCAATCTGACCGTTTGCCCAAAATTTAGACATATGGTTTGAGAAAATTGTGGGGTTAACAGTCAGAGCAATGTAGTAAGAAGATTGGGTTAGAAAGGAGATGATGTCTGAGAAGTCGGCATCCCTTGAAGAGTCAAGGAGTGCGACTTGGTTGTGCTGAGGGTTAAGTGTCATTGAAGAAAGTTACAAGAAGATAGTTCGGAATTGGGTAATTTGAAGAGGAAGAAAGCTTTTAGGGCAGTAATTTTGGTAAAAAGGATGTAAGTGATTAGCCAAAGGTATTTAAATGGGTGGAATGGCGGTTTAAAGGGGGTTTGGATAAGACGATGTGAGGTATCAGTGGATGAAATGACATGGGCGGTAAGGTTAGTCCATTTAAATAATCCGACATCATTAACAAAATCTTTACTTTCTACAGAGTGGGGCCCAAAAGAATTCCGTTACACTAGTAAAATCTTTCTTCCGAGTATAAAGCATTTCCGAAGGTAATGTTCTTCCGAAGGCAAATTTACTTCCGAAGGTAAAGTGATTACTTCCGAGAGTATATGTTGCTTTCCAAATGGAGAGTGTTACAAGCTTCGAAAGTAGATCTGATATGAAATCAATCGCTTCTTCCGAGTCTTAACAACTCTTCCGAGAAGAAATTTATCTTGGGAGAAATTTGCTTCAGAAGATATGTAAAATATCTTCCGAGGGTTAATTTCTCTTCGGAAGAATTCTGTAAGGATTCCTGAAGTCTGATGCAACCCAAAACAGCCTAATTGTCTCAGCAACATGCACCAAGTACTGAAGTAAAGAATGCTTCGGAAGTTTTACACAAAGCATTAGAAAATACTCTTTCCGAAGCCAAGACCAATATCTTCCGAAGCCAAACATGAAGTCTTCCGAAGCTTCAGAGACAAAGTCTTCCGAAGCTTCAACCTATGAAGACAGATTTCTTCCGAAGACTTTTAGTACACATGCTTTATCTGATGTACTGTTCCATAAAGCACCTTTTCCGCTGCATCTCTGTAAAGTCACCAACTTACATGAGTTGGTGAAAAGGGTCTTGCTTTTGGTAACTGTACATTGAGGTCTTGAGTCTTCAACTTTCCACTTTATGTACTTTATCCTTTTTGTATTGTATAAGGATGTGAGCTATGGCATGTCATAGTCACAAGGTCAAAAGGCAGATATGCCTTTTGATCCTACAATTGATCTTGTTAGTGTCTAGTCAATTGTATCCAGCTGGCTTTCAAAGTATAGCCGGCTGTAGGTTGTAGTATAAGTATTTCAAGTTCTTGTATCTTTTCTCTATGCTTTGTAACACTTGTAAAAGAACTTGAGAAAGCAATATACTACCTCCTTGAAACCCATATTCTCTTGTTCTCTCTTTTGCTTTACTTGTGTTCTTTGTATCACCTTTGGTTACCCAGTTCACTGTTTTATTAGAGCTTAGTTAATCTCCTCATTGTGTTGTTGTGTTGTAATTGTGCTTAAGCCCTTAAACGGTCCTACAATTGGTATCAGAGCATTCCAGGCTCTTGATATAAGATCTAACCATCTTAAGATCCCTCACACACACAAAAGCTAAACTCTTCAAATGGCTTCTATCTCAAAGACTGATATGGAGACTGGAACCATGAACAAATCCCCACTGATCACTCTTGATGATTTTGACACCTGGTGCATGAGGATGGAAGGCTTCATCAGGTCTCTTGATTCAAGAATGTGGGAATCTGTTGAGAATGGACCTTTCATACCCAGCACCCCCTCTGCTACTGCTGCTGGTATGATTCCTAAAGATGTGGCCAACTACTCAGATGAAGATAGAAAAAGAGTAGAGATTGACAGGAAGGCCATGACTGCTCTTCAGACTGCTCTCCCAAACTCTGTATACAGAGGTTTTAAGAAGTGCAAGACAGCCAAACAGCTGTGGGATGCACTGAAGCTGATGTATGAAGGCTCCTCTGAAGCCAAGGAGAACAAGAAAGATCTTCTGAAGCACCAGTTTGAAAATTTCACCTTCAAAGCAGGTGAGACCATGACCCAACAATACTTCAGGAATGTTGAGATTGTGGATACCCTAGTGGATGGAGGAGTTCCTCTTGAGAACAGGGACATTGTAAGGAAGTTCATGTCCTCACTTCCTAGGCAATGGACACACTATTGTGTGGTGATCAAGAGGACTGAGAACCTTAAGACTCTTACTCTTACAGAGTTGTATGGAATTCTCAGTGGATACCAGATGGAGATGAACATGCAAGGTTCATCTGGCAACTCCAACAATCAAATGGGTTCAGCCCTTCATGTGGTTGAAAGGGACAGCATAGAACCTCAGCATCATCTCTTATGCTACCCTGACAACTCACAAAAGGGTCCTTTCATCACCTTCCCGGAGACACCAAGGGAGAACTTTACTCAAGGAAGCCCATTCCAAGAGACAAGTTCTTCTCAAGCCTTTGTGTCTGCAGATGAAAGCTGTGGGAATTATCTCTTCACTCTTGAAGACCTGGACTGTATCCATCCAGATGACCTGGAATACATGGAGATAGTTCAGCAGATGGCTCTCCTCACTCACAGAGCCAAGAAGTTCTACAAGAGGACAGGAAGAAGATTTCCAAGCAATGCTACCAGTAGTAAGTTTGGGCTGGATAAAAGCAAAGTTAAGTGTTACAACTGTAACCTTATGGGTCACTTTGCCAGGGAGTGTAAGGCACCTAAAGCAAATGGGGGCCAAACACAACCCAGACCAAATTTTACTGACAAAGCTCCTCAGGCTGAGAAGACAAAGCAACATGCTGCTGTTGCTGTTGAAGAAGGAGGCTTTGACTGGAGTTTTCAGGTGGAGGATGCTTCTCCAAACCAAGCACTGATGGCTGACCATGATGAAGCCAAGGTATTGGAACATCTTTGCTCCCCTGAATGCATTGCTAAAGTAAATAGATACAGGTCCTATAACCTAGAGATGAGATCTGATCTTGAGTCATTAAATATATTAAAATCTGATTTTAAAAGTCTGAAAATGATTACAAGTTAAAGATAGAGGACTTGGAGAAAACCATTTCAGTACTAAAACATGAACATACAGATTTCAGAACTCAGATCCAAGATCTCATCACTAAGTTAACTGAGTGCCAGGCTGAGCTTGTGATCAGCAAAGCCAAGGCAGAGAAGAGTGTTCTTGAAGAAGAGACCTTCAAGAACATGATATCCTCATCCCTACACAACAAGGTTTGTTATCAAAATAGACAGGGACTGGGATCAAATGAGATAGCTCCTCCACACACAATCTTGTCTGTAAGATCTCCTAGGTGTGGAACTTGTGAAGATGAGCTTCCTCTCATAGATCCTGTAAGTGAGGATGATGAAGAAGTGATAGTGAAGAATTCCTCTGAGAAGAGTGAAGAAGAGGATTCTTCCAAGGGCCACTATCCTTCTGAGGAGAAGAAATCAACTGTGATGACCAAGTCCAAAAGAAAGAACTTGATCAGAAAGAGCAAAAGGAAGGCAAAGAAGGCTCAAGAAATCAAGGCTACTTTTGATGCTAAGCAGAAACAAGTTTTTATCTCTGCAGGTTTCAAAGTAGTAAGGACTGAAGACATCAACCAAGACTCCTCAGCTAAGAGTCATGGTTCTTGTTCAAATCATCTCAGTGCCAAGAAGAAGACTGAGCTGCTGTGTACCACTGCTGCACAGCCTGGACCATCAAACTCCAAGAACAGTTCAAAGCCCAAAGGAACTGTCTCAGCATCTACCAAGATGAAGGTGGAGAAGGGATGTGACCAAAGCCAGTCTTGCTCTCAAAGGGAGACTTCTTTGAAGAAGAAAATGTTGTGTGTTATGTGTGAAAGTACTTCTCACATTGCTAAGGATTGCCCATACAATCCTAAAAGTACTGTCCACATGACTAAAACAAAGACTTCAAAGAGTCTCAAGAAGTCTCAAGCTTCGGAAGGAAAGTCTGTTTCCTTCGGAAGCTCCAAATCAAAGAAGAAGGTAAGTGGAAAATTACCTTCGGAAGCAAAGTTGGTCTCGGAAGAAAGGAGTTCTTCCGAAGCACTAAAGTCTGCTGCAGTGACTGTAGATTCTTCCGAAGGATCAGTCATCAAAACTTGTGAAGTTCCAAAAGCTTCTAAGGTTTTGAAGGTCAAGTCCAAGACTCCAAAGGTGGTGTGGAAGTCTAAGAAAGACCAAATGACTGAGGTTTCTCCATCAACAACAGCTGAAGATCCCCATAGTACAACCATAGGATCTATTACTGTTGCATTACCTTCTATTACTATTAATGAGCCCAAGACAAGTAAGGCTTGGGTTTCCAAATGTAACTAATCATTTTCTCTGTGCAGGAACAGCTCAAGACCAACAGGAATGTCTGGATAATTGACAGTGGCTGTTCCAGGCACATGACAGGCAATAGGTCTCTACTCCATAATTTTGAGAGAATTGATGGAGGACCAGTTGCTTTTGGAGGAGATGAAGGTGGTTACATTTCTGGAAGGGGCAAGGTCACAAATGGTAAGCTCAGCATTGAGAAGGTAAACTTTGTTAAGGAGCTTGGGTACAATCTTCTGAGTGTATCCCAATTTTGTGATCAGAGTCATAACATGCTCTTTACTGAGCATGAGTGCATTGTTCTCAAACCTGGTGTGGTCATTCCTCATGAGCATATCCTGCTCAGAGCCCCCAGGAAAGGGAACATGTACAAGATGGATTTGCAAGAAACATCTCCCTCAGGAGAAGTTTCATGCTTTCTATCTAAAGCAAATAGTGATGAGTCTTTCCTATGGCATAAAAGAATGTGCCATGTAAACTTTAAGAACATGAATAAATTAATTAAACATGATCTGGTAACTGGAATGCCAAAGAAAGAGTTTACTAGTGATGATCATTGTGTTGCATGCCTGAAAGGGAAGCAACACAAGGTATCTCACAAGCCTAAGGAAAAGAACTCCATCACTACTCCCCTACACTTGTTACATATGGATCTCTTTGGCCCCACCAGTGTAATGAGTTTAGGAAGGACCTCTTACTGTCTGGTGATCACAGATGATTTTACAAGATTCACTTGGGTCTTTTTCCTTAGAACTAAGGATGAAACCCCTGAGATTCTGAAGAATTTCATCTTAAAAGTTGAGAATCAATGTGATCACAAGGTCAAAACCATAAGATGTGATCAGGGAACTGAATTCAAGAACCAAATCCTTGATGCATTTTGTGATGAAAAGGGTATTACAAGACAATATAGTGCTCCCAGGACTCCTCAGCAAAATGGAGTTGCTGAGAGGAGAAACAGGACACTTATTGAAGCTGCAAGAACTATGTTGTCTGACTCTAAACTGCCTATCACCTTCTGGGCAGAGGCAGTCAATACTGCTTGCTATGTGCAAAACAGAGTTTTAGTAGTTAAGACACATGGTAAGACTCCTTATGAACTTTGGCACAAGAGAAACCTTTCATTGGTTTTCTCAGGTCATTTGGATGTCCCTGCACCATCTTGAATACCAAAGATCAAATTGCCAAGTTTGCTGAGAAATCAGATGATGGACATTTCATTGGATACTCTTCTCAAGCTAAAGCTTATAGAGTATACAATCTCAGAACTAGAATTGTTGAGGAGTCAGCCAATGTGACTTTCAATGAGCACACTCCTTGTGTGGCTGGTTCTGGTCCGGATTGGCTGTTTGATCTTGATTTAGTTACCAACTGTTTTAACAAATCTTGTGAGCATGTTTCAGGATCTGCAGAAAATCTAAATACAGGTGATCCTGATCCAAGATTTGAGCTAGGAAGACCTTCAACTCATACATCTTCAGCTCCAGTTGGAACTACTTCAGCAAATGAGGTTTCTATCAGCACAACAATGACAAATTCAGCTGATACATCTGGCATGCCTTCAAATTCCAGCTCAGAGGCCTCTCAACCAGATAAAGACACCTCACTTGTAGAAGACAACAATGGTGATGGTGATAGTGATCAGGAATTTCTTGATGCTAATAACCATACCATAGATGACAACATCAATGATGTCTCACACTCATTGGATCAAGTTAATCTTGATAAGTGTGATAATGTGGAGGGTGAATCTTCAAGACCAGATTTAAATTTCTCAAATTTAGATCTTTCTCAACAACTTGCTGTGATCCCTCAGCTAAGGATCCACAAGTCTCACCCCACCACAAACATCATTGGAGATGTTGTCACAGGGGTAAGAACAAGAGGACAAACCCATGAAGCAAATGTTTGTCTTCACTCTTGTTTCTTATCTCAGATAGAGCCCAAGAAAGTTGATGAAGCTCTAAAGGATGGAAGTTGGGTTGAAGCTATGCAACAAGAGCTGCTTCAATTCAAAAGGCAGAAAGTTTGGAACCTTTGTCCTCTTCCTCATGGGAAGACTACCATTGGAACCAAATGGGTTTTTAGAAACAAGAAGGATGATAGGGGAATCATCATCAAGAACAAGGCAAGACTAGTTGTTCAAGGATACACACAAGAAGAAGGGATTGACTACACTGATGTCTTTGCTCCTGTAGCAAGACTAGAAGCTGTTAGGATATTCCTGGCATTTGCTGCATCCAAGAACTTCAAGGTCTACCAACTTGATGTAAAGTGTGCTTTCTTATATGGAGTGATTGATGAGGAGGTTTATGTCAAACAGCCACCTGGTTTTGTAGACCCTGATCATCCTGATTATGTCTGCAAGCTTGACAAAGCTCTTTATGGGCTGCATCAGGCACCCAGGAAGTGGTATGAGACACTATCTGAGTATCTCTGTAAGCATGGATACAGAAGAGGTACTATAGATGGAACTCTCTTCATCAAAGGACAGGGAAATGACTTATTGCTGGTTCAAGTATATGTTGATGACATCATCTTTGGTTCAACTAATCCAAAGCTCTGCAAAGACTTTGAGAAGCTGATGAAAGACAGATTTGAGATGAGTTCAATGGGAGAACTCAACTTCTTTCTGGGA
The DNA here is from genome assembly GCA_025215565.1 of Flaveria ramosissima. Taxonomy (NCBI): domain Eukaryota; kingdom Viridiplantae; phylum Streptophyta; class Magnoliopsida; order Asterales; family Asteraceae; genus Flaveria; species Flaveria ramosissima. The sequence continues at coordinate 50,218,365 of CM046036.1, read as the reverse complement.
ATTCAAGTGAAGCAGGTTGAAGATGGCATCTTCATAAGTCAGTCAAAGTATGTTCAAGACATACTCAAGAGGTTCAATATGACTGATTGTAAGATTGCTAAGACACCCATAGCCAGAAACCACTCCCTTGGTCCAGATCTTGAGGGGGAGTGTGTAGATGAACACTTATACAGGGCTATGATTGGGTCTCTTATGTATCTTACAGCTAGCAGGCCTGATATCATGTTTGCTACATGTATTTGTGCAAGATATCAAGCCAACCCTAAGATGTCTCACTTAATCACTGTGAAAAGATTTTAAGATACCTCAAAGGTGCTTCAACACTTGGTCTATGGTATCCAAAGAATCCAATTTCAATCTGTATGCCTATACAGATAGTGATTATGGTGGTTGCAATATGACTGCAAAGTCTACATCTGGGGGATGTCAATTCCTTGGTGGAAGGGTGGTCTCATGGCAATGCAAGAAACAATCCTGTGTGTCTGCATCAACTGCTGAGGCTGAATACATTGCTGCTGCAAGCTGCTGTGCTCAAGTGCTTTGGATTCAAAATCAGATGCTGGACTATGGATTTAACTTCAAAGAGACTCCTATCCACATAGACAACAATAGTGCTATCTCTATCACTGAGAACCCTGTGCAGCACTCAAGGACCAAACACATCAACATCAGGTATCATTTAATAAGGGATAACTATGAAAAAGGATTAATTAAACTAGTCAAAGTTCATACAGATGAACAATATGCTGATCTGTTCACAAAAGCTTTTGATGAACAGAGATTTAAGTATCTGATATCAGCTATTGGGATGATTAACTTTGAGTAGACTTTTTATTAAAACTAATTCTAATTATTTCTTCTTAAAATATGTGTGTCCTAAGTTGTCTAGTTCATCACTTTCATAAGCTCATGTTTTCTTTGGATGTAAAATTCTTTTTGAAGACTTTCCTTAGATTCTTGAAAATTTTTGATACTTCGGAAGATAAAATTTTATCTTCGGAAGAAAAACATGTCTTCAAAATAAATAACTGTCTAAGAGATTTTACCTTCGGAAGAAGTCAAATTCATCTTCCGAAGCTTAAAATTCTTATCTCAGACACTTATTTATTTTAAGAACCTTTTCCTTCCGAAGCAAAATTAACCTTCGGAAGCTTTGTTTATTTTCATACAAAGCATTCAAGGGTTTATTTCTCTTCCGAAGCATAAATTATCAAGACTCTCAGGAAAATCTTCCGAAGCCATTTTAGCTTCGGAAGCTTTTTAAATCAAAACTTCCGAAGACAAATAAACTTCGGAAGCTTTTCGAATTCCAAGAAAACTACTTTTTGAGCAAAAGTAAACTACCTTTTCAGAGGTGGGACCGACTTTCGGATTTCAAAGTTTATCCTCTTTCATTAACTTTGGTTCAAATCCCTTTTCATATAAATACCCAACGGTTCCCCCTCTTTCCCACTATCTTCCTCAATTCTACTGTTTCTCTAACCGCCTTTGCTTTCTACCTTTCTTCACCCTTAAGCTTCTGAAATGGCCAACCTTAACCGCAGAAACAACCCTGATTTCTCCATGCAACTACACAGGCAACATAATCAAGTTGCTCTGTTAAGCTCTGAGAAAGATGCAAGTTTCTCAGAGATTTGCCAATTCTTGACTCTGTCAAATTATTTCACCTCCCTAACCATTGATCCTACTCTATATGAGGATCATTTGCTTGAATTCTGGAAGACCTGCCAAGAGGTCATTATGGATGGGGAGAAGGCACTGTCTGCCACAGTGCAAGGGAGGACAATCTTCATCACTCCGGCCATCATTAACCAACATCTACAGCTGGATGATGAAGAAGGTGAGGTGTCCTTCCCAAAAGAAGCTGTTAATCATTCTTTTGAGCAGATGGGCTATGAGGGAGATTTCTCTGTAAAGACCTTTAGGAAAGGGAAGGTCTCATCCCAATGGAAATTCCTGCTCCATGTGGTTATCCACAGCTTGTCAAACAAGCATGGTGGATGGGACCAGATTCCTGAGGATCTCTCCTTTATAGTTCATGGAATGGTTCAGGGGGTCAAGTTCAGGTATTCACAATTTGTCTATACTAATTTACTTGCAAACTTAGACTCCTTAGAGTATTACATGTTTCCTAGATATGTTCAACACATTCTCAACTGTGAACTGGGCTCACAGTTGAGGGAAACAGGTAATATTCTTAAATTGGGACAGATGAAGCCCGGCATCTTTAAAATAATGAAGAAGCCAACTGTAGGCTTCTCTGGGGTAGAAACAGCCCTAGTCCCAAAAATGTTAGAGCTCATTGCTCAAGGTGACAACCTAGCAACACAAGCTAGTGTTGAACCCACACCTCTTTTGTCCTTACCATTAAAAAGACCAGATATTACCCTCACCTACCAAAGAAAATCCAAACGAACCCCTGCTCAGGCTATTGAGTCTGTGCAGGCCCCCAAATACTCAACCTTACAGGAAGAAGTGGACACTAGAGCTCCCACTTCTCCTGAGGAGCAAACCACTCCCATTACTTCACCTATCAGGGCTGAGGTTCCTCAAGCTCACCCTGATGAGCTCACTAGCCCAACAACCTTAAGCCTTCACTCTGAGTCTCAACACTCAAGTGAACAACCTTCAGGGGACAGCTACCATCCCCAGCCTTTGGATCTCAACCAACCAATTCCCAACCTATCCTTTTACACTGATGAAGACTTAGGATTCAGTGAGTACCATGAGTCTCTCTTCTCCTCCCCTACTCAAAGAGAGATGAGTACCTCTGACTCTCCTCAGTCTATCCCCCATCAGTCACCTATTACTGAGGTGGACACTTCTGAACCTGTTCAGGATGTCCATATGGAAGAGGCTCTCACTTTTGAAAGTGATTACATCATTAAGACCTCAACCATGGCAACTCAGCCCATTGGCATCTCAACTGAGGCTGCCAGTGAGCAGAGGAAAACCAGCAGCCAAGAAACTCAAGCTGGTGGTGAGAGAGAGGACTTTGGTCCAATCATCTCATCCCCCAATGAATCTTCTGATGAAGATGAGGGGAATTTGAGACTAAAGGTGCAAAAACTGTCAAAAACATGCACCTACTTAGTCTCTAAGGTTAGTCACTTGGAATCTCAGGTGACTACCCTGCAAAACAGGGTCAATGATCAGCAACTCCAGATTTCATATCTGCAGGAAAAACTAGCTGGGAGACCTTTAAGGAGAGCTCAACCAGGAACACAAGAACCTGTGGAAGTGATTGACTTATCCTCCAGCTCACCTATGCAAGTGGGTGATGCTACCAAAAAGGGGGAGAAAGTTGTTACAACCACAGAACCTGGGAGTTCTTCAGAGAGAATGGACATAGAGGACTCACCATCCTCACTTGCTGTTGTGCATTCTCAGCAACTTCCTCAAGTTCACATTAATGTGGACTCTATAGACTCTCTCATCAGGAGTCTCTTTGAGGAAGGCATACCAAGGGCTGTCTCATCTCCACCACTAGGAACTGGCAATCACATCATAAGGTGGAGGTATGATGATGACAGGAGAGCCCTCATACTTCAAAGAGTTCAAGGCCAACAAGAAGTTTTTCAATTCCAAAGCCTGAGCTTTTATGAAAGACTGGATTTAGTCAACTTGCCACTTGTCAATCCAAGCAATTCAAGACAAGCTGACAGGCTGGCTCAAAGAATCCAAGACAGGATCCTTGCAGAGTTCTCTCTAAGAAGGAGACTTAGGCAATCAGGCAATGTCATCGGTCAACTGGATGTTGAGGTGGACCCTAAGATTAGTTTCATAGGGGAAACCTTGACTGAAGGCCCAGTGACAGAACCTGAGACCCCTGTCTCATCATCAACAACTGCTGCTGAGGTCCAAACTCCATCTGAGACACCTGCTGGTGAAGGTGTTTCTCAGCCTCTCTCTGGCCAGAGCATGGAAGCTACTCCAAGCAATGAAGGCCAAGCTTCAATCCACCCTGAGTCACAAAGGTCTGTTGGTGACAAAGGGAAAAGGATAATGACTCCTGAGGAAATTGAGGAGGAAGAGAGAGAGAGGAAAAGGAGACTTAGGGGAGAAAGTTCCACTGGGTCATCTAGCTTCATGCAAGCTGCAATCAGGGCTGCTCCCAGACCAAATACTCAAGATGATGAGTTAAAGGCAGTCAGGATTACCTACTTACAGACCAGGAACTATGACATTGATGAGATCATCTCCTCCCCTTAGAAGAACTAAATGAACTGGCTGACAGAGAAGTGTCAAGAGAGTTGAAGGAGAAAGAGATGCAATGATACTTCTCCAACTCAAGGAGAAGAGACAGAAAAGACTTTACAAGCATGCTCCTACTCTCTCACCAGTTCAAGAAAGTCCTGCACAGGAAGATGTGGCTCCACAAGAACCTCAGGTAGATAAAGAGGAAGATAGGATCAAGATGATCAACTACCTGAGTGCCACAGGCTTCTATCAGGCAGATGCACTTCTCCCTTTGTCCTATGACTTCATTGAGTTCGAGTATCTAAAGCAACTTGAGCTTGAGTTAGTCAAGGAAAGAAAGACAACTAAAAGGAAACTAAGGGAAGAAGCTGCAAAGTCAAGGGCCATCATTCAAAAGAATGCAAAGAAGTCTGCTGACAGACAAAGAATGGTGAGCTTCTTGAAGCTGTATGGATTCTCCGGAAGGAGAGTTGGCCCCATGTCTCTATCCACCATGGATGAGCATATTAGGGTGATCAAGCAGAAGATTAAAAGTGGAGAACTCATTGACTTGCACTCTCTTCCAAGTCAAGTCCCACCTGAAGTGGAGGTCAAGTTTGAACAACCAGAGACACCTCAACCAGTACCTCCAGCTGAGCCTCAGCAAGCTTCATCTTCTGATCCTAGGCAGGGTCAAACTCCCTCTCCTTCTGAACCTGTGAGGGAGGAACACCCAACTGAGAAAGACACTGATGATCAACATGGTGCTGCAGACCAGTCTTCTCAGTTAAAGACATCCAAGAGGAAGAAGAGGATGGCTTCTAAACCAAAGACTAAGAAGAAGAAGCCAAACTCATCTACCTCTGCACCTCAGGCTGAATCAGATCAACCTGAGGAAGTGCATGATGAGGCAGCCCAATCAACTCCTATTCAAGTGGCTCCTCTAACTAGTGAGACACCCATCTTGTCCTGGACTTACTCTACCAATCCAGAGAGATGGACTGTTATCAGAGATCAAGGTGTTGAGAATGTCTACTCATGGCAAGACATAATCAACTTACCTCTGCATGATCTCTTTGAGATGAGAAGATACTATGAAAGTCTTGATGATCCTGACCATCTCATGAAGAAAGGAATGGTCCTGATTGTACTGAAGACTACCAACATTTGAAGATCTTCCAAGTGTTTTGGTAGCATCAGCCTAGGGGGAGTTTGTAAGGATTCCTGAAGTCTGATGCAACCCAAAACAGCCTAATTGTCTCAGCAACATGCACCAAGTACTGAAGTAAAGAATGCTTCGGAAGTTTTACACAAAGCATTAGAAAATACTCTAAGTGTAAAATCTTCCGAAGCCAAGACCAATATCTTCCGAAGCCAAACATGAAGTCTTCCGAAGCTTCAGAGACAAAGTCTTCCGAAGCTTCAACCTATGAAGACAAATTTCTTCCGAAGACTTTTAGTACACATGCTTTATCTGATGTACTGTTCCATAAAGCACCTTTTCCGCTGCATCTCTGTAAAGTCACCAACTTACATGAGTTGGTGAAAAGGGTCTTGCTTTTGGTAACTGTACATTGAGGTCTTGAGTCTTCAACTTTCCACTTTATGTACTTTATCCTTTTTGTATTGTATAAGGATGTGAGCTATGGCATGTCATAGTCACAAGGTCAAAAGGCAGATATGCCTTTTGATCCTACAATTGATCTTGTTAGTGTCTAGTCAATTGTATCCAGCTGGCTTTCAAAGTATAGCCGGCTGTAGGTTGTAGTATAAGTATTTCAAGTTCTTGTATCTTTTCTCTATGCTTTGTAACACTTGTAAAAGAACTTGAGAAAGCAATATACTGCCTCCTTGAAACCCATATTCTCTTGTTCTGTCTTTTGCTTTACTTGTGTTCTTTGTATCACCTTTGGTTACCCAGTTCACTGTTTGATTAGAGCTTAGTTAATCTCCTCATTGTGTTGTTGTGTTTTAATTGTGCTTAAGCCCTTAAACGGTCCTGCAAATTCATACTCAGATAAAATTCTAGAGAAAGATCTTTGGTAACAGGGCTTAGATTGTTTTGACATAAGACTTTACATATTAAAAGGTTTTCAAATGAGATAGACTAATCAAGGTTTATCATCCCATTAGCTGTTATGAGATATTTAAATCTTTGTTCATCAAAGCCTTTGGTGAACAAGTAAGCATATTGTTCATTTGAATCAACTTTGATTAGCTTGATAAGATTTTCCTCATGAATATCTCTAATGAAATGATACCTGATATCGATGTGCTTAGTCTTGGAGTGCTTTACTGGATTTTCTGTAATGGATATAGCACTGTTGTTGTCAATGTGGATAGGAGTGCTCATAAAGTTGAATTCGTAGTCTATCATCTGGTTTTGAATCCACAGCAACTGAGCACAGCAACTAGCAGCAGCAATGTATTCAGCTTCAGGAGTTGATGTAGAGACACAGGATTGCTTCTTGCATTGCAATGAGCTGATCCTTCCATCAAGAAATTGACATCCACCCGATGTTGATTTCTTGTTGATATTGCAGCCACCATAATCGCTGTTAGAGTAACCATAGAGATTGAAATCACTATTTTTTGGATACCAGAGACCTAGTTTAGGTGTTCCTTTAAGGTATCTAAGAATTCTCTTGGCAGTAATTAGGTGAGACACCTTTGGAGCAGCCTGATATCTTGCACAAATGCAAGTAGCAAACATGATATCAGGTCTACTTGCTGTGAGATACATCAGAGAACCAATAATCACTCTATACTGATGTTGATCAGTATCCTCCCCCTTAGATCAGGACAGAGATTGTGGTTTCTGAGTATAGGTGTTTTTGCTGCTTTACAATCTTTCATATCAAATCTTTCTAAGATATCATTGACATACTTAGATTGACTGATAAAGAACCCTTCCTTCATTTGCTTCACCTGAATTCCAAGGAAAAAGTCCATTTTTCCCATGGAACTCATTTCAAACTTCTTCTTCATAATGCTCTCAAAGTCTTTACACATTTGGTCATTTGAAGAACCAAATATGATGTCATCAACATAGACTTGAACGAGCAAGATGTCCTTCCCAGACTTCCTTATGAAAAGCGTCTTGTCAATGGTACCTCTAGTGTAACCATTCTTCAGGAGAAACTGAGACAATGTCTCATACCACAGCCTAGGTGCTTGGTGCAACCCATATAGAGTTTTATCCAATTTGCACACATAGTTGGGATGCTGTGGATCTTCAAATCCCGGAGGTTGGCATACATAGACTTCCCTATCTATATCCCCATATAGAAAGGCACACTTGACATCAAGCTGGTATACAGTGAAATTCTTGGATGCAGCATAAGCAAGGAAGATCCTAACTGCCTCAAGTCTTGCAATAGGTGCAAAGACATCAGTATAATCAATTCCCTCCTCTTGAGTGTATCCTTGAACCACCAGTCTTGCCTTGTTCTTGATAATCAAGCCTTTATCATCTCTCTTGTTTCTGAAAACCCATTTAGTGCCTATAGGTACTTGACTAGATGGTAGCGGACATAGGTTCCAAACCTTTTGTCTTTTGAATTGAAGCAGCTCCTCTTGCATTGATACAACCCAGCTACTATCTTTCAAGACATCTTCCACCTTCTTGGGTTCCATTTGGGATAAAAGCATGAGTACAAACAGACATTCCTATTGTGAGTTTGTCCTCTTGTTCTCACGCCTTCAGAGACTTCCCCTATGATGTTCTCAGCTGGATGAGTGTTATGAATCCTAAGTCTAGGAATCACCTCCAGTTGCAAAGATAAATCCAAATTGGACATATTTTGCTCAGGAGCTTGAATACTTGGTCCAGTTGTTGTTTCAAGCTCATTCAATGAGGGCTGATTGAATGAAGGTGAAACATCATCATTTGTTTGCTGTGAAGCAGCATTAACAGTTGCCTGGTCCTTCAAGATGTTGCTTTCATCAGCTTGGTGTTGTGCAGGGTCACCTGAAGAGGTTTGAAAGTCAACAGGTGAACTGCTTGTTGAAGCTCCACTATCTCTTGAGATGGTTATACTATCAGATCTTCCAATAGTGGGAACTTGATTTGCTGTAGCTCTTGGAGAACTTGGAATAGGTCTGGGAAGCTCAAATAGTTGATCTTCATCAGAGTCACTTTGAGCACCTGTTCCAGCTGAAACATTCTCACAAGATGATTTAGAATAGTTTGGAAACAATTCTAAATCAAAGATATGATCAGGGCCATTCCCCCTAACACAAGGAGTGTGCTCATTGACTACAATGTTGGAAGATTCCTCAAATTGTTGATTTTTAATGTTATAAACTCTATAAGCTTTAGAGCTAGAGGAATATCCAACAAAGATAGCATCATTTGACTTCTCAGCAAATTTTGCCAAATTGTCTTTTGTGTTAAGTATGGTACACCTGCTGCCAAAGGACCTTAGAAAGCCAATGAACGGTGGCCTCTTGTTCCATATTTCATAAGGGGTTTTTCCATGTGGCTTTACTACAAGGACTCTCTTCTGCACATAGCATGCAGTGCTGACTGCCTCTGCCCAGAATGTTAAAGGCAACTTTGAATCAACTAACATAGTCCGAGCAGCCTCAATAAGTGTGCTATTCCTCCTCTCAGCAACACCATTTTGTTGAGGAGTTCTAGGAGCACTATATTGTTGGCAATCCCTTTTGAGTTACAGAATGAGTCAAGAATGTGGTTCTTAAACTCAGTCCCTTGATCACTTCTAATTATTTTAACCTTGTGATCAGTTTGATTTTCTATTTTAAGAATAAAAGATTTCAAAGTTTTAGCAGTTTCATCTTTGGTTCTTAATAAGAATACCCATGTAAATCTAGTAAAATCATCAACAATCACAAGGCAATATGATTTCCTTTCAATGCTCATTATACTTGTGGGACCAAATAGATCCATGTGCAATAAGTGTAATGGGGTGGTGATGGAGTTAACAACTTTGGATTTATGAGATGCCCTGTGTTGCTTCCCTTTCAGGCATGCAACACAGTAATATTTGCAGAAAAATTCATTTTTAGGCAAACCATGTACCAAGTTATTTTTAGTCAATTTACTCATTGTCTTAAAATTTACATGACACATTCGTTTATGCCATAGTGGTGACTCATCACCATTTGCTTTGGAAAGAAAGCATGATACTTCTCCCATTGGGGAAGCATTAGTCATATCCAGCTTGTACATATCCCCTTTCCTGGGAGATCTAAGAAGCACCAACACCTGAGGAATTGTCATCCCGGGTTTGAGGATTATGCATTCATGTTCTGTGAAGAGCATTTGATGCTTTTGATCATTAAATTATGAAACACTTAACAGGTTGTGTTCAAGCTGCTTGACAAAGTTAACTTTGTCAACTTTTAATATTCCATTGGATATACTTCCTCTGCCAGAAATATATCCTCCGGCCTCACCTCCAAACTGGACAGGACCTCCATCATAATGTTGAAATTGTTGAAGGAGAGATCTGTTCCCTGTCATGTGCCTGGGGCATCCACTATCCACGATCCAAACATTGTTATTCTTGTCATATGGATGTCCCTGCACATAAGATGAGATGATTAGTTTTTATTGGAAACCCAAGCCTTGTTGGTCTTGGGTTCTTCCAATGATAGTGACATAATTGAACCAAAATTTATTCATGGGGGTTCAATGGATGTCTTTGAAGAAGAGGTTTGGGCTACATCATCTTCCTTGATCTTCCATTCCATCCCTTCGTTGATCATGGAGGATGAGCTTGTTGAAGCTTTTGTAGCTTGGCATTCTTCCGAAGCTTCTTTTCGGAAGAAGCTTTCACCACCTTTTCTTCCGAAGCAGTTTTCTTCTAGGATGGTCTCAAGGGAACTTTTTTATTCTTTTGAGTCTTGATAGCTTTAGCTTCTGAAGCCTATTTTTCCTTTCGGAAGAAGGATCCTCTTCCGAAAGCAGCCTTGCTTCGGAAACAAGCTTTCCCTTTTTCATCACTTGAACCATTTGATATGGTCCAAATGAGAAACCTTCCCTAACTCCTTCCTTTTTAACATTATTTGCATAATGTGTGCTAGCAGGATTGTAGTAACAATCTTTGGCCATGTGGTTTTGCAGACAACACATTATGCATGCAGTGTTAATCTTTTGGGAATTTGAGGATTGCTGTTTCTTGTTCTTTTTCTCTTCATCAACAACCTTTCCCTTTAACTTCTGATCCTTTGGTAGGACAGGAGTGCTGGTACTACACCTTTTTCCTGAATCAGAGTTTCCAACCACCTGGAATCCAGCTGAGATGAATACACCCTTTTGCTTTGGGTCTATCTTCAGCTTAGACTCAGCCACTTTATTGCCAGTTTTTCTGGCTGCCTTAGCTCTGCTTCTTCTGGCTTTGGTGGTCAGGGTTTGATCATCATTAGCAGGGGAGGGTATAATTACGTGGTTTTTCCCTGTGATGGTCTCCATGGTTGCATCATTCTTTGACTCATAAAAAGGTGGATTAGCAGATGGAACCTCTTGCTCCTCAGTACCACACCTTGGTTGTCTTATAGACTCATAGGAGTGTGGTGTAGCAATTTCATTGGTTCCCAACCTACCTTTGTTTTGGTAACAAAGTTTTGAGTGAGAGGATGATGCAAGAATGGCTTGGAAGTTCTGCTCGGAAATAGCATACTTCCTGGCTTGAGCCTCAGCTGTGACAAGCTGGGCTTGAGCCTCAGTCAAATTTGGATATTAAATCCTTTATTTGAGTCTTATAGTTTGTGTGTTTGTGTTTTAATAGGGCCATAGTTTTCTCTAACTCCTCAATTTTTCTTTGATAGTCAGATTCAGCCCTTTTAAAATCAGATTTTAAAACATTTAAAGACTCAATATTGGATTTAATCTCCATATTGTAGTCCTGATACAATTTAACCTTAGCAATACAGGCCGGAGTACAGAGATGTTCATATACCTTATTTTCATCTGTTCCGGCCATGAGTGCTTGAGCAGGAGTCACATCCTGTACCATGAAGCTCCAGTCAATTTCTTGAGCCATTGTAGCTGTTTTTGTTGACTTTCCGGTGGGCTTTGGTGTAGAGGGATGTGTGGAGGCCTGTGGGGTTACCTGGTTGGACTTGGGAGCCTTGCATTCCCTTGCAAAATTACCAAGTTGGTTACAGTTGTAACATTTGGCCTTGGTTTTGTCAAACCCAAATTTGCTGTTGAATTGGTTATGGGGAAATTGCCTATCAGTTCTCTTAAAGAACTTCTTTGCTCTGTAGGTTAGAAGAGCCATTTGTTGGACTATGTCCACGTATTCCACGTCATCCGGGCTGAAGCACTCTAGATCATCAAAGCAATATTGATAATCATTTGAGTGTCCACTTCCTGAGACAAAAGCACAGCTGTCCTGAAAGGAGCTTTGCTGAGCTTGTTGAGACCTTCGAGTCTCAGGAAATGTGATGTATGGCCTAGAAGAACAAGATGGCTGCTGGGTGTAAGTCAGGTATTGTTGAGGCTGGGAGGTTCCTGAGTCTTCAGCAACCATTAAAGCGTTGCTAGCAGGAAGACTCAAGGGTCTGCTTGTCTGATGACCCCTCTTACTCTCCATTTCCAAACGGTATCCATCAAGGATGCCATAGAGTACGATCATGGTGAGTGTATTTAGATTCTCTGTTCTCTTGATAGAGACACAGTAGAATGTCCACTCATTAGGTAATGCACTCATGAACTTTCTTGTAAGGTCTCTAAGTTCATGAGCAATTCCCATAGATTGAAGGGAAGAAATGAGATCCATATACCTGAAGTATTGTTGGCTAAGAGTCTCTCCAGCAATATAGGTTAAGTTCTCGAACTGCTGCTTCAGTGAGTCCTTCTTGGAGTCATTTGAGCTTGAGTACATTTGAGCAAGCGCATCAAACAGTTCTTTGGCAGACTTGCAATGCTCAAACCCCACCATGATGGAGTTGGGAATTGCAGTCATGAGAACAGTCATAGCATTGCTGTCGATGTCCAACTTCTTTCGGTCCTCATCAGAATAATCTTTAACAGCTTTCTCAATCATGGCACCATTTCCACCAGCTACTTTTGGCTTATACAGGCCATTGACAATGGATTGCCACATCTTGCTGTCTTGATACCTGATGAAGTCTTCCATTCTTCTGCTCCATGACCTGAAGTTTTCAGGGGTGATGATGGGTGCTTTGGTCATCGTCCCCATCTCTATTTCAGATTTGTTGAGGGCCATTTTGAGTGTGGTATGAGGAGGAGTGAAAAACAGGTTGATTAGGATGGTAAGATCTCACAATCAAGAGCCTAAAAAGTTCTGATACCAATTGCAGGATCGGGTTTGTCACTTAAACACTTGGATTTCTCTCAAACTCACTTACAAAACACTCAAATCAGATGAAGTAAAGTCTTTTGCAAGAGTTGATAATAATATAAGTAGCAAAGAACACACAAAAATAATTTTCAAGGCACTTGTATATATTACAAAACTCTTACAAGCATAAAACATGAGTTACAATGAGAAACTATATATACTAGATCCTACAGCCGAATATACTTTGATACCAGCTGGAAATCTAAGACTAAAGCATATACTACAATGCTCAAGTTAAGGTATCTTAGATAAAGTATTATTTAAGATATGGTAGTCATGACATGTCCATGACTTACCTTTTGTTACCAACTAAAGATGGCAAATGTACTAACATATAAAGGTAAACAGTGGAATAAAGTATGGTCAACTACATGGCTTTTAAGAAAACGCCATGTAGTATCTCAAAGGTCTGCATCGGAGTGTCAGGGAGACCATACTTATGTCCACTGGATATAGTAGTGTCTTCCGAAGGTAAGTTGGCTTCGGAAGAACAAGTCCTTCCGAAGCCACTTATACTTCGGAAGAGGCTTCTATACTTTCGAGGCTTGAGGACTTCTATACTTCGAAAGTTGACTTCAGATCTTTCATTCTAAGTCTTGATCTTCGGAAGTAAGTTCTTTGTCTTCGAAAGTTGGTGTTTTCCTTCAGAAGTTAGTTTTACACTTTGTCTTCGGAAGAGCTCTTTTTTCCTTCGGAAGTTCCACACTTAGCTTCGGAAGTCCTTTATTTGTTGTACCAAAATATTATAAGTGATTTGGTTTTGGTTGCACCAGCCTTTCTAGATCCAACAATATTGTTGTTGGCTTATGTTTTATTGATGAAAAATTCTTAATTTAGTAAAATTGAATGGTTTACAATTAAAGTTGCATTCTAGCATTCATGTACTTAGTTTTCGTTTATCTAATTTAATTATATACTTGCATCCTAATTAATTATATACTTCCATTCTTATAAATCTAAAGTTCGAAGATTCTGGTGTAATTAATTATATACTTTCAATCACACCAGAATCTTCGAACTTTAGATTTATAAGAATGCAAGTATATAATTAATTAGGATACAAGTATATAATTAAATTAGATAAACGAAAACTTAGTACATGAATGCTAGAATGCAACTTTAATTGTAAACCATTCAATTTTACTAAAATAAGAATTTTTCATCAATAAAACATAAGCCAACAACAATATAATAACTTATTATCTTTAAATACAATTCCCGTAACTAGGGACAAGATCTTTTCAGAACTCGCAAATATCGCGAGAACCGTGAGAACCAATCTGGACTCTTAATTATTAAGTCAATGGCTTATAGGTGATGTGGTATTTTAGTAATTATTTAAAAGTTTGACACTATTTTAGTAGATAAAAAGGGTAGTTTAGGAAATGAAACTAATTTATAACTTCCCTTAATTAAAGATTCACTTTTCTTTCCATATTATACTCAGATTTAAAAATTGGCTCCGTCTGCACACAATCTCACAATGAGAAACGCATTAGTATTTGAAAATTCATCGCACAGATGCGAAAGCTACTATATCACCCAATGAGTCAATGACACAAATTATGTCAAGAATCTTATGAAAAAGATTGAAGAAAAAAGGTACTGGTTTATTGTTATTGTCATTTTTTGGTTACAAATTGGTTAATATATAGAATCGAAGCATCAAGCATGTGAAAGTTAAACTGTGACTTTCATAATAAATCGAAGTGTGTTGTTGCAGTAGCGTTATTTCTTCATTTTCCCTACTAAACATAAAAGATAAGCATTGAAGTTTATTCTTACGGACATCGGTGGAAATTGGGGATTTGAGGTGAAAAAGAGTGAAGTTTGAACTACCATTTGTTTGTTTTTTCGGCCAGTGATTGTTACAGCCGCGGAAGGTTGAAGACGAAGATGCATAATAGGGGAGAAATCATATATTTCATTTAGTAATAATAATATTAATAGGACTTGATAGTTTTTATTACACCACTCAACAATTTTTTTCAATCAAAGTAATTTTTCTTACGTAGTTAGAAGTATAAATTTAATTTCTTATCTGTAATAAATTATAAATTATACAACAGAATAAAATATCCTATGTTGTTCATAAGCAGGCTAGATATTGTAAGGTGTGAAGAACATGTAATAGGTAGAAATAAAAGGGATTTAGCTTAAAACATGATGAGATTATATGCTTTAATATTGTGGTTTTGGTGTTTATTAGAAAATTATCAATATTGTGGTTTTGGTGAAGGACATTGTAACAGATATAATTTGTTAATATGTTACCATGTTATAATTTTAATCACACGAGTTACTATGTGTTATATTTCTTTTTATATATAATATGTGATTATTATTATGTAAAAGCAAATGTAAAATCAAAGTTAATTGGTCTATTATTACTCTCATTAAAGAGTATAAATATGTTTAGGAATGACATTTCAAGTGTCATATACCCTAAATCTCTTTATTAAGTTACAGGAGGTGGTAATATTTTAGAGTGATAAATCTTACATGATTCAGGCTTGTAACTACTAGTTTTCAATGGATGTTTTGTGCAGATAGTTTTTTATAAGAAAAATATGGATAATACAATTTCAATTCATCACACCTCATATATGCTCATGAAGTATCAATAAGATGAAAAAGATATTAAAAGATTTCATATCCATATGTTCGAGAAAATAATAAAAGACCATAAAACTTGTATGATTCTACTTCATCCCTTAAAGGAGTAAGATTTATAATGATACTATAAATGCTATGATTATAGACATCACTGAGAAAACTATAATGATGTCCACTACAAGCGGCAAATAAAAGGGGTGATTATATGAAAAGGATAAGAGTATTATCCATGATAGTATAAGATGATAATATATTATTGTGTTGTATTTTCTGTATGCATTGTACAAGCATAACTACAAATAAAGCATATATGATCATTACCAGGATCAAGATTAATTAATTGTCATGATCAGTTAGACAACATCCAGTCAATGATGATGTGCATGTATTGAAGAACCAAAGATTCTTCCTAATAAATAAACAAACAATGTTTGCCCTTAAGGGAAATTGTACCAACAAAAATAGAATATGAATCCCTAAATTCTAGAAACAATAAATGATATATGCATGACCATTGAAGAGGGTCCATGCAACAGTTTCACATTGAGGAGAGACTTTGAACACTTAGCAGATATAATAGAAAACTGGTAGGATGAAAATATAAACACAAGTAACAAAAATAATAAACAAGAGCCCTCAAATATGGTTTTTAGAATGATGTATATTGCTCTCAAGTTCTTACAAGTGTTACAAAGCTTATCTAGAGATACAAGTACTTGAGATACTTTATACTACATCCTACAGCTGGCTATACTATAAATGTCAGCTGGAAACACTAATCTAGACAACAAGATCAATGTAAAGTCAAAAGGTAGATTGCCTTTTGACTAGTGACTATGACATGCCAAGGTCACATCCTTATCTATTACAAAAAGGATAAAAGTACAAGAGTAGAAAATTACAGATAAAATACCTTAATCTATAATTTGTCAAAAGTATGGAATTTTCACCAACTCATCTAAGTTGGTGAGTCTTTAGAGGTGGCAGCAAAAAGTGGTCAGCTTTTGTCAAAAGGTGATTAAGATAAAGCATGTCTTCTCTGTCTTCAGAAGAAATCAATCTTTGGCTTCGGAAGACTTCATCTTTGGCTTCGAAAGATTTGATCTTTTGGTTTTGGAAGATTTGATACTTAGCATAATTCACTTAGTTGTATCAAATCTTCCAAAGTAACTTCCATGTACTTCACATATGCATGATGAGAGCTCTTTGGTTGTTCTTTGGTTGCACCAGCCTCTAATTGTATTCCTTACAAACTCCCCCTAGGCTGATGCTACCAAAACCAAAGAAACCTTTGAGTCTTAATCTTTATCTGTTGACAGTCCTTATTAGGATCAAGACTATTCCCTTCATCATAGTTGGTCAGGATCCCTCAGATTCTCAAAGTATCTCCTCATGTCATAGAGATCATGTAGAGGAAGGTCAAGTATGCTTTTCTAGAAGTACACATCTTATCCTCTTGATCTCTAGTGACATACCATCTGTCTAGGTTAGTAGTAAACGCCCAAGACAGAATGGGTGTCTCAGCAACAAGAGGCTCTATAATGAGTGGACTTTATTGAGCAGCCTCTTCTTAATCACCGTAAGGATGTTCTGACCCATCCTGAGGTGCAGAGGTGGATGCCTTGGACTTCTTCTTGTCCCTTCTAATTGCCATCCTCTTGTCTTTCTATACTTTAATTGTGAGCCTAGTTCAAAGTTAAGAATGTGTTGAACATATCTAGGGAACATATAATACTCTAAGGAGTCCAAGTTTGCAAGCAAATATGTATAAACAAATTGAGAGTACCTGAACTTGACCCCTTAAACCATTCCATGGACTATGTAGGAAAGGTCCTCCGGAATTTGATCCCAACCACCATGCTTATTGGACAGAGAATGGATGATCACATGAAGGAGGTACTTCCATTGAGAGGAAACCTTTCCTTTCTTGAAGGTTCTTACTGAGTAGTCCCCTTCATAGTCTATCTGTCAGAATGAGTTGTTTACAGAAGATTTGGGAAGGAAAATTCTCCTTCTTCATCATCCAGCCTCAGATGAGAGTTTATGATGGTTGGAGTGATCAAATTATCCTCCCCTACACTGTGGCAGACTGTGCCTTCTCAGCATCGAAGATGACCTCTTCGTAGCTCCTCTAGAACTCTAACAGTTGATCTTTATACAACGGAAAGTTGATAGTGAGTGCAGTGACATAGTTTAATAAAGCTAAGAATCGGCACACATCTGAGAAACCTGGATCTTTATTAGATGTTAACAGAGCAACTTGATTATGTTGCATGTGTAACCTCATGAAAAAATTATATTGGTTTCGGGGTTCAAGGTTGGCCATTGTTGGACTCAACAAGTGAATTAAAAGGATAATGCTTGCCATAATCAAACATAATATGTTCTAACATCCAAACAATTATTATCTAACACATTAGTATCATTAACATTCATAATATACACTAATCATTGTGTAAATTTCTTTTTCAGGTTTGTAGATAAAAAGGATTTTTACACACGTGTCCACGGCGGATGAAGAACTTTCCACAGCGGATGAACAAGAGTCTGAAGTAGATGAAGAAAAGCTCCAAGGGTCTACATTGGATGGCCAAACATACATAGCGGATGACCAATGTCCACAGCGGATGTTCATCCACAACGGATGAACACTTTATAGAAGACCATTACCAAGACAAACATACATCAATTGTTCACAGCGGACAACATCCAAGACACAATGGACAGCTTATTCAACATCCATAGTGGACATCTTATCATGCACAACGGATAGTTTATCATCCACAGCGGACGACTTATAGACTTAGGATTTTATGTAATTTTAGTTTACATAAGGGTATTTTTGTAACTGTACATAGCTTTTTGTATAGGCTATAAATAGAAGTATATCCTAATCATTTGTAAGCTTTTGAACAATCAATTCAATCAAGCAGTTAATATTATCATTCAAGCATCCAAACACATAAATACAATCATTCACACACGGATTTCATATCATTAATCTAGGGTTTCCGTACCATGATTTTTGAGTGTTGAATATACATAACAAATTGTTGTTATATGGTGAGAGATTAAAAGGATCCATGGGGAAACTCATTTGATCTTGTTCTTATACACAAATTTCAAGTGATTTGGAGTTTTCATCAGGTGGTATCAAAGCCTTAGCTCAAATCAAACATTGATTTTTGATCCTCTCTATCAATACAATGGAATCCGTGGTTCATTAGCTTCATAACATACATTTTTAAGCTGAAAATCATCACCAAAACTCTCTTCTACTCCAAAGATTTAACAAATGCATAAAACATGATTCATTAATATGTTTTTGGGCATTTTTTTAGAATATTTTATGTTCTTAAAGTTCTAAACATCATTCAAACATTGTTTTCTTAAACAGAATCATAATAAAACCTCAAAACCTCATGGGGTCAAAGGTTTTTTACAAAATAGTCATTGAGTACTGTTTCATCCAATTTTGATTATTCAAACATTATTTTTGAACGTTTTAAATCATTCTAAGTGTTTGAAATCATCATATTCAATAGTATACCCACTTGAATCATGTTTGTGTTCTTCAATCAACAAACCAATTGTTAATTTTATGAAGAACCATACAACCGCCAACAAGCCCTAGGATAAAACCTAGTTTTTGTTCATTCACACAAACCTACATAATCTACGGTGGTTGTGTTGGTTCACTACCAAAAAAACGAAGAAACATAATATCCTAGGGTTTGTTGGTGGCTGTAATGTTTTTCACAAAATCAATAATCGATTTGTTGATTGAAGAACAGAAACCTGATTCAAGTGTGTATACTCTTGAATATGATGATTTCAAACACTTAGAGTGATTCAAAATGTTCAAAAACAATGTTTGAATGATCAAAATTTGATGAAACGATACTCGATGATTGTTTTATCAAATACCCTTTGAATCGATGAGGTTTTGAGGTTTTGTGTTGATTATATTTAAGAAAACAGTGTTTGAATGATGTTTAGAACTTTAACAACACAAAATCTTGTACAAAATGCTCAAAAATAGATAACGAATCATGTTTTATGCATTTGTTGAATGTTTGGAGTAGAAGAGAGTTTTGTGATGATTTTCAGCTCAAAAATGTATGTTATGAAGCTAATAAACCATAGATTCCATTGTATTGAATGAGAGGATCAAAAATCAGTGTTTGATTTGAACCAAGGCTCTGATACCACCTAATGAAAACTCCAAATTACTTGAACCTTATGTATAAGAACAAGGTCAAATGAGTTTCCCCAAAGGAGCTTTTTAATCTCTCACCATATAACAACAGTTTGTTATGTATATTTAACACTCAATAATCATGGTGCAAAAACCCATGATTAATGATATGTAATCCATGTGAGAATGATTGTATGTGTGTGTTTGGATGCTTGAATGATAATATTGAATGTCTGATTGTATTGATTGTTCAAAAGCTTACAAAGGAGTAGGGTATACTACTATTTATAGCCTATACAAAAAGCTATGTACAGTTAAAAAATACCCTTATGTAAATACTAATTACATATAATCCTAAGTCTAAGTGTTGTCCATTGTGGATGATCACATGTCCAATGTGGATGTATAAATGTCCGCTGTGGATGATGAACGAGTTGCCCATTGTGTATGATAATCATCCGCCGTGGACACTTGGTAAATGTTTGTCTTGTTGATGTCCGTTGTGGATGGTTCATCCACCGTGGGAAGATGTTCATCCGCTGTGAGTACTTGGTCATCAGCTGTGAAGTTCTTCATCCGCTGTGAGTACTTGCACTTCTTCAGACTTCATCCGTTGCTAACCTTTATGCATCCGCTATGGGCAAGTCTTCATCCGCTGCCAACACTTGCAAAATTTCTTTATCTATAATACATATAAAAGAAATTTAAACAATAATAGTGTCTTTTATGAATTTTAATAATACTAATGTGTTAATTAATGATTGCTTGGATGTTAGAACACATTATGTTTGATTATAGCAAGAATTATCCTTTAATGCACTTGTTGAGTCCAACACTAGTTCTATAATTGACTAATACATTGGATGTGGTAAAAAATGGTATTCCAAGAATGATCATTGGTTGCTTTGAAAAATCATCAGATGCATAATCTTGAACAAAAATGTCAACCGGATAGAAGAAGTCTTCCACCAAATCTATCACATCAGAAATAATTCCCCCTGGAAGCTTGGCAGTCAAATCAGCTAAAACCACAGATGCGTTAGCTCATTGAAGAGGACCAAAGTTATATTGGTCATACAAACTTCCAAGGAGAATGCTCACACTTCCTCCTAGATCCAACAATGCTCATGATATCTTGAAATCACCCACTTGAACGGGTACCACGGAAGTTCCTAGATCTTGAAGTTTATGTGGAAGTGTACATGTCAAAACAGAATTCATATTATTTGATCAATCATTTTTTGGCATTTTATGAGTTCATTTTTTATTACATAATTCTTTCACACACTTAGCATATGAAAGTATTTGTTTAATGGCATCAATTAAGGGGATGAATATTTCTACTTGTTTAATGATCTCTTAAATTTCCTCTTATTGAGGTCCTCTTTTATTCCCTATTGACCTTTGAATAGGATATTCTAAGGCTTTACTATAAGGAATGGTATTAACCTCCATATCCTTCTCTTTAGCCTTAAAAACTTTGTTTTTTCAATCACATCAGTTTTATCTTGAAAATGACCTTTTTAGATGGTTTACTTGTTTCAATTGTAACCACCTCATCACTTTCCTCATCTCCGTCCACATCCTCTACCACTCCTTCAATGAATGGTGGTGAAGGGTCAACCTTATTATCATAACTTTACTAGAATAAATAAAACTTACCTGACTGACGGATACAATCTTTTGCCCTTATGAGTTTGAAGCTTGATGAATTGGACTTCCTTTTATATCACTTGGAAGTTTACCATGATCCTTCCTAAGGGTTGCCACTTTTTCCACTAATTGACCAACTTGATTGACTAGAGATTCATGGCTCTTGCTTTTAACTTCATTCTCCAGCTCCTTAAGAAAATTCATGATTTCATTGTTTGATGGCTCTGAATTATATGATGACACACTTTGATCTTCATGTGAAGAATAGTTTCTTTAATATCCCCGATTAAAGTTCCCTTAGTTGTAACCCTGATTTGATTGCCGATTTTGATAGGATTGAGAGTTACCTGAGTGATTATTTCCTTGAAAGTTGGGATTCATTTGATTTGAAGGGTTTCCATACCTAAAGTTAGGATGGTTACGCAAACTCGGATTATATGTATTGAATTCATATCAAACGGCTTCCGCTCTCCTTGCACATAATTCACATATTCAACTCCCCCACCTTGTATTGGGAAATCATGAGCTACATGCCCTATATCTTCACAACACTCACACACCACAAAGGTACTTGATGCTTTAATAGTCTTTTTTCACCTAGAATGCCCTATTTTTGCTAGTTGGTGCTCTAAAGTCTTGACCCAAGATTTAGTATCATAATTTGTCACTGATTTAGTAGACATCCCTTTTGACTTTTGATGAGATTGTGCTTGTCTCTTTGAGTTAATGCTTATCCTGTCTATAACCTCCTAATATTCTTCCTTAGTATTTGTCAGAAAAGTACCTACACTTATGTAATTAATTTCCCAATTATCCTCTAATGATAATTCATCATAGAATGATATGATCAACTCCTATTACTTAATACCATGACGAGGACTTGTCCATAGTAACTACTTAAACCTCTTGAATGCCTCGTGAAAAGGCTCTCCATGATGTTGCTAAAAATAACATATAGCATTATGATCCTCGCTAGTTCTTTGGGGAGTATAATACTCTTCCAAAAATAGATGTTGCATGTTAGGCCATGTGAAGAAGTTTGCTGAGGGTAAAGCAAGAAACCATTACTTTTCTTTGTCTCTCAATATGAACTGAAAGATAACAAACTTAACCTCATCTGGTGAAAAACTTTTCCCACCTATTGTACCATGAATAGCTTAAAGTTAAGATAAATGGAGATACAATTCTTATATACGTAAACCCATAGAAACTAGGAAGTATGCCCAAGCATTGAGGTCTCACTTCAAATGCTCTTCCTCTATCTTTTGGTCGAACAACGGACGAGGAGTTAATATCAATAGCAAGGTCAGATGTGCCTATCAACTCCTTGCACTGGATCTTGGTTATTCATTCTTGGAATTGCATCGTTAAATAGTTGATGACTTGGGGTACCACCATGACGGTTGTTACGAGGTAATAGACCCTGCCTAACTATTGGATCTCTGTTTCTTTAATTACCCTGATTATAATTCTGATGTTTGGGATAACCTTGCCTACCACCATATCATCCTTGATTGTATGGTGAAGTATCATTATACGCCAAATCACCACCCAAAACCTGATTTTCTTCATTTCTGTTCTCATTGCAGTCAGTTTCTAAAGTATGTTCACTTCCTGCACCATCATCAAAATCATCGAAGGCATGTGGTTGGAGAGGGTTTTGTCGACGTGGTTGTCTTGGGTTTTGTCTATGAGGAAGTGGGTTAACAGTTTGAAAGTTATCATCCTGTTATGGTGGTTGTTGTGGGGCTGATTGATTTGGTTTTGAGGTGGGTGGTTTGGGTCGTGTGGTGGGTTTTGATCAACCATTTCAATTGATTCACTTTATTTAACTTTCACTCCTGACTAATGAATAACATGGTTTTTTCATGCGGTCCTTTCAATAATTGTATCAAAAGTCAAAGGTGAAGTCTTTTTTAAAAACCTGGTATACATGCAAAATATTATCACCTGCATAAGCAAACACACGTAAGTAGCACCGAATGAATAAAGCAAACAAAACAAACAAAACAAAACTGTTGAACTAAAAACACTTTGCGTACTAATTCCCCGGCAACGACGCCATATGGATGTAGATTGTCGTGTTTTACTCAAAAAAAAATTAAATCTAAGACTTAGCTCACCTATACAAGTACTGGTAAGTTAGGTAGTCTTCACTAGCAGTATGTGGAAAGTGTAGTTATAGTTCAGTGATTTTAAATTGATTAAGAAAAACACTATGAATTGACAATTGGATTTAGATAACAAAATTACAAAGTAATAGCTTATAAGGTTTTATGTAAGGCTGATGCACCTAAAACATTCTAGGTCTCTCCTACATGCATGCACCTAAGTGCAGAGTAGAAATGCTTTGGAAGTTTTACACCCTGCATTAGAATTATTTAAAGTGTAAAATCTTCCGAAGCCAAGACCAACATCTTCCGAAGCCAAAGGTAAAGTCTTCCGAAACTTCAAAGACAAAGTCTTCCGAAGCCAAAAAGTGAAGACTGATTTCTTCCGAAGACTTTCAACACATGCTTTATCTGATGTATTGTTTCATAAAGCTGGATCATTTTTCGTTGCAACTATGAAGACTCACCAACTTACACAAGTTGGTGAAAAGGTCCATGCTTTTGGTAACTGTACACTGAGGTCTTAAGTCTATTGCTTTCTACTTTATGTACTTTTATCCTTTTTGTTATACATTAGGATGTGAGCTATGGCATGTCATAGTCACTAGTCAAAAGGCAATCTGCCTTTTGACTCTACATTTGATTTTGTTGTTGTCTAGATCAAATGTTTCCAGCTGGTTTTCTAAGCATGGCCGGTTGTAGGATGTAGTATAAAGTATTTCAGGTCCTTGTATCTTTTTTTATGCTTTTGTAACACTTGTAAAGAACTTGAGAGCAATATACAACATTCTTGAAAACCATTATCCTTGTGTTGTTTGTTCTTATTCTATCTCATATTTGCTTGTGTTCTAAGTATCAAACTATATTGTTCCTAGTTCCCTATTTGATCGGTTAAGTGTTCTAAAACATTCTCCTTATTGTGTGTTGTGTTGTAAGTGACCATCCCTTAAACGGTCATGCAATTGGTATTAGAGCATTCCAAGCTCTTGATTGTAAGATCTCACCATCTTAAGATCCCTCACACACACATAATACTTAATATATCAAATGGCAGCTCTAACTAAAGCTGATATGAAAACTGGAACCATGACAAAGTCCCCACTGATCACTCCTGAAGACTTTGACACTTGGTGCCAACGAATGGAAGGATTTATCAAGTCACAAGACTCCAGGATCTGGGAATCTGTTGTAAGGTTTCATGTAAGGTTGATGCACCTAAAATATTCAAATTCTCTCCTGCATGCATGCACTTAAGTGCAGAGTAGAAATGCTTCGGAAGTTTTACACCCTGCATCATAATTATTCTAAGTGTAAAATATTCCAAAGCCAAGGCCAACATCTTCCGATGCCAAAAGTGAAGTCTTCCAAAGGTTTAAAGACAAATTCTTCCGAAGCCAAGAAGTGAAGTATGATTTCTTTCGAAGACTTTTGATACATGCTTTATCTAATGTATTGTTCCATAAAGCTGGACCACTTTTCGCTGTAACTCTGTTGACTCACCAACTTTCACAAGTTGGTGAAAAGGTCTATGCTTTTGGGAACTATACATTGAGGTCTTGAGTCTGTGCTTTCTACTTTATGTACTTTTATCCTCTTTTGTAATATATTAGGATGTGAGCTATGGCATGTCATAATCACTAGTCAAAAGGCAACATGCCTTTTGACTCTACATTTGATTTTGTTGTTGTCTAGATCATATGTTTCCAGCTAGCTCTCAAAGTATGGCCGGTTGTACGATGTAGCATAAAGTATCTCAGGTCCTTGCATTTCTTTTCATGCTTTTGTAACACTTGTAAAGAACCTGAGAGCAATATACAGCATTCTTGAAAACCAATACTTGTGTTGTTTGCTTCTTGTTTTGTCTCATATTTACTTGTGTTCTAAGTATCAAATCTTATAGTTACCAGTTCCCTATTTGATCTGTTAAATGTTCTAAACTCTCTCCTCATTGTGTGTTGTGTTGTAAGTGACCATCCCTTAATCGATCCTGCATCTGTTGTCTTAGGATCACACATACCAAGCACCTCTTCAGCTGCTGTTGGGGGTGGTATGATTCCAAAAGATGTGGCTGACTATTCGTAAGAAGACAGGAAGAGAATTTGATTGATTAGAAAGCCATGATAGCCCTTTAAACTGCTCTTCCCAACTCCATATACAGAGGCTTCAAGAATTGCAAAATAGCTAAACAACTATGGGATGCACTAAAGCTGATGTACAAGGGGTCAACTGAAGCCATAGAGAACAAGAAGGATCTCATGAAGTAGCAGTTTAAAAACTTCACCTTCAAAACAGGTGAAACCATGACTCAGCAATACTTCAGGTATGTTGAGATTGTGGACACTCTAATGGATGTTGGAGTGATTCTTGAGAACAGGGACATTGTAAGGAAGTTTACGTCCTCTCTTCCTAGAAAATTGACACATCATAGTGTTGTTATCATGAAAACTGAGAACCTTAAGACTCTCACTTTGACAGAGTTGTATGGTATTCTCAGTGGATACTAGATGGAGATGAATATGCAAAGTTCATCTGGTAACTCCAACAATCCACTGAGTTCAGCCCTCCATGTGGTTGAAAGGGATAGTAGAGAACCACAACATCATCTTATCTGCTACCCTGACAAGTCATAAAAGGGTCCTTTCATCACCTTTCCAGAGACACCAAGAGAAAGCTATACTCAAGGAAGCCCATTCCAAGAGATAAGCTCTTCATAAGCCTTTGTGTCTTCTGATGAAAACACAGGCAACTTTCTCTTCACCCTTGAAGATCTAGGCTGTAGCCATCCAGATGATCTGGAATACATGGAGATAGTTCACCAAGTGGCTCTCCTCACTCATAGAGCCAAGTAATTCTACAAGAGGACAGGGAGGAAGTTTCCAACCAATGCAGCCAATGGAAAGTTTGGGCTGGACAAAAGCAAAGTAAAGTGTTACAATTGTAACCAGATGGATCACTTCAAAAGGGAGTGTAAGGCACAAAGGACAAATGCCCAGGCCAAACTACATAAAGAGAAAAAGCCAGAATGAGAAGCCAAAGCAGCAAGCTGTAGCTGCTGTTGAGAAAGAAGGCTTTGACTAGAGCTTTCAGGTGGAAGATGCATCTCCTAACCAAGCACTTATGCCAGACCATGATGAAGCAAAGGTATTGGAACATCTCTGTACACCTGAATGCATTGCTAAAGTTAATAGATACAGGTGCTATAACTTAGAGATGAGATCTGATCTTGAGTCTTTAAATATCTTAAAATCTGATTTCAAAAGAGCTGAAAATGATTACAAACTAAAGATAGAGGACTTATGAAAACCATTTCAACTCGTAAACATGAACACACCAACTACATGACCCAGATCAAAGATCTCATAACTAAGTTGACTGAATGTCAAGCTGAGCTTGTGATCAGCAAAGCCAGGGTAGAAAAATGTGTTCTTGAAGAAGAGACCTTCAAGAACATTACATCCTTATCCTTGCATGCAAAAGTTTGTTATCAAAATAAGCAGGGACTGGGATCTAGTGAGATAGCTCCTCCACACACAATCTTGTCTGTAAGATCTTCTAGGTGTGGAACTTGTGAAGATGAGCTTCCCTTCATAAACCCCATGAGTGAAGAAGATAAAGAGGAAATAGTGAAATTTGCCTCTAAGAAGAGTGAAGAAGAGCATTCTAAGAAGGGTTGAAGAGAATAAAAGAGTTAGGATGACCAAGTCAAGAAAGAAGAACTTGATCAAGAAGGCTAAAAGGAAGTTCAAGAAGGCTCCAAAGATCAATGCCACCTTTAACTCTATCCAGAAACAAGTCTTTATCTCTGCAGGATTTGAGGTGGTTAAGGCTGAAGACTCAAACTTGAACTCTAGTACTAGGAGTTCTAGCTCATGTCCAAATCATCCCAGCATCAAGAAGAAGGTTGATCAGTTGTGTACCACTGCTACACAACCTGAACCATCCAACTCGAAAGGTAGTTCTCTCCCTAAAAGAATTGCCACAACATCTGCAAAGATGAAGATGAAGAAGGAAAGTGATCAAGTTCAGCCTTGTTCACAAAGGAAGACTCTTAGGAAGAAGAAAATAGACTATGTGTGAGAGTACTTCTCATCCTGCTAAGGATTGCCTCTACATTCCAAAAAGTACTATCCACATGACCAAGAAAGAAAATTCTGAGAGTTTGAAGAAGAAGCAAGCTTTAGAAGGAAAATATTTTCCTTTCGAAGCTCCAAAATGAAGAAGAAGACAAGTGGAAAATTGCCTTCGGAAGAAAATTTGGTCTCGGAAGAAAGGAATACTTTTGAAGTACTGAAGCCTGTTGTATTGTTAGCAAGATCTTCCAAAGGTCCAGTCATCAAAACTCTCGAAGTTGTCAAAACTTCCGAAGTGTTGAAGGTCAAGTCTATGCTTCCAAAGGTGGTGTGGAAGACAAAGAAAGACCAAGTGACTGAAAGTTCTCCATCAACATCAGCAAATGATCCTCAAAACATGACAATAGGATCAATTACTATTGCATTGTCCTCAAGTTCTGTTGATGAGCCCAGACCAATAAGGCTTGGGTTTTCGAATGTAACTAACCATCTTTTTTGTGCAGGAACAACTCTATGACAAACAAGAATGTATGGATCATTAATAGTGGTTGTTCAGGCACATGATAGGCAATGGATCACTACTCCAAAATTTTGAAAAGATAAATGGAGGGACAGTGGAGGAGATGCTACATAACTGGAAGGGGAAGGGTCACAAATGGTAAGCTCAGCATTGAGAAGGTAAACTTTGTCAAGGAGCTTGGATACAATCTTTTGAGTGTCTCTCAATTTTGTGATCAGAGTCATAACATGCTCTTTACTGAGCATGAGTGCATTGTTATCAGGCCTAGGGTGGTCATTCCTCATGTGCATATCCTGCTCAACGCCCCTAGGAAAGGGAACATGTAGAAGATGGATTTGCAAGAAACATCTCCCTTAGGAGTAGTTTCATGCTTTCTATCTAAAGTCAATAGTGATGAGTCATTCCTCAGGCATAAAAGAATGTGCCATGTAAACTTTAAAAACAAGAATAAATTAATTAAGACTAATTTGGTAACTGGAATGCCAAAGAAAGAGTTTACAAGTGATGACCACTGTGTTGCATGACTCAAAGGGAAGCAACACAACACAAGCCAAAGGAAAGAAACTCCATCACTACTCTCCTACACTTATTACATATAGATCTCTTTGGCCCCACCAGTGTAATGAGTCTAGGAAGGACCTCTTACTGTTTGGTGATCACAGATGACTTTAAGAGGTTCACTTGGGTCTTCTTTCTTAAAACTAAGGATGAGACCCCTGAGATTCTGAAGAATTTCATCTTAAAGATTGAGAATCAATGTGATCATAAGGTCAAAACCATAAGATGTGATCGAGGAACTGAATTTAAGAACCAAATCCTTGATACATTTTGTGATGAAAGGGGTATTACAAGACAATATAGTGCTGCCAAGACTCCCCAGCAAAGCGGTGTTGTTGAGAGGAGAAACAAGACACTAATTGAAGTTGCAAAAACTATGTTGTCTGACTCTAAACTGTCTATCACCTTCTAGGTAGAAGCAGTGAACACTACTTGCTATGTGCAAAATAGAGTTTTAGTAGTTAAGACACATGGTGAGACTCCTTATGAACTTTGGCACAAGAGGAAACCTTTCATTGGTTTTCTCGGGTCATTTGGATGTCTTTGCACCATCTTGAATACCAAAGATCAAATCACCAAGTTTGATGAGAAATCAGACGATGGACACTTTATTGGATACTCTTCCCAAGCCAAGGCTTATAGAGTATACAATCTCAGAACTAGAGTAGTTGAGGAGTCATCAAATGTGACTTTCAATGAGCACACTCCTAGTATGAAAGGTTCTGGTCCTGATTGGCTATTTGAACTTAATTTAGTTACCAACTGTTTTAACAAATCTTGTAAGAATGTTTCAGGATTACAGATATACTATCAACAGGTGATCCTAAGCCAAGATTTGAGCTAAGAAGACCATCAAGTTACACTACTTTAGCTCCAGTTGTAACTAACCCTACAAATGGAGTTCCTATCAGCACAACAATAACAAATCCGACTGATACATCTGAGGTGCCTTCAATTCCAGCTTAGAGACAAATAACTCAAATGTAGGATATCATGGTGGTGGTGAAAGTGATCAAGAATTTCTTGATGCTGACAACTACTCCATTAAAGACAACATCAAGGATGTCACACACTCATTGGGTCAAGTTTCTCTTGATTAGTGTGCTGATGTGGTGGGTGAATCACAATTTCGAGATCTAAATTTCTCTAATTTATATCTCTCCAAGCAAGTTGCTGTGATCCCTCAACTAGGGATTCACAAGTCCCACCCCACCACAATCATCATTGGAGATGTTGACACAGGGGTGAGAACAAGAGGACAAACCCATGATGCAAATGTTTGTCTTCACTCTTGTTTCATATCTCAGATAGAGCCAAACAAAGTTGATAAGGCTTTAAAGGATGGAAGTTGGGTTGAAGCTATGCAAGATGAGATGCTTCAATTCAAAAGGCAAAAGGTTTGGAACCTATGTCCTCTTCCTCAAGGGAAGACTACCATAGGAACTAAATAGGTGTTCAGGAATAAGAAAGATGATAGAGGACTTGTCCTTAAGAATAAGGAAAGACTAGTTGTCCAAGGATACACACAAGAAGAAGGAACTGACTACACATATGTCTTTGCTCCAGTGGCAAGACTTGAAGCTGTCAGAATTTTCTTAGCTTTTGTTGCATCCAAGGATTTCATGGTCTACCAGCTTGATGTCAAGTGTACTTTTATTTATGGGGTGATTGATGAAGAGGTGTATGTCAAACAACCACCTGGCTTGGCAGATCCTGATCATCCTGATTATGTCTGCAGGCTTGATAAAGCTCTTTATGGGCTGCACCAACCACCAAGGAAGTGGTATGAGACTATATCTCAGTATCTCTGTCAGCATGGCTACAAAAGGGGTACTATAAATGGAACTCTTTTCATCAAAGGAACAGGGAATGACTTAATGCTAGTTCAAGTGTATGTAGATGACATTATCTTTGGCTGAACTAATCCAAAGCTCTGCAAAGACTTTGAGAAGCTGATGAAAGATATATTTGAAATGAGTGCCATAGGGGAACTCAATTTCTTTCTAGGAATTTAAGTGAAGCAAGTTGAAAATGGCATCTTCATAAGTCGGTCAAATTATGTATAAGACATACTTACAAAATTCAACATGACTGATTGTAAGGTTGCTAAGACACCTATAGCCAGAAATCACTCCTTTGGACCTGATCTTGAGGGGGAGTGTGTGGATGAACATCTTTACAGGGCTATGATTAGGTCTCTTATGTCCTCACTGCTAGCAGGCCTGATATCATGTTTGCCACTTGTATTTGTACAAGATATCAAGCCAACCCCAAGATGTCATACCTAGTTACTGTTAAAAGGATTCTAAGCTATCTCAAAGGTGCTCCAACACTTGGCCTTTGGTATCCAAAGAATTCTGACTTCAATCTGTATGCATATACAGATAGTGACTATGGTGGCTGCAACATGACTGCAAAGTCTACATCAGGGGGTTGTCAATTCCTTGGTCGAAGAATAGTCTCTTGGCAATGCAAGAAACAATCCTGTGTGTCTGCATGAACTGCTGAAGCTGAATACATTGCTGCTGCAAACTATTGTGCAAAAGTGCTTTGGATTCAGAATCAGATGCTAAACTATGGATTTAACTTCAAAGAGACTCCCATCCGCATAGACAACAACAGTGCTATCTCTATTACAGAGAATCCTGTGTAGGACTCAAGGACAAAACACATCAATATTAGGTATCATTTGATTAGAGATAATTTTGAAAAGGGATTAATGAAACTAGTCAAAGTTAACACAAATGAACAATATGCTAATATGTTCACCAAAGCTTTTGATGTGTAGAGATTCAAGTATCTTGTATCAGCTATTGGGATGATTAACTTTGAGTAGCTTTTCTTAAAACTAAATCATATTATTTCTAAAACTTGTGTGTTCTAAGTTGTCTATTTTATCACTGTCATAAGCCCTTGTTTACTCTAGAAGAAAATTCTTCTTTAAAGATACTCCAAAGATATTTTAAACTATTTTGATCATTTTATCCTTCGAAAGATATGTATTTGCCTTCGGAAGAAACTTTTGTCTTCAAAAACAAATAACCACTTCAGTAATTTATGGAAGAAATTTGTGAAATATCTTCCGAAGCTTGAATTTCTCTTGCATACTTATATGAGTTTGAAAAACAATTTTCTACCGAAAGAAAATTGGTCTCGGAAGTTTTATTCTTCTTAGAATAAAATTCTCTAAGTGTAAATTTCTTCCGAAGCAAAATTTTCTAAACTCTTTGGAATATTTTCTGAAGTCATTTTGGCTTCGGAAGCTTTTCATCAAAACTTCCAAAGTAAAATTACCTTCAGAAGATTTTAGATTTCCAAGAAAACTACATTTTGGGGCACTTTTCCAGAGGTGGGACCGATATCTGGATTTTAAAGTTTATCCTCTTTCATTAACTTTGTCTCAGATCCATTTCATATATATACCCAACGGTTCCCCCTATTTCACTCTCTTCTTCATCTGACATATTCCAAAACCTAAATTCAACCACAAACCACCTTTGTTCTTATCTTCCTTCACCTTTAAGCTTTCTAAATGACCAACCTCAACCGTAGAAACAACCCAGATTTTTCCATGCAAAACCACAGGCAACACAATCAAGTTGCTCTGTTTGTGTTTGAGAAAAACCCATTCTCAGAGGTCTGTCGTTTTCTTTTTTTGTCCAACTACTTCACCTCCCTTACCATTGATCCTCCTCTCTATGTGGAACAGCTGTTAGAATTCTAGAAGACCTGCCAAGAGGTCACTATGGATGGGGAGAAGGCACTGTCTGCCACAGTGCAAGGGAGGACAATCTTCATCACTCCAGCCATCATCAACACCCATCTTCAGCTGGATGTTGAAGAAGGTGAGTTGTCCTTTCCAAAAGAAGTTGTAAATCATTCTTTTAAGCAGATGGGATATGAGGGGGATTTCTTTGTAAAGACCTTCAGGAAAGGGAAGGTCTCATCCTAATGGAAGTACCTACTTCATGTGGTCATCCATAGCTTATCCAACAAGCATGGGGAATAGGACCAGATTCCTGAAGATCTCTCTTTTATAGTCCATGGAATGGTTCATTGGGTCAGATTCAGGTACTCATAATTTGTTTATACAAATTTACTTGCTAATTTGGACTCCTTAGAGTATTATATGTTCCCTAGATATGTTCAACACATTCTAGACTGTGAACTGAGCTCAAAGTTGAGGGGAACATGTAATATTCTTAAATTGGGACTGATGAAGCCAGACATCTTTAAGACAATGAAGAAGCCAAATGTTGGCTTCTTTGGGGTAGAAACAACCCTTGTCCCAAAAATGTTAGAGCACATTGCTCAAGGTGACAACCTACCAACACAAGCTAGTGTTAAACCCACACATTCTACTTCTCAACCTCCTAAACAGCCACAAATCCTCCTCCCCTACCAAATAAAATCGAAACGAACCATTTCTCAAGCTTTTAAGCTTGTGCAGACCCCCATATCATCACCTATATAGGAAGAAATGAACACTGGAGCTCCCACTTCTCTTGAGGAGCAAACCACTCCCATCTTAACTATAATCAGTGCTGAAGTTCCTCATCCTCAGCTTGATGATCTCATTACCTAAGCAACCTTAAGCCTTCACCCAGAGTCTCAAAACTCTAGTGAACAAACTTCAGGGGAAAGTTACCATCCCCAACCTCTTAATATAAACCAACCCATTCCCAACCTTGAATTCTATGATGAAGAACACATGAGATTAGTGAGTACCATGAGCCTCTCTAATCTTCCTCCACTCAAAGAGAGATGAGTGCTCCTGCTTCTCCCATGTCTAGCCTATATCATTCACCAATCACTGAGGTGGATCTCCCTGAACTTGTTCAAGAACTCCATATGGAAGAAGCTCTCACTTTTGCAAGTGATTAAATCATTAAGACCTCAACCATGGCAACTCAGCCCATTGACACTTCATTTGAAGTTGTCTATGAGTAGGGGAAATCCAGCCGCCAAGAACACTATGATGGTGGTGAGAAAGAAGACTTTGGTCCAATTCTCTCATCCCCCAATGATTCTTCTGATGAAGACGAGGGGAACATGAGACTAAAGGTTCAGAAATCTTCACAAACATGCTTCTATTTAGTCTCTAAGGTTAGTCACCTGGAATCTCAGGTGACTACCTTACAAAACAGGGTCAATGATCAGCAACTTGAGATATCTTATCTTCAGGAAAAACTAGCTGGGAGACCTTTAAAGGAGCTCATCTAGGAACACAAGATCTTGTGGATGTGATTGACCTAACTCCTAGCTAACCTGTGCAAGTAGGTGATGGTACCAAAAGGGGAGAAAGTCATAGCAACCATAGAACCTGGGAGTCCTTCACAGAGTATGGATATTAAGGACTCACAATCCTCACTTGCAGTTTTCCATACTCAGCAACCTTCTCAAGTCCATATTGATGTGGAGTCACTCATTCAGAGTTTATTGAGGAGGGAATTCCAAGGGCTATGTCAACTCCACCCCAAGGAGCTTCTAGTTACATAATTGGGTGGAGGTATGATGCTGATAGAAGAGCCCTTATACTTCAAAGAGTTCAAGGACAGCAAGAAGTCTTCAATTTTCTGACCATGAATTACTATGAAGGTCTTGATCTAGTCAGCATGCCATTGCCAACCCAAGTCAATTCAAGCAAGCTAGTAGAATGACTCAAAGGATTCAAGACTGGATTGCTGAAGTGTTCAAAGCAAGAAGACAAATGCGAGCAAGCAATGTTATTGGTCAACTGGATATTGAGGTGGACCCTAAGATTAGCTTCAAAGGGAAAACCTTGACTGAAAGCCCAGTGACAGAACCTGTAAGCACTGTCACAGAACCAGAAACTTCAACAATCCATCCCCTTAGTGAAACACCTGCTGGTGAAGGTGTATCACAGCCTCTCTCTGGCTAGAGCCTGGATGCTACTCCAAGCAATGAACGCCAAAGCTCTCTCCACCCTGAGTCACAAAGGTCTGTGGGTGACAAAGGGAAAAGGATAATGACTCCTGAGGAGATTGAGGAGGAGAGAGAGAGAGGAAAAGTAAGCTAAGAGGAGAAAGTTCCACTTGGTCTTCGGGCTTCATGGAAGCTGCAATCAGGGCTGCCCTCAGACCAAACACTCAAGATGATGAGTTAAGGGCAGTCAGGATTACTTACCTACAGACCAGGAACTATGACATTGATGAGATCATTTCTCTCCCCTTAGAAGAACTAAATGAACTGGCAGACATGGAAATGTCTAAAGAGAGGAAGGAAGCAGAGGATGCAAGGTTGCTCCTCCAAATCAAAGAAGAAAGAAGACTAAAAAGACTGTACAAACATGGTCCTACCCTCTCCCCAGTTCAAGAAAGCCATGCGCAAGAGACTGTGGCAACTCCACAACCTTAGGTAGATAAAGAAGCAGATAGGCAAAACATGATCAACTACCTAAGTGCCATAGGGCTTTACTAGGTAGCTGCACTTCTTTCCTTATCCTTTGAGTATATTGAGTTTGAGTATCTCAAACAACTTGAACTTCAAGTACTCAAAGAACAAAAGGCTACAAAGAGAAAGATGAGGGAAGAAGCAGCCAAGTCAAGAGCTATCATCCAAAAGAGTCAAAAGAAGTCTGCTGATAGGCAGAGAATGATGAGCTTCTTGAAGCCGTATGGATTCTCCGAAAGGAGACTTGGCCCAATGTCTATATCCACCATGAATGAGCACATAAGGGTGATCAAGCAGAAGATCAAGAGAGGAGAGCTTATTAACGTACACTCCCCACCAAGTCAAGCCCCTCAAAAGTGGAGGTTAATGTTGAACAATTTGAGACAACACAACCTGGACCTCCCGCTAAACCTCAGCAAGCTTCATCTTCTGATCCATAGTAGGGTCAAACTCCCTCTCCTTCTGAACCTGTGAGAGAGGAGGGCCCAACTGAGAAGGACAAATTAGAACAACCTGGTGCTAAAGGCCAGTCCTCTCAGTCAAAAACTTCAAAAAGGAAGAAAAGGATGGCTAGAAGAGAAAAGTCAAAGAAGAAATCCAAGCCATCCACCTCTAAACCTCAAGATGAGTCAGAACATCCTAAGGAAGTACAACAAGAGGGAGCTCAATCAACTCCAATCCAAGAAGCTCCTCTTGCATCAGGAAGACCCATCTTATCCTGGACCTTCACTACTAATCCAGAAAGATGGTATGTCAACGGAGATCAAGGTGGTCAAGATTTCTACACATGGCATGACATGTTTAACCTACCTCAGCATGATCTCTTTGAGATGAGAAGATACTTTGAAAGTCTGAGTGATCCTGACCATCTGATGAAGAAGGGTATGGTCATTATCATAATGAGGACTTTCAATATCTAAGGTCTTCAAATGTTTTGGTAGTATCATCCTAGGAGGAGTTTGTAAGGTTTTATGTAAGGCTGATGCACCTAAAACATTCTAAGTCTCTCCTACATGCATTGACTTAAGTGCATAGTAGAAATGCTTTGAAAGTTTTACACCCTGCATCAGAATTATTCCAAGTGTAAAATACTCCGAAGCCAAGACCAGCATCTTCCGAAGCCAAAAGTGAAGTCTTCCGAAGCTTCAAAGACAAAGTCTTCTGTAGCCAAGAAGTGAAGACTGATTTCTTCCGAAGACTTTCAACACATGCTTTATCTGATGTACTTTTCCATAAAGCTGGACAACTTTCTGCCGCAACTCTAAAGACTCACCAACTTACATAATTTGGTAAAAAGGTCGATACTTTTGGTAACTGTAAATTGAGGTCTTGAGTCTGTTGCTTTCTACTTTATGTACTTTTATTCTTTTTGTAATACATTAGGATATGAGCTATGGCATGTCATAGTCACTAGTCAAAAGGCAATCTGCCTTTTGACTCTACATTTGACTTTGTTGTTGTCTAGATCAAATGTTTTCAGCTGGCTTTCTAAGCATGGCCGGCTGTAGGATGTAGTATAAAGTATCTCAGGTCCTTGTATCTTTCTTTATGCTTTTATAACACTTGTAAAGAACTTGAGAGCAATATACAGCATTCTTGAAAACCATTATCCTTGTGTTGTTTGTGTTCTATCTCATATTTGCTTGTGTTTAAAGTATGAAACTATATTGTTCCCAGTTCCCTATTTAATCTGTTAAGTGTTCTAAAACACTCTCCTCATTGTGTGTTGTGTTGTGAGTGACCATCCCTTAAATGATCCAACAAAACTTTATTGGCTTGAAAACAATAACTAAAAGAATGATCTACTTCGAGTTTCAGGTTTGTAAAACACAAGTTGTAGATTAACTGTATTGGTTTGATGGATTTCGATGCTAGAAATAGAACGAGTTGTAAACGGATCTATTCACCAAACTACTAATTTTAATTAGCTAATCAAAACCTAACACTCATAATATTCATGATGTAAAGAAACCAAAAACTTATGATAATTAAATTAATATTCAAAACAAATCAAAAATTATTAAACAAACCAACCATTAATGAAGTTATATATATGGCATAACATGCCAATCAAAACTCCAAACCAAACTAAGAAAAACTAATATCAAACAAGTATCATAAACACAAAGCCTACACCCAGAGAAGATCACACGTGGTTTAACCTCTAATGGTCGTAATGGAATCGAAATCGGATGTTCTAGTAATCAGTGGCATCAAAAGATGGATGCCTAGGTGTTCTTAGCTTCAAAAATATACCATGGTATGGGTGGAATTAAGTTAGGAAGCTGCTTTTTGTAGCCCTTTTTTCCCTTCAAATAGGCCACAAAACCCTAAAGTTGCATATTCACAGCACAGGGACGTATTTTATTTCCTCAGGGACATAATTTATGTCCCACTCAGAAAAATCACTTTTTGCACCAAGTATTTTGCTCTAGGTTACGTCCTGGATGAATTTCTTATTAAACGTAAATTACATCCGTAGGGACATAATTTACGTCCCTAATCACTTCAGGCTTGTTTCTTCTCTTTCTAACTTTTGTGTCCATCCTGAGCTTTCAACTTCCATTATAACTCCTGAAAACACCAAAATTCATCCCTTTAGCTCCATACACCTACAAAGTAATTTACTTTCAAAGTAATTTTGTTTTAACATTACTAAATACGTAAAAACGCATAATTAAATATGTTAACACATATGAAAACCCCTACACATAAATAATCTGAACCTAGGGGTGACAAAAGTTTACAATTTAATTTATATTTATATTTATATTTAAATAAGAAAGATCATTATTTCCATCAACCGATCAAAGTTTTAGATTTTTTAAGTTAGTCTGTTAATCTGGTTTATATTAATAAATAAATAAAATGTATATGACTAACCACACGATCCTCATGGATATGAAACCTGACTTACCTTAGCTAACTAGGTTAATTAGGTTTTTGCATGACTTTAATGACAGGTTATTACTTAATCTGAAAGGACCATTCAACTTTTGATTTATTGGAAGCTAGGTTAATCATCCGCCTCTAGCAAAATTCTCATATAATGATAACTACCATGTCAATATCAGCATGCCTCCATATGAGATACTCTGTCACAGGAGGTGTAGAGTACCCATATGTTATGGTGATATCAGACATAAAAATGGTAGGGAGTTTAAGGTGATCAAGCCTAAGACTGGAAAAGATTAGTAAAGATCAAAGCCTATATGAAAGTTGTAAAAGATAGGAAAAAGTCACTCATTGACAAAAGGTAGGGGCTAATAGTATAATGCCTGGTACAAAAGTCATGCTAAATGGCTTGTCATGGAAAGAAATCATAAGTTTTTGTAAACGGGGCAAACTAAGTCCAAGGTACAGCGGACCCTTCAAGTTACAGCCCATGTTGGGTTAGTGGCATACAAAATAGAATTGTCAAAAGAGTTGATGGGAAATCATCCTACTTTCCACGTATCACACTGCAGGACCACAGAAAGGGGTCAATAAAATTAGTTTCACAATGAGGAGAGACTTAGAGCACTTAACAGATCAAATAGGAAACCGGTTTTTGTTTGATGATACTATAAACACAAGTAAGTATGAGACAGAACAAGAACAAAAATAAGATAAGTTTTGGTTTTCAAGAATGTTGTATATTGCTCTCAAGTTCTATTACAAGTGTTACAAAGCATAAAAATAAATACAAGAACCTGAGTACTTTATACTACATCCTACATCCAACTATACTTTTAAAGCAAGATGGAAACACTAATCTAGACATCAAGATCAATGTACAGTCAAAAGGTAGATTGTCTTTTGACTTGTGACTATGACATGCCATAGCTCACATCCTAATATATTACAAAAATGATAAAAGGTACAAAGTAGAAAGTTACATACCAATGACCATAATCTACCGTTGACAAAAGCATGGACCTTTTCCCCAACTTATCTAAGTTGGTGAGTCTTCAGAGTGGCAGCGGAAAGTTGTTCAGGTTTTTGTCAAAAGGTGATCAGAGAAAGCATGTCTTCTTTGTCTTTGGAAGAAATCAGTCTTTGGCTTTGAAAGACTTTGTTTCTGAAACTTTGGAAGATTTTGTCATTTGGCCTCGAAAGATTTTACACTTAGCATATTTTCCTTGAGTTGTTTAAACTTACGAAGTAACTTTACTCCATACTTCATGCATGCATGCTAAGAGCTCTTTGGTTGCTTTGGTTACATCAGCCTTTAAGTGTGAACCTGACACACACTTATGCAAGGGTTCGGCTGATGAAGAAGCGCCTGTGCCACTAAATTTATTTTAAAGAGCTGTGGCAATACTGGACAATGTAAATAGACTACAAAACAAAATAATAAGCAAGTTAAAGTTCAATGGAAGCATAGAAAAGAATCAAATGCCACATGGGAGTCAAAAAATGATATCATTATCCATTTTTTTTTATTAATAACAAGTTTCAAGGACAACCCAAATAAGGGGAACAGACTTGTAAAACCTTAAAAATCCAGTTGAGGCCCATTTAAGTTTTTGGTAAAAGTGGTGAATAGATTAAATAATAAAAAACAGGAAGGGAAAGTGTTGCCATAAGAAAGAGCTACATAATGAAAGATGGTTGTCATATCTCAAGTTTGGGTCACCCAAAGTCGTGAGACAATCGGGATCGTGTTGTTGTTTTATTTGGAAAATAATTTTATAGTTCTTTTGGCAACGAAAATTCATTTAATAACAATATCGTAATATTGTCTTAGAAATCATATCATACTTCAAAACTGAATCATTCATTGATTCATAACATCGTTTTACAAAAGATCATGTTCATATATACAAGACAATATTCAAATTCTAAAGATGTGTCCATCTCTACTTCTAGTTTGCATTTTCCAACATTTGATATTAGATACACTTATAAATTCTATACTGTAGAATGATCTAATGCCATAAATTAGTTCAATTATTCATTACCTATAAAAGGTTTGAAAATACAATATCAATGAAAAGCTGATGAATAATGCTCATTCGGCTCAAATCACTATCCTAAGAAAGCATGAGAGTATTTATTTAGATTAACCATGCTAGGCACTCAGCACGCAAACAAATGATAAATGTGTGTTTTAAAGGTGTGGTGATATCTGAATTAAGAAGAGGTCTTACCTATTTATACTTGGGGTCAATCAATCAATGTAACCTACATCCACCAAGCAATGTGGTCTGCATTGCGTGTACACACTACATGTGTGACACGTGTCTAGGTGTTTTAAAAAATATTCAAATCCAAAATCAAATCCGAAGTATCCAAAAATGTGAATCCAAAATTTTAGATATATTCTGATTTGGATAGTTTTTTTAGGCTTTTTAGATGTTCAGATATCAGAATTATCCAAAATGTTTTATGAAAATTAATTAAATATCAAATATTAATTAGAAAAATTTAGATACTTTCCGGTATTTTGGATATTTTTATAAAACTTTGGATATCGAATTTTTTTTAATAAGATATCAAAATTTATAAGAACTATTAAAAATATATATTTTCTTTAGAATTCCAATATTTGAATCTGAATACAAAAATTGTAGATATTTGAAAATTCGGATTCGTGTTCGGATAGTGAAATCCACTATCCATAATTTTCGGATACCTAAAATTCAGATATTTGATTTTGAACACCCTTACGTGTCACATATGTATTGCCTCGATCCCTTTCTTTGTGTTGTAGCCCAGATCCATAGCTGATGTGGTCCACATAAGGGTTCATGCATCATTCGTTATCTATTAGTTAGCATACATGTGCTACATTTAGATTATTTCCTTAGCCTACTCGATCCAGCCGCATCCTCAAGGTGTTACACCCCATATAAATTGTTGTAGCCCACAACACTGATATGTTACGGTTCGCATCAAAGTTTGGCTACTAAATTCTTTATTGCTCCTTGAATCTAAATTTTGAAGGTGTTACAGTGGCCACCCCACCTTTCCAATTGTGTCTTCTATTTCAAGTTACTTCCAAATCACAAGAAGCTTCAAGAGGGAAAGAACTAGAGAGATAAAGTGTTACTTTTGAAAAAAAAAAAGATAAGTTTTCATGTTTGAATTGCTTGTATTTGCTTAGATCTAGCTTCCATTGTAAGTTACTTCCAAATCGCAACAAGCTCAGATCAAGGATCTTGGCTCTCTCAATTGTATTTGGGCATGAAGTTTTAAAGTCTGATTTTAGGTTAGTAATGACTCTAAGAAAGTTTTCCAATGATGTATTATTTAAATCTCATGCTTAGGATGTAGTTCATGCACATTTCGCCTTTTACCATTGCATCTTCAACTCAACATTCTTGATAAACCTTTAGAATACGTAAGGGTAGTTGGAAAGCTAAATTACTCAACTTGTAATAGCCTGATTTGACATTTGTTGTTCAATTTCTAAGCCAATTCATGAGTGATTCAAGTGTCATACACTGGAATGGAGCCTAGCATCTTCTCAGATATGGAAAATGTACTTGTTCTCGAGATATTTTAATAATAAAGCATATTTATGCTATGAGCTTATTGTATACAGATTGGGTTTCATATCCTAATACAAGAAGATTGGTCAATGAGTATTTTATGTTCATGATCTTACTTCTACTCTTGTAACCCTCAAATATGACAGTTAAGCAACTATTCATGTAAGGATTCCTATAAGTCTGATGTATCCAAAACATCCAAAGTCTCTTTGTTAGCATGCATTAAAGAATAGAAGTAGAAATTCTTCGGAAGTTTTACACCTTGTATTAGAAATATTCTACGTGTAAAATCTTCCGAAGCCAAGACCAACATCTTTCGAAGCCAAAAGTGAAGTCTTCCAAAGCTTCAAAGACAAAGTCTTCCGAAGCCAAAGAGTGAAGACATATTTCTTCCAAATACTATTAGAGACATGCTTTTATCTGACGTGCTTTACCATAAAGCTGGACCACCTTTCCGCTGCGACTCTGTTTAGTCACCAACTTACATGAGTTGGTGAAAAGGTCCATGCTTTTGGTAACTGTACATTGAGGTCTTGAGTATGTGCTTTTTACTTTATGTACTTTTATCCTTTTTATAATATATTAGGATGTGATCTATGGCATGTCGTAGTCACTAGTCAAAAGGCAATCTGCCTTTTGACTCTACATTTGATTTTGTTGTCTAGTCTTATGTATTCAGCTGGATTTCAAAGTATGGCCGGCTGTAGGATGTAGTATAAAGTATCTCAAGTACTTGTTACTTCTATGTATGCTTTGTAACATTTGTAAAAGAACTTAAGAAACAATATACAACATGCTTGAAAACCAAATACTTGTGTTGTTTTGCTATCTTGTTCTGTTTCATTTTTACTTGTGTTCTTAGCATCTTTCACTTAAGTTAACCAGTTCCCCATTTGATCTGTTAAGTGTTCTAAGTAACTCTCCTCATTGTGTTGTTGTGTTGTAACTACATACCCTTCACCAGTCTTGCCTTTGGTATCAGAGCTTTCAGGCTCTTCATATAAGATCTCACCATCTTAAAATCCCTCACACAGAAAATACTTAACAACTCAAATGGCAGCCATTACCAAAGCTGCTATGGAAACTGGAACTATGACAAAGCCTCCACTGATCA
The DNA here is from genome assembly GCA_025215565.1 of Flaveria ramosissima. Lineage (NCBI taxonomy): Eukaryota > Viridiplantae > Streptophyta > Magnoliopsida > Asterales > Asteraceae > Flaveria > Flaveria ramosissima. The sequence goes on along the minus strand of CM046036.1, from coordinate 50,176,120 downwards.
CTCCTGAAGACTTTGATACTTGGGTGTCAAAGAATGGAAGGCTTCATCAAGTCTCAAGACTCCAAGATGTAGGACTCTGTTGTTGAAGGACCTTACATACCAAGCACCACTTCTACTACTGGTGGTGGTATAATTCCAAAGGCTGTGGCTTATTATTCTGAAGAAGACAGGAAGAGAATAGAGATTCACCAGAAAGCCATGACAGCCCTTCAAACTGCTCTTCCAAACTCCAACTACAGAGGCTTCAAGAAGTGCAAAACTGCCAAGCAGCTATGGGAAGCACTGAAGCTAATGTATGAGGGGTCCACTGAAGCAAAGGAGAACAAGAAGGACCTCCTGAAGAAGCAATTTGAAAACTTCACCTTCAAGGTAGGTGAAACCATGACTCAACAATACTTCAGGTATGTTGAGATTGTGGATACTCTAATGGATGTTGGAGTAACTCTTGAAAACAAGGACATTGTAAGGAAGTTTATGTCCTCTCTTCCTAGAAAATGGACACATTATTGTGTTGTTATCAAGAGGACTGAGAACCTTAAGACTCTTACTCTCACAGAGTTGTATGGTATTCTTAGTGGCTATCAGATGGAGATGAATATGCAAAACTCATATTGTAACTCCAACAATCAACTGAGTTCAGCCCTCCATATGCTTAAAAGGGAAAGCATTGAACCACAACATCATCTTATATGCTACCCTGACAACTCACAAAAGGGCCCTTTCATCACCTTCCCAGAGACTCCAAGAGAAAGCTACACTCAAGGAAGTCCTTTCCAAGAGACAAATTCTTCTCATGCCTTTGTCTCTGCTGATGAAACCACAGGCAACTTTCTCTTCACCCTTGAAGACTTGGATTGTATCCATCCAGATGATCTGGAGTACATGGAGATAGTTCACCAGATGGCTCTTCTCACTCACAGAGCCAAGAAGTTCTACAAGAGGACAAGGAGGAAGTTTCCAAGCAATGCAGCTAGTGAAAAGTTTGGGCTAGATAAAATCAAAGTAAAATGTTACAACTGTAACCAGATAGGACACTTTTCAAGGGAGTGTAAGGCACCAAGGACAAATGGTGGCCAAACACAAGCTAGACCAAACTACACTAAGAAAGCTCCCCGAAATGAGAAGCCAAAGTAGCAAGCTGTAGTTGCTGTTGAAGAAGGAGGCTTTGACTGGAGCTTTTAGGTAGAAGATGGATCTCCAAACCAAGCACTCATGGCAGACCACGATGAAGCCAAGGTATTGGAACATCTTTGTACTCCTGAATGTATTGCTAAAGTTAATAGATATAGGTCCTATAACTTAGAAATGAGATCTGATCTTGAGTCCTTAAATATCTTAAAAGCTGATTTTAAGATAGCTGAAAAATGATTATAAACTACAGATAGAAGACTTAGAGAAAACCATTTCAACTCTTAAACATGAGCACACAAACTACAAGACTCATATCAAAGACATCATTACTAAGTTAACTGAATGCCAGGCTAAGCTTGTGATCTGCAAAGCCAAGGCAAAAAAAATGTGTTCTTGAAGAAGAGACCTTCAAGAACATAATATCCTCATCCTTGCATGCAAAAGTTTGTTATCAAAATAAGCAGGGACTGGGATCTTGTGAGATAGCTCCTCCACACACAATCTTGTCTATAAGATCTCCTAGGTGTGGAACTTGTGAAGATGAGCTTCCCCTCATAGACCCTTTGACGGAAGAGGATGAAGAGGAGATGGTGAAGAATGGCTTTGAGAAGAGTGAAGAAGAGCATTCTAAGAAGGGTCACCATCCCTCTGAGGAGAGTAAAGTTGTTGGGATGACCAAGTCCAGGAGAAAGAAATTGATCAGGAAGCCCAAAAGAAAGTCCAAGAAGGCTCAAGAGATCAAGTCTACCTTCAACTCTGCACAGAAACAAGTCTTCATTTCTGTAGGATTTGAATTGGTAAAGGCTGAAGACACCAACTTGAACTCCATCAACAAGAGTTCTGGTTCATGTCCAAATCATCCTATCATCAAGAAGAAGGCTGATCAGTTATGCACCATTGCTGTACAACCTAAACCATCCAGCTCCAAAGGTAGTTCTATCCCCACAAGAATTGCCACAGCATCTGCAAAGATGAAGATGGAGAAGGAAAGTGATCAAGTTCAGCCTTTTTCATAAAGGAAAGCTCCTAGAAGGAAGAAAATGGACTGTGTTATGTGTGGGAGTACCCCTCATCTTGCTAAGGATTGTGTTTACAATCCAAAGAGTACTATCCACATGACCAAGAAAGAAACTTCTAAGAGTTTGGAGAAGAAGAAGCAAGCTTCGGAAGGAAAATCTCTTTCCTTTGGAAGCTCCAAAATGAAGAAGAAGACAAGTGGAAACTTGCCTTTGGAAGAAAATTTGGTCTCGGAGGAAAGGAATACTTTCGAAGCACTGAAGCCTGCTGTAGTGAAAGCAAGATCTTCCAAAGGTCCAGTCATCAAAACATCCAAAGTCAAAAAAACTTCCGAAGTATTGAAGGTCAAGTCTAAGCTTCAAAAGGTGGTGTGGAAGTCAAAGAAAGACAAAGTGGCTGAAAGTTCTTCATCAACATCAGCAAATGATCCTTCTAGCATGACTATTGGATCAATTACTGTTGCATTGTCTTCAACTTCTTTTGATGAGCCCAAGACCAATGAGGCTTGGGTTTCCAAATGTAACTAACCATCTCTTTTGTATAAGAACAGCTCAAGACAAACATAAATGTATGGATCATTGACAGTGGATGTTCCAGGCACATGACATGCAATAGGTCAATACTCAAAAAGTTTGAAAAAATTGATGGAGGACCAGTTGCTTTTGGAGGAGATGCAGGAGGTTACATTACATGAAGGAGCAAGGTGGTAAGCTCAGTATTGAGAAGGTAAACTTTGTCAAGGAGCTTGGGTACAATCTGTAGGATCGGGTTTGTCACTTAAACACTTCGATTTCTCTCAAACTCACTTATATAACACTCAAATCAAATGAATTAGAATCTCTTATAAGAGTTGATAATAATATAATAAGTAGCAAAGAACACGCATAAATAATTTTCAAGGCACTTGTATATATTACTTCTCAACTCAAAGTACTACAAGACTCTTACAAGCATAAAACATGAGTTACAATAAGAAACTATATATACTAGAACCTACACCCGGATATACTTTGATACCAGCTGGAAACCTAAGACTAAAGCATATACTAGAATGCTAAAGTTAAGGTATCTTAGATAAAGTATTATCTAAGATATGGTAGTCATGACATGTCCATGACTTACCTTTTTTCACCAACTAAAGAAACTGTACTAACTTATAAAGGTAAATAGTGGAATAAAGTATGGTCAACTACATGGCTTTTGAGAAAATGCCATGCAGTATCTCAGATTTCTGCACCGGACTATCAGGGAGACCATACTTATGTCCACTGGATAATAGTAGTGTCTTCCGAAGGTAAGTTGGCTTCGGAAGAACAAGTTCTTCCAAAGACACTTATGCTTCGGAAGAGGCTTCTGTACTTCTGAGGCTTGAGGACTTCTTTCATACTTCGGAAGTTGACTTCTGATCTTTCACTTTAAGTCTTGATCTTCGGAAGTAAATATTTTGTCTTCGGAAGTTGGAGTTTTCCTTCGAAAGTTAGTTTTACACTTTGTCTTCAGAAGAGCTCCTTTTTCCTTCGGAAGTTCCACACTTAGCTTCAGAAGTCCTTTATTAGTTGTACCAAAATAGTCTAAGTGATTTGGTTTTGGTTGCAACAGCCTTTCTAGCTCCAACAAACTCCCTCTAGGCTGATGCTACCAAAACCTCACTTATTTCTGCTTCTCAAAGCTTTCAACACCAGGGACAGAAGATATTTGTATGTTTCCTTGTTCTTCCCTGAAGTGGTGCTGAGAAGCTCATACAAGTCATTAGTGGATAGGAGATCCAATCTATCACTCTGAATGACATGTACCCTCTGTTGCGCCCCCCTGAAAAGAGTTAGTTGACGAGAGTTATAATCATACTCCCATCTAACTATGGATTCAAGTTCAGGACCTTCAACCATTTGTAAAAAGCCTTTGCCTTTGGTTGTTGATCCCTTCCTTTTCTCCTCCTCTCTCAGTTTCAACTCTTCTTCAACCTTAGTCCTAGCAGTTAGCTCGGCCATATGAAGACTGCCTAGATGATTTCTGATATGAGCAGCTACATCAGAGTTTGAGGGGTTGGAGAATGGCTTCTCAGCTAACTCAGCAATATCAAATCTGCTTAAGTGTAGCAGAGATGAGGCACTTAGCCTGTTGAGCTCTCCATTATCTCTTTCAACAACAAAGTTATGAGAAGAGTCTTCGAACCTCCACTGGATAATCTTCTTCCTAGGCACAAGAGGTTGTCTTGGCACCCAGTCACCTTTCTTGGTATCCAGCAGAGTCACCAGCCTTCTCCTTAGCTTCTTTTCTTCTTCATTCTAAGTATCTGAATTGAGGCCAAAGAGATTTGCAGCTTGGTCCAATGTTCCTCTAGGCAGATCAAGAAATTGATCTCTAGTAAGGGAACATGAGGATCCATCAACATAAGTCAATTTGACTGAATCCTCCTCACATGAGATGTTGCTCAGGGTTGTGCAATTGATGAGCTTTGTCTTGATTGCCTTGAACTCCTCTAAGGGGAGATGTTTAGAAGGTTGAGGGGATGGTTTGAGAAGTTGTTGGGTAGGTTGAGGTGTTTGGGTTCTAGCTAGTGTTTTGGGTTGGAGGATGGGTAGTTTAGGTTGTTGAGGTGAAGAGGTTGGTAAGGGTGATGGTGTAGGTTCAGGGGTATATGGTTCATTGGTTGGTTCAGTTTTGATGGGGAATGGAAAGGGAATTGGTTTAGGTTTTGGTTGGGTTGAGGTTGGGGTTGAGTAGTTGATTTGAAGATCATCTCCTGTCCCCTTCTGTACATCTCCTTCCTCTTCCCCAAGCGAATGTCAGCCTTTATGTCACTGACATGTCGCTGGAGGGTCTTTTTAGACATAGGACCCACGTGCCTGCCAGAGAAGCCATGAGCCCGAAGATAGTTCTTCATCCAGGCCTTCTCACCTATCTTCTTGGCACCAACTTGTCCTGCTTCTTCTTCCTTCTTCCTCTTCAGCATCAGCTTTTCCTTGGCAGCTCTCTTTCTCTCTTTCTCCATTTGATCTTGCTCTTTGTTGAAGAGCCATAAGATCGTATCATTGTTGTGTGGAGATAATTCTTCTAGAGAGAAACCTCTGGAGGTTAGGAAAGTTATCCTTTCCCTCCTGAGCTACTGATCAGCTTCTATTTCTTTCCTCTCCCTTTCTTCCTCTAGAGCCAACCTTGTTGCCTCTTCTCTTTGCTGTTTTTGCAGCAAAGTTGCCTTTTCCAGCTCAGTTAACTCCTCTAGTGGTAGCAGGAGTACATCTTCACTCGCAGCTCCTAGACTGACAAGTCTATCAATGATTTCTACTCTTCTTCTATTATTGACTGCCTCCTGGTTGGTTGCAGCTGCTTTGCTACTGGCAGCTAGCAGTTTTCCAGTTGGAAGTCTACCTTTTCTTTTGAGTTTTTCTAACCTTTCTTCCTCCTGAAGCTCTTCCTTAGTCATCTTCCTCTTTCTTTAGATGTCTTCGGAAATGCTAGACTTTGGGGGTTCTTGGATGGAAGGTTCAGGTTGAGTAGTAGAAATGGAAGCTGGAGTTAATGTTGATGTTTGAGCTAGGGGCTGGGTGAGAAAATCCTCCCTATTAACCTCAGATGCAAGTTCTAGGATTGTATATGTGACTATTAGATCATCGGATAAGGAGAATAGTCCTTCCGCAGCTGCAATCTCAGCTTCGAAAGATTGAAATTATTCTTCCGAGGCTTTGACTTGTGCTTCGGAAGTCTGTGAGAATGCACTATCTATCCCAACTGTCTCAGTTGCTAGGCCATTAGTCCTTGTTTCCCCTTCGAAGTTAATCTCAGGTTCTACTTGGACCATAGGTTGACCAACTTCCTCAATAGTGGTAGAAGGTGCATTTAACCTCTGAAGCTCTTGAGCTCCAAAGTAGATCACAGACAGATCATGACTTGGTTGTTCAATAAGAGATTCCAACAGGTTCTTGTTGAAGAACCTATTGAGATCTTGGAGCATCCTTTGATCCATTTGAATTACAACTGGAGGAGGTTCAGGAAAAACTAAAGCTTGTTGCATAGGGTATTTTGAGCTTAGGGAAGTGAGAGCTTGACTTTATGGCTCCTCTTGTCTTTGGCTTTGTCTCTAAACACTCTCCCCCTTTTTGGTAGCGTCATCTTGAGAGCTTGATGAGCTAGAGGAAGAGGTCAAAGAGACCTGAATTGGTACGTGCCTAACAGACCTCTCAATCTATTTCTCAGCTAGTTTGGCCTTGAGATTTTCAATCTCAAGTTACTGAGTGGTAGACCTATCCTCTAAAGTCCTAACCTTAGATTCAAGATTTGAGACTTTAGAAAGCAGGTCTGCAATGGTGAGTTGCAGTCTTCCCTCATCTTCTTTTGAAGAATCACGGGGAGATGAGGTAACATACCTTGTATGTTCATCCTCTCTAGAAGATGTGGTTTCTTGGCGCCCTGGTTTCCCTTGCTCAATGATGTCTCTTTCAGAGTCATCAAAGGGCATGGTTGCCGTAGATTCAGTCTCAGTAATGTTACCACTATCCTGAGGATCCATTGAGGCTCCTTCAGTAGTGGCAGCTGAATCTACATGAGTCCCATCCACATCAGTGGGACTCACCTCAGTAAAGGCTTGCTGATGAGGGCTAGAGATAAGAGATCTATCTAGGCTCTGTTGATCCTTGAGAGGGTGTTGTGGATCAACTTCATTGCCCTAAAGAGACATAATCTCTTCATCAGCTCCGATTAGTAGGTCAAAGGATATGGAAGTAAAACCTAGTGACCTGGGACTTTGATCAATGTCTAAAGGCATTGAGCCTGTGATGGGGCTGTCCCTTTTTGGCTGCTCAGGGGAGTATAAAGACTCTCCCTGAGGGTTTTTAGCTTGGGTTCCGGGCTCACGGGTCTGAGATTGAGGAGACTCAAGACCCATATAGAGGTCAATTGTGAAGGATGGTTGGACCTCAGGCTGAGTGGGAGCCCATTGTTCCACTCTAGCCTTTTTGGGTAGAACAGGAGGAGCTTGTTCAATCAGAGAAGATTCAACAAGGGTTCGTTTGGGGCGTCTTTGATAAGTGATGGTAATGGGGGGAGAAGGTATATTTGGCAATATGAGGGCAGTTGCTGGTGTGGGTATCTCTTCCTGTGAAGTTGGTGGACACTCTCTTCAAAGTTTTAAAGATGGTCGTATAATATCTTGTATTTTTGGTTTAGTTATAAGTTAATGTCGTTAATACTTGTAAGGGTTATTGTTGGCATTTATGAAACTTAGGGGCTATCTATGTTTGTTCCTTAATCATTATTAAAATTTTAATTTATAAAAGTTAAAAATTAAAGTATTAAATTGTATTAATAATAACAATATTAACATAAATAATAATAATAGTACTAATATTAGTAGTAGTAGTAATAATAATAAAAATAATAATAATAATAATAATAATAATAATAGTAATAATAATAATAATAATAATAATAATAATAATAATAATAATAATAATAATAATAATAATAATAATAATAATAATAATAATAATAATAATAATAATAATTGAGATAATAGTAATCTTAATAATAATACATAGCAATAATAATAATAATACAACTAATGGTAATAATAACAATAATGTTAACAATAATAGTAATGATAATACTAGTGATAATATTATTGATAACTATAACACCTATAACAATTTATAAAGTTGTTAAACTTAAAAATGTTTAAAAACTTGAATAACATAAGTCTAGGGGGTTGTTATATCAAATTAGAAACTTAATTAAAAGTTTTCATATGAAATAACAAGAACCCAAACTACAGGGACCATTTGTGTAATTAACCAAAACCCAAACTACTTGGACTCCGGCCACCCTCCGGCCGAAGTCTAGCGAGCTCCAAAGCACCAAAACCATCCGTTTTTTTAACCCAAATCGATCCAAATCGGTTCGTATGCATGATTCGACCATCAACGCACTTAATAATTGAGATTAAAACATCGGATACCACTCAATCAAGTGCATAACCGAAACATCTTAAACCCATAGCCGTTTGACAATAAATTGTAATAATAAACTAATTACATTGACCTAAAAATCATCTAAGTAGTCCTAAACTTTCCCAACACCTAATTTCACCTGAAGCACACAAACATCGAATTCACTCTCCCCTCTCATTGCAAGTCTGCAACTTGATCGAGGCCCTCTCTCTGAACAGTTTGACTTGAAATTGGTAAGGGGCTTTGAAACCTGAATACCATCCGAAGCTTCACACGAATTCAATTTGGTGTTCATCATCGTTTGCCCACAAATCGAGTCAAGACTTAGTCGCGGTTAGTGCTTCGTCGTGTTTATCTCGAATCCACATTCAACTAGGTAATTAAACTAATATACAAACTCGATTTCACTTTGGAAACAAAAGCCCCAAACTTAATTCGATTGATAACATTGATTTGAGGCTCAATTTGATTCAAGATAGTTCTAGGGTTCTTGAGAATGGGGGAAACCTTTTGAATTGGGTTTATAACAAATCGAAACCAACAATAACCACGGCTGCGGCCCTGGTCTATTGGTTAAGTCACTCGCCTCCCCTACATGAGGTCCCGCGTTCGAACCCGGGCAACCTCATTTATTTTTTTTAAAGGCTTTTATCCTTAAATAAATTTCAAAAATATTTCTAAAAAATATAACATTACTTTTATAAACTTCTTATATTTTTAAAACCCACCAAATATTTTCTGTAATTTTCTTTTTAAGTTTAATTAAACAAATATTTTTAACATTTTAAACAAAGAGCGTTTTGAAATAATTTATAATAAAATGGAGTTTAAATAACAATTAATAAATTGTTGTTGTTCTAAATGTTTCTTTTTGCATAATATTGATCAACTCATGCTTATTTCAAATAATTACTCAAATATTATATTCAAACTTTAATATTTATGAACGATCCAATTCCACCTGCTTTATATTTAAACCTATAAAGAATATATTTTTAAAAGTACATTTAATAGTGCCCAAATTCATCTAAAACCCTAGTCCTTGTTATTTCGTTAAACTTATTATAATTAAACTTTAACCTTGTAAATATATATATAATTTTAGGTGCCTTGTGAAGAACTACATTGGATCACTGCTTATTACATTTCTTATTAATCATCATTCTATACTTATTTGATCAAGTGAGTACTTTATACCCTTTTTTCATATTTTCACACTTTGGGGTGAAACATGTTACTTTATAAACATTGCACTTGTAAACCTTTGATTCTTATAAACTTATGGAAATTTACTTGTGTGTTGTGGTTAGTTGAACTTTGTAGCTACCATGTAATGTCGAATATATGTACAATCATTAACTATTGCTAGCCTGGCGACGTCATAGATCTATGGGCCTGACAAGCCTGCTTGGTTGATCCAAGTACACTTAGCTAATCGTATATGCTTGTAAATGTTTGAGACTTGTAAAACTTTGTCAAGGTTTGATTGTGCATTCTGTCTTATATCCCTAGTTTACTTTGTTCTCTAACTTACAACATGAATTGCCATCTTTTATATACTTATGTATTGAAAACTATGGAAATCTCACCAACATTATTGTTGACTTTTTATTTTTAACATGTTTCAGGAAATACTCAAGTATGATTACTACTTTGAGCTTATCACATCTAGGATCGGATCTAGAGAAATAAATGGATAAACTTGTCACATTTAGCTTTTGTACATAATGTTATATTTGTTTGAGACTTATGCTTGTAACGTTGAAATTAAAAATTATGAATAATATATTCGGGTTTAATAATAACGTTATGTGGCTGTGAACGATCTTAATTCTCACTCCTCGACGTTTCCGCCGTCAAGGTTGTGGTGTGACAGATTGGTATCAGAGCCCATAACTATAGGGATTTAGATTATTAGAAATGGTGACTTAGACTATAGTTTATGCATGAACCTTATAGAATAATAGTATTATTCTTGTAAAATATATTGTTTTGCATGCTACATAATGCTATGCCATACTTATGTGCAACTTGATGCCTTAGCATAGGTTTGCCTTGTAATTGTTTAAACTTTGTTACTTGTCTCCCTGAACTTACCTTTGACACTTTGACTCTCCCCTAACATGAAACCTCTTAATCTTATTTTCGACGACACGTGGAATCTTATGCTTATGCTTATTACTTGGATCTTTAGACGTTATGTCTAATCTATATAAATCTCATCAAGGTTTTGATTCCATGAACCTAAGAAATATTATGTGACATATAGACACCTGTATCCTGGATTTTCTGGCAAAAGGCCTTCGGGCTAAGGTAAGCATTTCGCATAAATCCTACTGGACTAGTTATGCTTACCTGGGGATTTCTGGGGTGAGTGATAAATTATGGTCGATATACACAAGATTTTAAGGCAAATGGGTCAATTTACCTTGACGTGTCAACGTTTCCGAATGGTAATGTGTTACCAAATGGAACCATCCGGTTTATATTTAAAATATCAAAAATCCTTGATTCCTTAGATTGGTTTATCATTGAAACTCTAATATCTTCGCATTCCTATCTTACAGAATGTTCCCGTTAATATTGAACTCGTTATACTCCTCAATTCCTACGTTTAAACAACGTTATACATTGTGCGCCTTATGTAACTATCTTCATACCTTGACCAACGTGTACATCGATCTTAATTTATCCAAAGATATTGGTCGTCTAAACCGAATGGTTTTTTTAAAACTTAAAATTGTTACTTAGGGTTTTCAAATGTCCTTAAAGTGTGTCCTATAACTGAAATCATGCAATGCCGAAAGGTTGAATACCTGCATCCCGGGATACCTTGTCTAGGCAAGGTATACACATAAATTTGATTCGACCATTGGATCTGTTTATCTGACCTGGAATTCATGAGATAGGTGTTCGCTTATAGGTACGCGTGTCTACCGTAAAGTTGTGGTTGACGTAACACTTTGAGAAGTCAATGCATTTCCCTTTTATTTTGAACCGAACGTTTACATCTCATTATTGTGTTGAATCATTTACGTCATTGATCTTGTTTTCCTGACTTAAACCATTCAAGATGTGAGAACCTAACACAATTAACTCCGTTATCCCGAACTATAACCTTAATCCTAGCAAGCATGATTTTATTTTCCTGTTAATGTTACATTGATGTAATTTGAAGTTTCTGAATTCCTAGCCGATATTCTCTTCGTTTTCTAAGTCGAGCTTTATAAAAAACTTCAAACTGTTTTGCATTGTAGGCAGGGCAAGAGTTCGCAAGTCAATCTATGACTAAGGACACTCGTATCCCCTAAATGATTCTATCTCATCAAAACAGGGGTGACTCCCTTACTTTGGTGATGACTTTCCATTTGCTATTACTGTCCTTATGAAATTTCATCGTCAAGACAAAATTGAACCTCATACCTTGATGACTATTTCCTTCTTTTTGTTTTTTTATGAATTCGTATTTTACAAATAGAATTACCTCCTTAAAATAGGAGTAAAATTTCGTATCTTGATGATGGTTTTCAATTTTTGTATTATGTGATTAATGAAATCCCATCCTCTGAATCGGGGTGATTTCCTTATTTCGAGGACAGATTTCAATCATTTTCCTTTAGAACTCGTATTTCACGAATGAAATGACCCCACCAAAATAGGATTGAATCCCGTACTTTGGTGACAAAGGTCAGTTCTCGATTATTTTCTTGTTATCATGAAATTCAATCATCAAGATAGGCGTGAAATCCATACCTTGATGATAATATCACCTGTTTAAAATTTTATGGATTTCTTTGATGAAACTTTTCATTTTTCTATATTTTGTTTCTATAAAACTTCACTGTTAAGATAGGAGTGATTATTCTTACCTTAATGGTAAGTTACCTCATTTTATTCCTGTGGATCCTAACAATGAGTTAGGATCAAGCTCTCATTTGGTAGTTAAGAGTCATACTTTGGGAAATACACCACCAAGCTAGGAGTGATAACCACATCTTGGTGAGTATTCCCATTCCTTGATCTCAAACTTACCAGGGTTTTAAGACTTCAATTGACAAGAAACATGTAATAACTTGAAGGGTACACCGTTATTTTATTTATCGACGATAGTGTTCCAGCCAGTCAAGCTAAAGCATGAATCTTGAACTCAAAAGGGGTCGTTGTTACTTTAGGGTAACCCTAGTTTCAAGCCTGGAACATTTAAATTTTTAAATCGATTTATTCTCTCACGCTTTTTATGTTTCAATTTGACGTTTGATCTAGCTTTATGGAACCTTTTTATCGACCTTCATTCTGTGTTATCATCAAAACCTAATTGCACGATGATAACACTCCTAAAACAATCTTTCGTACAAGATAAAGTTATTATAAATTCATGCCATGCCTTTCTGTTTATAGCAATGTATGGTTGTGTTCATGGGTTTGATGAACCGCGTGTGCAAGCGGTACTTGGAAAGCTATTTGTGACTGCCTTTATCGACGATATTCTGAATTATTTAAATTCCAATCCGATCATGAACGACGTCTTTGTTTAACTCTTTACCCATAATTAAAAATGCAATTCCTATTATTTTGGATAACCTTGAACTCCTAATCTTGAAAATCTCTAAATCTCTATCTTGATTGCGACTCACAAGACTTGTTATTACATTCATTCCGATGTGGACAAAAAGGATCATGAATTTCTGCGATTGGTATTCATGGTTTGGCATAAAGGAAATGTTGACGTAGCTTGGTATATGTTCAAATTGCCTTGTATTTCTTGATGTCATTTGGTGCATTATTAACTGATTGGCTAGTTTCGCGCATTTCATATTGACTCATGTGAGATAACGAATCGAGAAATTGACTCGTACTTACCTCAAATAGTCGGTTATCGTGGTGTGTCATTAAACATCGATCGTTAGTTCTGATGATCGATTCACTTTCTGTTATTAGCAATGCCTCTAATCATCTTTGGGAACCCAGCTCAAAATCTTGGCATATCGTATCATTCTTAATCTGACGGTTTAACCGGAGGAGTGATACGTATTCACAAGATATGCGTTAAGCCTGTGTCATTATATAGTGACACTTGGGAGTCTTAAATTCTGACGATCAAACTTTCATACAATTACGGGATATTATTATTTTTTTCTTATTGGCTTCAAGACGTCACTTTATTACACAATTTCATTCCTGATAATGGGAGAAGTGTGACTTATAAGTCTAATATACCTCAGGAACTCATCATCGTTTTCCAACGTTTCATGTGTCAAATCTCAAAGAGTTAGTTTGTCAATGATAACTTTCGCATTCCACTGGAAGAGTTCAAATTTAGATGCATCATGTAAAATTCCATAATTCGCAAAGTGAAGCATCTCACCCGTAATCAAACGCCAACCACAGTCTGTTAGTACACTTATCTTTCATCATAAGTCTCTTGTTCGCTTAGTTCATTCTATATTTCGGGACGAAATTCTTTTAAGTTGGAGAGACTGTAATATCTTGTATTTTTGGTTTAATTATAAGTTAATATCGTTAATTCTTGTAAGGGTTATTGTTGGCATTTATGAAACTTAGGGGCTATCTATGTTTGTTCCTTAATCATTATAAAATTTTAATTTATAAAAGTTAATAATTAAAGTATTAAATTGTATAATAATAACAATATTAACATAAATAATAATAATAGTACTAATATTAGTAGTAATAATAATAATAATAATAATAACAATAATAATAATTGAGATAATAGTAATCTTAATAATAATACATAGCAATAATAATAATAATAATAATTGAGATAATAGTAATCTTAATAATAATACATAGCAATAATAATAATAATACAACTAATGGTAATAATAACAATAATGTTAACAATAATAGTAATGATAATACTAGTGATAATATTATTGATAACTATAACACCTATAACAATTTATAAAGTTGTTAAACTTAAAAATGTTTAAAAACTTGAATAACATAAGTCTAGGGGGTTGTTATATCAAATTAGAAACTTAATTAAAAGTTTTCATATGAAATAACAAGAACCCAAACTACAGGGACCATTTGTGTAATTAACCAAAACCCAAACTACTTGGACTTCGGCCACCCTCCGGCCGAAGTCTAGCGAGCTCCAAAGCACCAAAACCATCCGTTTTTTTAACCCAAATCGATCCAAATCGGTTCGTATGCATGATTCGACCATCAACGCACTTAATAATTGAGATTAAAACATCGGATACCACTCAATCAAGTGCATAACCGAAACATCTTAAACCCATAGCCGTTTGACAATAAATTGTAATAATAAACTAATTACATTGACCTAAAAATCATCTAAGTAGTCCTAAACTTTCCCAACACCTAATTTCACCTGAAGCACACAAACATCGAATTCACTCTCCCCTCTCATTGCAAGTCTGCAACTTGATCGAGGCCCTCTCTCTGAACAGTTTGACTTGAAATTGGTAAGGGGCTTTGAAACCTGAATACCATCCGAAGCTTCACACGAATTCAATTTGGTGTTCATCATCGTTTGCCCACAAATCGAGTCAAGACTTAGTCGCGGTTAGTGCTTCGTCGTGTTTATCTCGAATCCACATTCAACTAGGTAATTAAACTAATATACAAACTCGATTTCACTTTGGAAACAAAAGCCCCAAACTTAATTCGATTGATAACATTGATTTGAGGCTCAATTTGATTCAAGATAGTTATAGGGTTCTTGAGAATGGGGGAAACCTTTTGAATTGGGTTTATAACAAATCGAAACCAACAATAACCACGGCTGCGACCCTGGTCTATTGGTTAAGTCACTCGCCTCCCCTACATGAGGTCCCGCGTTCGAACCCAGGCAACCTCATTTATTTTTTTTAAAGGCTTTTATCCTTAAATAAATTTCAAAAATATTTCTAAAAAATATAACATTACTTTTATAAACTTCTTATATTTTTAAAACCCACCAAATATTTTCTGTAATTTTCTTTTTAAGTTTAATTAAACAAATATTTTTAACATTTTAAACAAAGAGCGTTTTGAAATAATTTATAATAAAATGGAGTTTAAATAACAATTAATAAATTGTTGTTGTTCTAAATGTTTCTTTTTGCATAATATTGATCAACTCATGCTTATTTCAAATAATTACTCAAATATTATATTCAAACTTTAATATTTATGAACGATCCAATTCCACCTGCTTTATATTTAAACCTATAAAGAATATATTTTTAAAAGTACATTTAATAGTGCCCAAATTCATCTAAAACCCTAGTCCTTGTTATTTCGTTAAACTTATTATAATTAAACTTTAACCTTGTAAATATATATATAATTTTAGGTGCCTTGTGAAGAACTACATTGGATCACTGCTTATTACATTTCTTATTAGTCCTCATTCTATACTTATTTGATCAAGTGAGTACTTCTATACCCTTTTTTCATATTTTTACACTTTGGGGTGAAACATGTTACTTTATAAACATTGTACTTGTAAACCTTTGATTCTTATAAACTTATGGAAATTTACTTGTGTGTTGTGGTTAGTTGAACTTTGTAGCTACCATGTAATGTCGAATATATGTACAATCATTAACTATTGCTAGCCTGGCGACGTCATAGATCTATGGGCCTGACAAGCCTGCTTGGTTGATCCAAGTACACTTAGCTAATCGTATATGCTTGTAAATGTTTGAGACTTGTAAAACTTTGTCAAGGTTTGATTGTGCATTCTGTCTTATATCCCTAGTTTACTTTGTTCTCTAACTTACAACATGAATTGCCATCTTTTATATACTTATGTATTGAAAACTATGGAAATCTCACCAACATTATTGTTGACTTTTTATTTTTAACATGTTTCAGGAAATACTCAAGTATGATTACTACTTTGAGCTTATCACATCTAGGATCGGATCTAGAGAAATAAATGGATAAACTTGTCACATTTAGCTTTTGTACATAATGTTATATTTGTTTGAGACTTATGCTTGTAACGTTGAAATTAAAAATTATGAATAATATATTCGGGTTTAATAATAACGTTATGTGGCTGTGAACGATCTTAATTCTCACTCCTCGACGTTTCCGCCGTCAAGGTTGTGGTGTGACAGATTGGTATCAGAGCCCATAACTATAGGGATTTAGATTATTAGAAATGGTGACTTAGACTATAGTTTATGCATGAACCTTATAGAATAATAGTATTATTCTTGTAAAATATATTGTTTTGCATGCTACATAATGCTATGCCATACTTATGTGCAACTTGATGCCTTAGCATAGGTTTGCCTTGTAATTGTTTAAACTTTGTTACTTGTCTCCCTGAACTTACCTTTGACACTTTGACTCTCCCCTAACATGAAACCTCTTAATCTTATTTTCGACGACACGTGGAATCTTATGCTTATGCTTATTACTTGGATCTTTAGACGTTATGTCTAATCTATATAAATCTCATCAAGGTTTTGATTCCATGAACCTAAGAAATATTATGTGACATATAGACACCTGTATCCTGGATTTTCTGGCAAAAGGCCTTCGGGCTAAGGTAAGCATTTCGCATAAATCCTACTGGACTAGTTATGCTTACCTGGGGATTTCTGGGGTGAGTGATAAATTATGGTCGATATACACAAGATTTTAAGGCAAATGGGTCAATTTACCTTGACGTGTCAACGTTTCCGAATGGTAATGTGTTACCAAATGGAACCATCCGGTTTATATATAAAATATCAAAAATCCTTGATTCCTTAGATTGGTTTATCATTGAAACTCTAATATCTTCGCATTCCTATCTTACAGAATGTTCCCGTTAATATTGAACTCGTTATACTCCTCAATTCCTACGTTTAAACAACGTTATACATTGTGCGCCTTATGTAACTATCTTCATACCTTGACCAACGTGTACATCGATCTTAATTTATCCAAAGATATTGGTCGTCTAAACCGAATGGTTTTTTTAAAACTTAAAATTGTTACTTAGGGTTTTCAAATGTCCTTAAAGTGTGTCCTATAACTGAAATCATGCAATGCCGAAAGGTTGAATACCTGCATCCCGGGATACCTTGTCTAGGCAAGGTATACACATAAATTTGATTCGACCATTGGATCTGTTTATCTGACCTGGAATTCATGAGATAGGTGTTCGCTTATAGGTACGCGTGTCTACCGTAAAGTTGTGGTTGACGTAACACTTTGAGAAGTCAATGCATTTCCCTTTTATTTTGAACCGAACGTTTACATCTCATTATTGTGTTGAATCATTTACGTCATTGATCTTGTTTTCCTGACTTAAACCATTCAAGATGTGAGAACCTAACACAATTAACTCCGTTATCCCGAACTATAACCTTAATCCTAGCAAGCATGATTTTATTTTCCTGTTAATGTTACATTGATGTAATTTAAAGTTTCTGAATTCCTAGCCGATATTCTCTTCGTTTTCTAAGTCGAGCTTTATAAAAAACTTCAAACTGTTTTGCATTGTAGGCAGGGCAAGAGTTCGCAAGTCAATCTATGACTAAGGACACTCGTATCCCCTAAATGATTCTATCTCATCAAAACAGGGGTGACTCCCTTACTTTGGTGATGACTTTCCATTTGCTATTACTGTCCTTATGAAATTTCATCGTCAAGACAAAATTGAACCTCATACCTTGATGACTATTTCCTTCTTTTTGTTTTTTTATGAATTCGTATTTTACAAATAGAATTACCTCCTTAAAATAGGAGTAAAATTTCGTATCTTGATGATGGTTTTCAATTTTTGTATTATGTGATTAATGAAATCCCATCCTCTGAATCGGGGTGATTTCCTTATTTCGAGGACAGATTTCAATCATTTTCCTTTAGAACTCGTATTTCACGAATGAAATGACCCCACCAAAATAGGATTGAATCCCGTACTTTGGTGACAAAGGTCAGTTCTCGATTATTTTCTTGTTATCATGAAATTCAATCATCAAGATAGGCGTGAAATCCATACCTTGATGATAATATCACCTGTTTAAAATTTTATGGATTTCTTTGATGAAACTTTTCATTTTTCTATATTTTGTTTCTATAAAACTTCACTGTTAAGATAGGAGTGATTATTCTTACCTTAATGGTAAGTTACCTCATTTTATTCCTGTGGATCCTAACAATGAGTTAGGATCAAGCTCTCATTTGGTAGTTAAGAGTCATACTTTGGGAAATACACCACCAAGCTAGGAGTGATAACCACATCTTGGTGAGTATTCCCATTCCTTGATCTCAAACTTACCAGGGTTTTAAGACTTCAATTGACAAGAAACATGTAATAACTTGAAGGGTACACCGTTATTTTATTTATCGACGATAGTGTTCCAGCCAGTCAAGCTAAAGCATGAATCTTGAACTCAAAAGGGGTCGTTGTTACTTTAGGGTAACCCTAGTTTCAAGCCTGGAACATTTAAATTTTTAAATCGATTTATTCTCTCACGCTTTTTATGTTTCAATTTGACGTTTGATCTAGCTTTATGGAACCTTTTTATCGACCTTCATTCTGTGTTATCATCAAAACCTAATTGCACGATGATAACACTCCTAAAACAATCTTTCGTACAAGATAAAGTTATTATAAATTCATGCCATGCCTTTCTGTTTATAGCAATGTATGGTTGTGTTCATGGGTTTGATGAACCGCGTGTGCAAGCGGTACTTGGAAAGCTATTTGTGACTGCCTTTATCGACGATATTCTGAATTATTTAAATTCCAATCCGATCATGAACGACGTCTTTGTTTAACTCTTTACCCATAATTAAAAATGCAATTCCTATTATTTTGGATAACCTTGAACTCCTAATCTTGAAAATCTCTAAATCTCTATCTTGATTGCGACTCACAAGACTTGTTATTACATTCATTCCGATGTGGACAAAAAGGATCATGAATTTCTGCGATTGGTATTCATGGTTTGGCATAAAGGAAATGTTGACGTAGCTTGGTATATGTTCAAATTGCCTTGTATTTCTTGATGTCATTTGGTGCATTATTAACTGATTGGCTAGTTTCGCGCATTTCATATTGACTCATGTGAGATAACGAATCGAGAAATTGACTCGTACTTACCTCAAATAGTCGGTTATCGTGGTGTGTCATTAAACATCGATCGTTAGTTCTGATGATCGATTCACTTTCTGTTATTAGCAATGCCTCTAATCATCTTTGGGAACCCAGCTCAAAATCTTGGCATATCGTATCATTCTTAATCTGACGGTTTAACCGGAGGAGTGATACGTATTCACAAGATATGCGTTAAGCCTGTGTCATTATATAGTGACACTTGGGAGTCTTAAATTCTGACGATCAAACTTTCATACAATTACGGGATATTATTATTTTTTTCTTATTGGCTTCAAGACGTCACTTTATTACACAATTTCATTCCTGATAATGGGAGAAGTGTGACTTATAAGTCTAATATACCTCAGGAACTCATCATCGTTTTCCAACGTTTCATGTGTCAAATCTCAAAGAGTTAGTTTGTCAATGATAACTTTCGCATTCCACTGGAAGAGTTCAAATTTGGATGCATCATGTAAAATTCCATAATTCGCAAAGTGAAGCATCTCACCCGTAATCAAACGCCAACCACAGTCTGTTAGTACACTTATCTTTCATCATAAGTCTCTTGTTCGCTTAGTTCATTCTATATTTCGGGACGAAATTCTTTTAAGTTGGAGAGACTGTAATATCTTGTATTTTTGGTTTAATTATAAGTTAATATCGTTAATTCTTGTAAGGGTTATTGTTGGCATTTATGAAACTTAGGGGCTATCTATGTTTGTTCCTTAATCATTATAAAATTTTAATTTATAAAAGTTAATAATTAAAGTATTAAATTGTATAATAATAACAAAATTAACATAAATAATAATAATAGTACTAATATTAGTAGTAATAATAATAATAATAATAATAACAATAATAATAATTGAGATAATAGTAATCTTAATAATAATACATAGCAATAATAATAATAATACAATTAATGGTAATAATAACAATAATGTTAACAATAATAGTAATGATAATACTAGTGATAATATTATTGATAACTATAACACTTATAACAATTTATAAAGTTGTTAAACTTAAAAATGTTTAAAAACTTGAATTACATAAGTCTAGGGGGTTGTTATGTCAAATTAGAAGCTTAAATGAAAAGTTTTCATATGAAATAACAAGAACCCAAACTGCAGGGACCATTTGTGTAATTAACCAAAACCCAAACTTCTAAACCCGCAATTCCGGCTTGGACTCCGGCCACCCTCCGGCCGAAGTCCGGCGAGCTCCAAAGCACCAAAAGCATCCGTTTTTTTACTCAAATCTATCCAAATCGGTTCGTATGCATGATTCGAGCATGAACGCACTTAATAATTGAGATTAAAACATCGGTTACCACTCAATCAAGTGCATAACCGAAACATCTTAAACCCATAGCCGTTTGGACAATAAATTGTAATAACAAACTAAATACATTGACCTAAACGATCGTCTAAGTAGTCCTAAACTTTCCCAACACCTAATTTCACCTGAAGCACACAAACATCGAATTCACTCTCCCCTCCCATCGCAAGTCTGCAACTTTATCGAGGCCCTCTCTCTGAACAGTTTGACTTGAAATTGGTGGTTGTGGTTAAGATGGGGTATGAGGAAGAATAAGGGCAAATGGTCATTTTATAGCTGCTTAATAGAACAAATTAACGGTCGTTTGACCCAGGGACGAAATGTACTATGTTTTTTTAAACTTTACGACTAAACCTATAATTTTTCAATCCTAGGGACAAAAAAATGAGCAAACCTTAGGGACAATCCATGTAATTTACTCTAAAAAGACAAACGAATATAAACTAATTAATTTGAATACCTTGAAGGGGTGTTAAAAAAACTTCATTCATATCAACCCATTCATTTATACCTACCATCTTCAGTCGTACCAACGCATCATACTCAACTAATTTGCACCAAACTCATGCTATGAAAGAACACTTGCCTAGCTATTGATTCCATAGATGCTTCGCATAAACCAAAATGTTACGCATGATTAAAGAATGATATGCATTTACTGTAGTTTCATTTATGTTTTGTTTGCCTTAGAATTCAAAGGATTTTGTACTTTAATTTGAATTTAGTTAGAATAAATGATATATGATTATTAATGGGTTCAGCGGTATCTTGGTTATGTTTATATATCAAAATGATTTTGATAACTTATTAATCATATTAATAATATTTAATGCAGATAAGTAAAAATTAAATACCACGATGAACCTGAGAGAATCTATCTTACAAATGATGCAAATACATAATAATACTAACCTACCAATGAGATAAAGTATACCTTGGTGGTTCATAGTTAACCATTTGAGACACCATAAGTCAAGAACAAGTGCTAGAAAAACAAATGAACAAGAGACGGGACTTAACACAGTGGCCGCAACTCAAAAGGCACGGGTGGGTAGATTATCACATTCACAGCAAAGCTAGCAGTAGGCTGCCGACGGTGGTGCGATGGTACACAATGTTCTGCTTCTGATCGCAATTTAGGATTGCTTATGGATGCTCATGGGCAAAAGCAATTAATTGAAAGAATGCTTTCATAGGGCTCGTGATCATGAAAAACATAAATTAATCTCCTTTTATTTCTTCTATTTAGCTCCGCCGCAAGAAAAATATATATTTAGAATTGTAGGGTGATTAGGTTTATAACCAAATTGTCGTATTAATTATTAATTAACCATAATGGAGCTTGGGCTAGGTAGGATTTATTATTAGCCCAAGTTTAAAAAGAAACCGACCCATGTTCAATGAATAAACACTTAATTAAATTAATTTATAGCTATTATAAACTATTTAAACTCGATAGGGTTCATAGATGTCGGTTAACAAAATTAAGTGTGGTTCGACATCATGGCCCAATGTGTAACTCTTGAGGATCATAGCTCGGTTGATAATGTATTCTTAATCGAACCTGGCCATTAAATCCAACAAACTCCCACTTGGATAGTATTAGATTAAATTTTAATGTAGACAGTCAACGGTGCTCTAGCTGCACTTGGCTGCCTCCAATAAGGTATGACACTTTAAAGTCATTAACCAAAACATTTTGATTTAGTAACACCTTACTATAACAAGACAATAGACTTATGGTATTCATAGTTATTTATCATTTCTGTAAAAGACACCAATTCAGTTATTGATATTAATTCTTATATGGAGCTCAATCGTTATTGTTCTCGATCCAGATTGAAATTGGTCTAATCAAACACACAGTCAGTTTGGGTGAGGTCTCACACTTCACTATTTTGAATCAACGACGACAATACATGTCTAAATGTTACATGTAATGTAAGAGTACATAATCACTTATTGACTAGATATAACTCTCACTGAACTTCAGAATTATTCCCAACCAAAGCATGTATAACCCGCAGTTATGTGATAAAGGTTGGCAGTGATGAAAAAATAACCTTTGGCAAATGAAAGTTCTAATGTGCATCTCAAGTCGGATGATACTAAATGAGTATACCAATATCAAAGAATCTTTTAGTAAAGATGGTTTGTGGTGAGTTAAATCCAACGTCATTCATAATGAGGATTGTGAATTTATATGTCAACTTCGTAAGTCTAAATTTAGAATAGTATTAATTCAAAATTATGCCCACAAGTCTGACCGACTTCGTATAATTTAGAATATGATATTAAATGGATTAAATGTATAAAAATTAAACACGATTATAAGAGTCATAATTCCATTTTACCTAGTAAAACAAAATGAATTCAAAAGTATAAGTGTTAAATGTTTGTACATCCAAATACTAAATCAAAACATATCGCTAGTTAATCTAAGCCCAATCGCATCCCTATGCTGATCATGCTTGTCCTGGGTCATGGGCTTCGTGAACGGGTCTGCTAGGTTTTGATTTGTGTCTATTTTGCTTATCACAATGTCTCCCTATTTCAATATGTCATGTACATAGTGAAATTTCCTATAAATGTGTTTAGCCATGTGACGAGATCTGGGATCTTTGGCTTGAGCAATAGCACCTATGTTATCACAAAATATCTCGATTGGTTGTTAAATACATGGAACCACATCAAGATCAGCTATGAACTTCTTCATCCAAGCAGCTTACTTTACAACATCTGATACTGCAATATATTTAGATTCAATGGTGGAATCTAACACCACACTTTGCTTGGTATTTTTCCAAGAGACGGCTCCACCACCTAGTTAAAATACAAAACCGAATTGTGAGCCGGAGTCATCTCGGTCAGTTTGAAATTTAGTATTAGTGTAACACCTTACAGTGTTGTTCTTTAACTCCAAATATTAAGAACATGTCTTTAGTGCTTCTCAAGTACTTTAAAATGTTCTTCACTGTAGGCTAGTAGGCAAACCCAGGGTTCTACTGATAAGGACTGGTAATGCTTAAAGCATACAAGATATCATGTCTAGTGCACAACATAGCATACATGATAGAACCAATCGTTGAAGCATATGGACACTTTTTCATTCGCTTACTATCCAATATCCATTAAAGGAGATTGTGATTTGTTCAACACCTTACCTTTATCAAAAGGATACCACCTTTTATGGAGTTTTCCATCTTAAAGTGTGTTATCATTTTGTCTATGTATGTGCTTTGGCTAAGCCCTAGAAGCCGCTTAGATCTATCCTTATAGATCTTGATTCCTAGAATATAAGCAACATATCCAAGATAAAGCATTACAAAACAAGCTCCTAACCATTATTTAACTTTGTTAAGTATAGGAATTTTGTTTCCAATGACCAGTATATCATCTACATACAATATTAGAAATGATATAATGCTCCCACTGGTCTTTCAATAAACAAAAGGCTCATATTCCCTTTTGACAAAACCAAATTCCATGATTCTCCGCTTAAAATGAAGATTCCAGCTATGAGATGCATGTTTAAGTCCATAAATAGACTTATTCAGTTTACACACCCTATTTGAATATTTTGGATCAACAAAACCATCAAGTTAAAGCATATAGACATCTTTAGAGAGATGCCCATTTAGAAAACTGGTTTTGACATCCATTTGCCATATCTCGTAATCATATCACGCGGCTGTAGTAAGTAATATCCTGATCGATTTAATCATAGCAACGGGCGAGAAGGTTTCATCATAGTCAACACCTTGAGTTTTAGTGAAACCTTTTGCAACTAGCCGTGCTTTATAGGTGTGCACATTCCCATGCATGTAGGGTTTTTGTCTTGAAAATCCACTTGCTTGCTCCTTACTACTTGAGACCAAGGGGTAGCTAAACCAGGTCTCATACTTGATTGTCATGCATAAATTGCATCTTGGCGTTCATGGCATCTAGCCATTTTGTAGATTTCGGACCTGAGATAGCACTTTTGTATTTAGTATGTTCATCACTAGAATCAGCTACTACTAGGACCCTGGGACCTTCTTTCCAAAGATATCTGTTAGCTTCTTTCTGAGTTCTGCTACTTCTGGGAATGCTTGTATCTATGTCTAAAGTGGCTACAACTTCTTGTTGTTTAGATGCAACTACTTCATCTGCGTTTATTTGTGATTCTTGAATTTTTCCATGATCCATAATATTACTTCCAGATCCTCGATCAATAATTTTTTTCTTGAGCAAGTGTGCCTTCCTTTTGATGGAAATCATACTTGCATCAGGATGGTAAAGTAATATTCGTTTCCTTTATAGTATCCAACAAAAATAACTTTTTTCCTTGAGGATCTAGCTTATCATCAGACTCGCTAGTGACATAAGAATCACATCCCATTACTCTAGTCCATACCATATCTCATATAGGGTTTTGTCTATCATTTTGTTCGGTGCCAGATTGACAAGGCAGATGGAAGTCATAGGAGCATAACTCCAGAAAGAGTGAGGTAAGTTGGTTATACACATCATTGATCAAAAAATATTAAGTATGGTTTGATTTCTTCTCTCGCTCATACCATTAAGTTGGGGTGTGCTAGGTAGAGTAAACTGTGAAACAATTCCACATTCGTTATGATTGGTGAACTATTGGCTTAGGTGTTCTCTAGCTCGATCTAATCAATGTACCTTGATAGTTTTACCAAGTTGGTTTTCTACTTCTTTCTATAAGTCTTTGAACTTTTTAAATGTTTCATGTATATTATTCATAAGGTAGACATAAGCGTATCGATTGTAATCGTCAAAAAATGTAATAAAGTATCTTTCATGATTTATAGAAATGGTTCTGAAAGTACCACATACATTAGAATGTATGAATGTTAATATATCCTTGGGCCATTCATAACCATGGGTGAAAGGATCCATTGTGAGTTTGCTAGGTAAGCAAGATTCGTATTTATTAAAGGATTCCTATCTTGTGGATTCAATAATCCCTATGGACTGAAGCCTTTTCACGCGGACCTTGCTTATGTGGCCAAGTCTACAATGCCATATAGATGTATCATTAATGCTGGATTTGATACGTTTAGAAAAATTATATATGTTAGTGTTTGTTTGAACATTAATTTCATATATACCATTTTGAGGTTTAGCCTAATAAAAGACATCACTCAAGTAGGTAAAAATTAAAGGATAAAGAAAAACATTTTTAAATCCTTGTCCAAATAATAAAGAAGCTGAAATAATGTTTCTAGTCAAACCAGGAGTAAATAAATAATTATTCAAGGTAATTAAAAGGCTAGATAGATAAGAAAGATAATATGTTTTGGTTGCTAGAACTGGTACTCTTTTCTCATCACCAAAGACGAGCTCCATGTTGCTTCGTTTCAGTTTCTTCACTTTTCAGGATCCTACAAGACATTAATGATGTGATAACCACATCCAGTATCAAATACCCATGTGTTGCTGGAAATATTGAAAAGTTCAATAACATAAATAAGAATACCTGAAGATGTGCCATCTCCATTGGCCTTTTTTGCACTCAGCTTGGCTAGATAATCAAGGCAGTTACGTTTTTAGTGCCTCATGTTGTTGCTTTCAAAGCGGTGGCGCTCCTTAGGAGGGGGTGTTGCTTTGTGTTTACTAGCCAACAGTTTATTGTTGGTGACAGGCTTAGCAGTAACAACCTTTTCCTTACCTTTGCTGTTATAGCCTCTATTTTTAGGATTAGGCTTTTTATCACTAGTAGATCTGACTATTAGCAGTTGCTTAGTCTTACCTGATATATTTTGCTTAGTAGTTTTGAGCATACCATGAAGTTCAATTATAATTTTTACCCATGCATTCATATTTAAGTTCATTATGAAATAGTCATAAGAACTTGTGATGGAGTTCAAAATGAAGGTCGCTGCCATTTCATCTTGCATAGGAAGATAAGTTTAACCATTTGTTCTATCATTTCATCTTAAGCACATGAGCACTAACAGATGAGCCTTCTTGCATTTTGCAGGATATCAGCTGCTTCATAGTATCATAGCATTCTTGTCAGGCATGTTTCTAAAACATGCCTTTAAGTTGCTTAAACATGTCAATGCAGTCATGTCCTCCCTATTCTTCTGTAAATCAAGAGACATGATGGCTAGCATAAGGCAGGCTACCTCATCGGCATCCTCTTTTAATTTTTCCTAAGTTCTACGGGTAGCAGTAGTATTATTTTCGGGCTCGTTTGGAATACCGCTATCTAAAACATAGAGCTTTTTCGCCAGCTTGAGAACAATTCTCATATTGAAGTGTCATGCAAGAAAGTTGGTGCTATCAAGTTTCTCTTTCTCAATATTAGACTTGAGATTGAAGAAGTTATTGGTATCTAAAGACATCTTTTTAAATAGAAAACAAATAAATTAATTAGTATTTTCAAAATATTATTTTCTTATTTGAAATAATGACCCATTTACAATAAGTCTAGGATTGAGAATCTGGATTGATCAGTTACTAAACTCAGTTGGGGCACACAACATTAGTAAGTGATTAGGCAGACTGACAACGTTTCTCAATTGTTAAAAAACACACAACTCTCAGGCATGAGACCGCAATGACAACATTTGTCAATTCATTGGACGTTTAACCTCATCTATGCCCACTTTTCTCTCTAGACAACTTTGACACTTAACAAGATAAAAAAGCAATAGCCATCCTAAAACGGGTATATGTGGAAGGGCCGAATGTGTTAACGAAACCCTTGCACGTTGGAAGAATAAACTACACATTAAGTACGGTGTTGTGGCTCCAAGCACCAATGTTTCGCTTGATATTCCAAGTGTTCCTTATAATAGGGTGGCATACACTATTGATTTTTATTTATCTATGGGATTAAGTTTTATTCTATACTGAATATGGTCAAATATAACGAATGATTATGTCATACGTGTGTTATAAAATCCAGTTTTACAATACTTAGTTCATGACAACAAGTGACAAAACCTTTCGTCTACTGGGACGCTAGATTTTAGTACCCTATCAAAACTAGATTTATCGCGAGATAAACAATCAATTGAGTTAATAATTTTAAATTATCAAGATTCAAGTTTTGAAATTTAAATTAATTTCAAATTAAAATATTTATCCGGTCATCCTTTTAAAATAATTTTATAATTTTTAAATTATCAAGTTTCAAGTTTTTAAATTTAAACTAATTTTATATTCAAAAATTTATCTAGTTGTCCTTTAAAATAGATGCAGGACTGTTTAATGGATGATCAATACACTTAGTCTCACAATGAGGAGAGTGCTAGAACACTTAACAGATCAAATAGGAACTGAGACTTTATTATGACACTATGAACACAAGTAAACAAGAGACAGAAACTTAAGAACACAACAAAGTAAATTTCAAGATTGCAGTATATTGCTTCTCAAGTTCTTTTACAAGTGATACAAAGCATAAAAATAAGATTAAAATACTTGAGATACTTTATACTACATCCTACAGCCGGCCATACTTTGAAGGCCAGCTGGAAACAATAATCTAGACAACAACAAGACCAATGTAAAGTCAAAAGACGGATTTGTCTTTTGACTAGTGACTATGACATGCCATAACTCACATCCTAATATATTACAAAAAGGATAAAAGTACATAAAGTAGAAAGTTAAGACTCAAGACCTCAATGTACAATTACAAAAATAATGGACCATTCACCAACTTGTATAAGTTGGTGAGTCTTCACAGTTGCAGCGGAAAGTTGGTCAGCTTTATGAAAAGTACATCAGAGGAAGCATGTCCTTTAAAATCTTTGGAAAAATCTATCTTAACTTCATTGGCTTTGGAAGACTTTATCTTTGAAGCTTCGTAAGATATTGGTCTTGGCTTTGGAAGATTACATACTTAGAATATTTTCTTGTGCAGAGTATGAAACTTCCGAAGCAACTTCTACTTAGTACCAAGTGCATGCATGCAGGAAGCATTTGGGTTGTTTTAAAGGCATTAGCCTTTCTATAAGCCTTACAAACTCCCCCTAGGCTGATGCTACCAAAACAGAGAAGTGTCTTCAGATATTGACAGTCCTCATCATGATCATGACCATTCCTTTCTTCATCAATTGGTCAGGATCACTCAGACTTTCAAAATACCTTCTCAAGTCAAAGAGATCATGTAGCAGTAAGTTAAGCATGTCTTGCCAGAAGTAGACATCTTGACCATCTTGATCTCTATTGACTTACCATCTGTCTGGATTTACAGCAAAAGTCCAAGACAAGATGGGTCTTCCTGATGCAAGAGGCTCTACTTTAGTTGGAGTGGGTTGAGCAGCCTTTTCTTGCACATCCTCAGGATGCTCTGACTCATCCTGAGGTTTGGAAGTGGATGCCTTTGGTTTTTTCTTTGATATAGACTTAGTGGCCATCCTTTTCTTCCTCTTTAACTTAGTAGACTGGCCTTCAGTACCAGGTTGTTATGTTTTGTCTTTCTCAGTTGGGTCCTCCTCCCTCACAGGTTCAAAAGAAGAGGGATTTGGACAATGCTATGGATCAGAAGATGAAGCTTGTCGTGGTCCAGTATGAGGTCCAGGTTGTGTTGTCTCAAATGGTTTAATCTTAACCTCAGCTTCAAGAAGAGCTTGACTTGGTGCGGAGTGTATGTCCACAAGCTCTCCTCTCTTGATCTTCTGCTTGATCACTCTAATGTGCTCATCCATAGTGGATAGAGACATTGGACCAAGTCTCCTTCCAGAGAATCCATAGAGCTTGAAGAAGCTCATCATCCTTTGCCTGTCAGCAGACTTCTGTTGACTCTTTTGAATGATGGCTCTTGATTTTGGTGCTTCTTCCCTCATCTTCCTTTTAGCAGCCTTTTGTTCTTTGAGAACTTATAGCTCAAGCTGCTTAAGATATTCAAATTCTATGTACTCATATGATAAGGATAGAAGTACAGTTGCCCGGTAGAGCCCTATGACTGTCAGGTAGTTAATCATGTTTTGTCTGTCAGCTTCCTTGTCTACCTGAGGTTGTTCAGTTGTCACAACCTCTTTCTCATGACTTTCTTGAACTTGGAGAGGGTAGGAGCATGTTTGTACAGCCTTTTCTGCCTTCTTCCTTCCTTGATCTTAAGGAGCAACTCTGCATCCTCTGCCTCCTTCCTCTCCTTAGACATCTCTTTGCCTGCCAGTTCATTCAATTACTCTAAGGGGAGAGAGATGATCTCATCAATATCATAGTTCCTGGTTCCCAAATAGTGTATCTTAGCTGCTCTCAACTCATCATTTTGAGTGTTTGATCTGTGAGCAGCCCTGATAGTAGCTTCCATAAAACCTGAGGACCCACCAGAACTTTCTCCCCTTAGCTTCTTCTTCCTCTCTCTCTCCTCCTCCTCAATCTCCTCCTGAGTCAATATCCTTTTCTCTTTGTCACCCATAGACCTTTGTGACTCAGGGTGGAGAGAGCTTTGGCCTTCATTGTCTGATGTAGCAGTCAGACTCTGGCCAGAGAGAGGTTGTGAGACACCCTTCACCAGCAGTTGTTTCATTGAGGGAATGGGATGCTGAAGTTGTTGGTTCTGTGACAGTACTCACTGGTTCTATCACTGGGTCTTCTGCAAGGTTTCCCTTTTGAAGCTAATCTTATGGTCCAGATCAACACCAACGACATTGCCTACTCGCATTTGTCTTCTTGCTTTGAACACTTCAGCAATCCTGTCTTGTATCCTTTCAGCCATTATTTCAGCTTGCCTATGATGAGTTAGATTGGCAAGTGGCATGTTGCAAGATCAAGACCTTCATAGTAGTTCAAGGTCTGAAATTTGAAGATCTCTTGTTGCCCTTGAAGTCTATGAAGTATGAGGGCTCTTCCCTCAGCATCATACCTCCACCCTAGTATGTAAATTGAAGCTCCTTGGGGTGGGGATGACATTGCCCTTGGAATACCCTCCTCAAACAAACTCTGAATAAAAGATTCCACATCAATGTGAACTTGAGGAGGTTGTTGAGTATGGATAATTGCAAGTGAGGGTGGTGAATCCTCTATGTCCATACTCTGTGAAGAACTCCTAGGTTGTGATTGTTAAGAGTTTTTCCCCATTTTTGGTAGCATCACCCTCTTGCATAGGTGAGCTAGGAGTTAGGTCTATCACATCCACAGGTTCTTGTGTTCATGGATGAGCTCTCTTTAAAGGTCTCCTAGCTTGTTTCTCCTTGAGATAAGAAATCTTAAGTTGCTGATCTTTGACCCTGTTTTGGAGGATAGTCACCTGAGATACAAGTGACTAACCTTAGAGACTAAGTAAGTGCCTGTTTTGACAGTTTTTTCACCTTTAGTCTCATATCTTCATCAGAAGAATCATGGGAGATGAGAGAATAGGACCAAAGTCTTCTTCCTCATCACCAGCATAGTGTTCTTGTCTACTGGATTTCCTCTGCTCAATGACAACTTTAGGTGAAGTGTCAATGGGCTGAGTAGCCATGGTTGAGGTCTTAAAAATGCAATCACTTGTAGAAGTGAGAGCCTCTTTCATATGGACCTCCTAAACAAGTTCAGGAAGATCCACATCAGTAATGGGTGAATGATATGTGCTAACCAGGTGACAAACAGGAGTACTCTTCTCTCTTAAAGTAAGGGAAGAGCAGAGAGACTCATGATACTCACTGAATCCCAAGTCTTCATTATTATACACTTCAAGGTTAGGGATTGGTTGGTTGAGATCAAGAGGTTGGGGATGGTAACTTTCCCCTAAAGGTTGATCACTAGAGTTTTGAAACTCTGAGTGAAGGCTTAAGGCAGTTGGGCTTGTGAGCACATCAGGCTGAGCATGAGGAATCTCAGCACTGATAATTTGTGAGATGGGAGTGGTTTGCTACTCAGAAGAAGTGGGAGCTCTA
This sequence comes from Flaveria ramosissima, assembly GCA_025215565.1. Classification (NCBI taxonomy): domain Eukaryota; kingdom Viridiplantae; phylum Streptophyta; class Magnoliopsida; order Asterales; family Asteraceae; genus Flaveria; species Flaveria ramosissima. Next base: position 50,144,759 of record CM046036.1, on the reverse strand, counting down.
GTGTCCACTTCTTCCTGTATGGGTGATGATATGGGAGCCTGCATAAGCTTAGTAACTTGTGTAGGGGTTCGTTTGGATTTTCTTTGGTAGGTGAGGAGTATTTGTGGCTGTTTTGGTGGTTGAGAGGTAGAATATATGGGTTCAACACTAGATTGTCCTGCTAGGTTGTCACCTTGAGCAATGAGCTCTAAAATTTTTGGGAGAAGGGTTGTTTCTACCCAGAGAAGCCAACAGTTGGCTTCATTATTTTCTTAAAGATGTCGCCCTTCATTAGTCCCAATTTAAGAATATTACATATTCCCCTCAACTGTGAGCCCAGTTCATAATTGAGAATGTGTTGAACATATCTAGGGAACATGTTATACTCTAAGGAGTCTAAGTTAGCAAGTAAATTGGTATACACAAATTGTGAGTACCTGAGCTTGACCCCCTAAACCATCCTATGAACTATGAAGGAGAGATCCTCAAGAATCTGGTCCCATCCTCTATGCTTGTTGGACAAGCTGTGGATGACCATATGAAGTAGGTACTTCCACTGAGATAAGACCTTCCCTTTTCTAAAGGTCTTTACAGAAAAATTTCCCTCATAGCCCATCTACTCAAAGGAGTGGTTGACAGCAGCTTTAGGAAAGGATAATTCACCTTCTACATCATCTAGCAGAAGTTGTGTGTTTATGATGGCTGGAGTGATGAAGATTGTCCTCCCCTGCATTGGCACACAATGCATTCTCCCCATCTATAATGACCTCTTGATAGGTCTTTCAAAATTCCAAAAGTTGATCCTCATTGAGAGGAGGATCAATGGTGAGGGAGGTGAAACAGTTGGACAAAGAAAGGAAGCGACAAACCTCAAAGAAACTTTGATCTTTCTCAGATTCCAACAGGGCAACCTAATTGTGCTGCCTGTGGAGTTGTATGGAAAAATCAAGGTTGTTTATGCAGTTAAAGTTAGACATTTGTGAAAGTTTAAAGGTGAAGGAAGATAGAACAAAGTCAAATTTGGGTAAATTTAGGTTTAGAAGTGTATCAGATGAAGAAGAGAGTGAAAGAGAAGGAAACCATTGGGTCTATATATACAAAATGGATTTGACACACAGTTAATAAAAAAGGATAAACTTTAAAATCCGGATGTCGGTCCCACCTTTGAAAAAGTGCCCAAAAGGTTTTTATCTTGGAAGTCGAAAATCTTCCGAATGTATTTTCTCTTTGGAAGTTTTGAGAAAAAGCTTTCGAATTTAAATGGCTTTGGAAGATATTGCAAAGATTGTTGAAAATTTTGCTTCAAAAGATACTAAGACTTGGTGATTTTATTCTAAGGAGAATAGAACTTTCAAGGCTTAATTTTGTTTTCGGAAGAAAATTGTTCTTCAAAAATACATAAGTACTTATAAATTCAATTAAGCTTCGGAAGATATATTGAAAATTTCTTCCAAAGGCGAATTGACATAAGTAGTTATCTGTTTTGATGACATAATTTTCTTCCGAATGTAAAGAGATATCTTTCGAAGTAGAAAATGATCAAAATTTTCAAAAATCTAAGTAATAAAGTTTTAAAAGAGTTTTCTTTCAACATAAACAAAGGCTTATGAAGGTCATGAAATAGACAACTTAGGATACACAGATTTTGAAATAATATGAATTAAATTAAAAGAAAATCTACTCAAAGTTAATCATCCTAAAAGCTGATATAAGATATTTAAATCTCTGTTCATCAAAAGCTTTGGTGAATAGATCAACATATTGTTCATTTGTGTTAATTTTGACTAGTTTGATTAATCCCTTTTCAAAGTTATCTCTAATTAAATGATACCTGATGTTGATGTGTTTGGTCCTTGAGTGATGCATATGATTCTCTGTGATAGAGATAACACTATTGTTGTCTATGTGGATGGATGTCTCTTTAAAGTTGAATCCATAGTCCAGCATCTGATTCTGAATCCAAAACACTTAAGCACGACAGCTAGCAGCAGCAATGTATTCAGCTTCAGCAGTTGATGCAGACACACAATCCCTCCACCAAGAAATTGATATCCCTCAAATTTAGACTTAGCAGTCATATTGCAACCACCATAGTTACTATCTGTATATGCATACAGATTGAAGTCAGAATTCTTTGGATACCAGAGGCCTAGTGTACACCTTTGAAGTATCTTAAAATCCTCTTGACAGTAACCAGGTGTGACATCTTAGGGTTGGCTTGATATCTTGCACAAATGCATATGGCAAACTAATATCAGGCTTGCTAGCTGTAAGATATATAAGAGACCCAATCATAGTCATGTAAAGATGTTCATCCACACACTCCCCCTCAATGTCTGGTCCAAGGGAGTGGTTTCTTGCTATGGGTGTCTTTGTAATCTTACCATAAGTCATGTTGAATCTTGTATGTATGTCTTGTACATACTTTGAATGACTTATGAAGATGCCACTATCAACTTGCTTCACTTGAATTCCTATAAAGAAATTGAGTTCTCCCATGGCACTCATTTCAAAACTATTCTTCATCAGCTTCTAAATGTCTTTGTAGTGCTTTGGATTGGTTGACCCAAAGATAATGTCATCTACATATACTTTAACTAGCATTAAGTCATTCCCTGTTCCTTTGATGAAGAGAGTTCCATCTATAGTACCTTTTTTGTAGCCATGCTGACAGAAATACTGAGATAAAGTCTCATACCACTTCCTTGGAGCTTGGTGTAACCTATAAAGAGCTTTATCAAGCTTGCAGACATAATCAAGATGATCAGGATCTACAAAGCCAGATGGTTGTTTGACATACACCTCTTCATCAATCACCCCATAAAGAAAAGCACACTTGGCATCAAGTTGGTAGTCCTTGAAATCCTTGGATGCAGCAAAAGCTAGGACTATTCTGACAGCTTCAAGTCTTGCCACAGGAGCAAAGACACCTGTGTCATCAATTTCTTCTTCTTGTGTGTACCCTTGGATAACTATTCTTGCCTTGTTTTTTTATGACAATTCCTCTATCATCCTTCTTGTTTCTAAACACCCATTTGGTTTCTATGGTAGTCTTCCCTTGAGAAATAGGACATAGGTTCCAAACCTTTTTTCCTTTTGAATTGAAGCAGCTCCTCCTGCATAGCTTCAACCCAACTTCCATCCTTTAAAGCCTCATCAACTTTCTTTGGCTCTATCTGGGACAAGAAACAAGAGTGAAGACAAACATTGCATCATGGGTTTGTCCTCTTGTCCTTACCCCAGCTTCAATATTTCTAATGATGTTTGTGGTGGGATGAGACTTGTGGATCCTGAGTTAAAGGATCACAGCAAGTTGCTTAGAGAGATCTAAATTAGAGAAATTTAGATCAGGCATTGAAGTATCTCCCACCACATCAGCACACTTATTAAGAGAGACTTGATCCAATGAGTGTGTGACATCATTTATGTTCCTTTCCATGGAGTGATTGTCAGCATTAAGAAACTCTTGATCACTAACACCACCATCATTTCCTTCTACATTTGAAGTTCCTTCATTTGAGTGTTGTGCCTCCAAGCTAGAATTTGTTGGCACTTCAGATGTATTAGCTGAATTTGACATGGTTTTGTTGATAAGAACTCCATCTGTAGAGTTAGTTACCATTGGAGCTGAAGTAATTTGTGCTAAGGGTCTTCTCAGCTCAAATCTTGGGTCAGGATCTCCTGTTGATAAGAGATCTGTGGATCTTGAAACATTCTCAAGATTTGTTAAAACAGTTGGTAACTAAATCAAGATCAAATAGCCAATCAGGACCAGAACCTTTCACACTAGGTGTGCTCATTGAAAGTCACATTGGCTCACTCCTCAACTACTCTAGTTCTGAGATTGTATACTCTATAAGCCTTTGCTTGAGAAGAGTATCCAATAAAGTGTCCATCATCTGATTTCTCATCAAATTTAGCTATTTGTTCTTTAGTATTCAAGATAATGCAAGGACATCCAAATGACCTGAGAAAACCAATGAAAGGTTTTCTCTTATGCCAAAGTTCATAGGGAGTCTTACCATGAGTCTTGACTAGTAAAACTCTAGTTTGCCCATAGAAAGGAGTGTTTACTATCTCTACCCAGAAGGTGATGGGTAGTTTAGAGTCGGACAACATAGTTCTTTTAGCTTCAATTAGTGTCATGTTTTCCTCTCAGCAACACCATTTTGTTGAGGAGTCCTGAGAGCATTATATTGTCTTGTAATACCCTTTTCATCATAGAATGTATCAAGGGTTTGGTCAAATTCAGTTCCCTGGTCACATCTTATAGTCTTGACCTTGTGATCATATTGATTCTCAATCCTTAAGATGAAACTTTTCAATATTTCAGGAGTCTCATCCTTAGTTTTAAGAAAGAAGACCAAAGTGAATCTTGTAAAGTCATCAGTGATCACTAAACAATATGAGGTCCTTCCTAGCCTCATTACACTGGTGGGGCCAAAGAGATCCATATGCAATAAGTGTAAGAGTGTAGTGATAGAGTTTCTTTCCTTTGGCTTGTGAGATACCTTGTGTTGCTTCCCCTTGAGGCATGCAACACAATGGTCATCACTTGTAAACTCTTTCTTTGGCATTCCAGTTACCAAATCATTCTTAATCAATTTATTCATATTTTTAAAGTTTACATGGCACATTTATTTATGCCAAAGGAAAGATTCATCATTATTTGCTTTAGAGAGAAAGCATGAAACTTCTCCTGAAGGAGATGTTTCTTACAAGTCCATCTTGTACATGTTCTCTTTCCTAGGGGCTCTGAGCAAAATATGCTCTTGAGAAATGACCACCCGGGGTTTGAGAACAATGCACTCATGCTTAGTGAAAAGCATGTTATGTCTCTGATCACAAAATTGAGTTACACTCAAGAGATTGTATCCAAGCTCCTTGACAAAGTTTACATTTTCAACGGTGAGCTTACCATTTATGACCTTGCCCCTTCCAGTAATGTAATCTCCAACATCTCCCCCAAAAGCAACTAGTCCTCCATCAGTTTTCTTAAACTTTTAGAGTAGAGAACCATTGCCTATCATGTGCCTAGAACAACCATTGTCAATGATCCATACATTCTTGTTTGTCTTGAGTTGTTCCTGCACAAAAGAGATGGTTAGTTACATTTGAAAACCCAAGCCTTATTGGTATTGGGCTTATAAAAAGAAGTTGAAGAAAATGCAATAGTAATTGATCCTATTGTTAGAATTTTAGGATCATTTGCTGATGTTGATGAAGAACTTTCAATCACAAGGTCTTTCTTTGTCTTCCACACCATCTTTGGAAGCTTAGACTTGACCTTCAATGCTTCAAAAGTTTTTACAACTCCGGTAGTTTTGGAGACTGGACCTTTGGAAGATCTTGCTAACACTACAACAGGCTTTAGTACTTCGGAAGTATTCCTTTCTTCCGAGACCAACTTTTCTTCTGAAAGTAAGTTTTCACTTGTCTTCTTCATTTTGGAGCTTCCGAAAGGAAAAGATTTTCCTTCTGAAGCTTGCTTCTTCTTCTTCTTCTCAGGAGTTTCTTTATTGGTCATATGGATAGTACTTTTTGGATTATAGAGGCAATCCTTTGTAAGGTGAGAAGTACTGCCACACATAACACAGTCCATTTTCTTCCTTCTAAGAGTCTTCCTTTGAGAACAAAGTTGAACTAGATCACTTTCCTTCTCCATCTTTATTTTTTCAAATGATATGGTAATTCTTTTAGGGTGAAACTACCTTTGGAGTTGGATGGTTCAGGTTGCGTAGCAGTGGTACACAACTGATTAGCTTTCTTGTTGATGTTGGGATGATTTAAACAAGAACTAGAACTCTTGGTACTAGAGTTTAAGCTTGAGTATTCAGTCTTAACCACCTCAAAGCCTACAGAGATGAAAACTTGTTTCTGCATAAAGTTAAAAGTGTCTTTGATCTCTTGAGTCTTCTTGGACTTTCTTTTGGCCTTTCTAATCAAGTTCTTCCTTCTAGACTTGGTCAACCCAACTCTTTTTCTCTCCTCAGGAGAGTAGTGATCCTTCTTAGGATGCTCTTCTTCACTCTTCTCAGAGTCATCCTTCACTATTTGCTCTTCATCCTCTTCACTCATGGGGTCTATGAAAGGAAGCTCATCTTCACAAGTTTCACACCTAGGAGATCTTATAGACAGAATTATCTGTCGAGGAGCTATCTCAGTAGATCCTAGTCCCTGCTTATTCTATTAACAAACTTTTACATGCAAGGATAAGGATATTATGTTCTTGAATATCTCTTCTTCAATATCACATTTTTTGCCCTGGCTTTACTGATCACAAGCTCAGCCTGGCATTCAGTTAACTTAGTGATGAGATCTTTGATTTGAGTCCTATAGTTGGTGTGCTCATGTTTAAGAGTTGAAATGGTTGTTAGGATCGTGTATTGCACGAAATACTAACTGATTAATGTGTATACCAACTCAAATAGTGCGGAATCCTATTTGATTGGCGATCCAATCAGTGAGAACGAACGTCGAATCAATTATCAATTGAATCTAAACGTTAAGAACAATATAGAATCGATCTAGTGCGATCTGTGAACTTGGAACAGGTTTTTGGAGGTTTATGGACGGCTAGGGTACGTCTGGAGTCGAAGTAATATCAAGTGTTGCGTTTTTCCACGAATTAGGTGGTATTTATAGGTTAGGGTTGCTCATTCGTTCGACTGAACCATTAGCATGGTTCATTCGTGCGATTGAGCCATGCGGTTGATCCATTCGCACGACTGAGTGTTCGGTCGTGCGACTGAGTCAGTCGCATGAAGTTGTTCAGGCGTATGGTCTGTTTAGGCGCATAGACACTCAGTCGCATGGCCATTCGGACGCATGACCACTGTTGGGGCGCATGGTCCAGTCGGGCGCATGGTCCAGTCGGGCGCATGTGAACTTCACTTAACCAAGTTTGAATGAATTCATTATTATAACATTATGTGTATCAATTCAAACAATCACAAACCTATATAATCAAGTCAATATACACAACTCATTAATGAAATATTAAACATTATAAATCACAACCAAACATTGTCATTTCATTAATAATCCAAGCATTACATAAGTGTAAGACATTCATGACATATTACATTAAGATCCACATCTAGGTACATATGTATCAACAAACTCCCCCTTGGACCTAGATCTATCTAATGTCTTTCTTTTTCATTATCTCCTCATACTTTTTGTACTTCTCTTCTTTTGTGACTCCTGCGTGTATCTCGAATGCAAAGCAGAGTCTTATAATGTTCTGAAACTGTAGAGCTTGTACAATATCTTGAGAGTATAGAATAGTGGCCACTTGTATAATGTGTAGATATCATTTGCAGACAAGTTAGTGAGCCACATTGGGTCAAATACCCTGATAGTATCCATTTTTCCTTCTTTGTTTAAGACTATGAATGCCTCTCCTGTCCTCCAATCATAGTACCATCATTTGAAGTGTGGAGTGAAGTCCTGTGGCATTTCCCGTAGTGGTATCTTGGACATGGTGCGCGAAGGACTCCACTTCAGCACTATTCTAGGCTTTCCAGTTATGGCATCAACCTCAGACCTTCGGATATACCTCGTAGGTTGTTGAGGTTTGAAGTTGATCCATCTGGTGTGGTACTCTTTCTTTAATGCAGCCTCAAACCAGCCTGACATCTTTCTTGGGTCAGCATATAGCAGCTTCAGTCTGGCCAGCTAGTTGAGCTCAAAACCAGCTAGAGTCTTTAGATCATGTGGGAATCTAAAGTACTCAATACCCTTCTCTCTCTTTATCGCGTATACGTTAAGATACTCAAAATGGGCCCACGCAATAATCTTGCCTGACACCTTGTGATGTTTCTTCACTTTGTAGAGCTGGTTGAACTTTGATACCACTTGTTAGGATCATGTATTGCACGAAATACTAACTGATTAACGTGTATACCAACTCAAATAGTGCGGAATCCTATTTGATTGGCGATCCAATCAGTGAGAACGCACATCGAATCATTTATCAATTAAATCTAAACGTTAAGAACGATATAGAATCGATCTAGTGCGATCTGTGAACTTGGAACAACTTCTTGGAGGTTTCTGGACGGCTAGGGTACGTCTGGAGTCGAAGTAATATCAAGTATTGCGTTTTCCACGAATTAGGTGGTATTTATAGGTTAGGGTTGCTCATTCGTGCGACTGAACCATTAGCATGGTTCATTCGTGCGATTGAGCCATGCGGTTGATCCATTCGCACGACTGAGTGTTCAGTCGTGCGACTGAGTCAGTCGCATGAAGTTGTTCATGCGTATGGACTATTATGCATAGACACTCAGTCGCATGGCCATTCGGATGCATGACCACTGTTGGGGCGCATGGTCCAGTCGGACGCATGTGAACTTCACTTAACCAAGTTTGAATGAATTCATTATTATAACATTATGTGTATCAATTCAAACAATTACAAACCTATATAATCAAGTCAATATACACAACTCATTAATGAAATATGAAACATTATATATCACAACCAAACATTTTCATTTCATTAATAACCCAAGCATTACATAAGTTTAAGACATTCATGACATATTACATTAAGATCCACATCTAGGTACATATGTATCAATAATGGTTTTCTCTAAATCTTTTATTTTAAGTTTTTAATCATTTTCAACTCTTTTGAAATTAGATTTTAAGATATTTAAAAGACTCAAGATCAGATCTCATCTCTAGGTTATAGGACCTATATTTGTTAACTTTAGAAATACATTCAGGTGAGCAAAGATGTTCCAATACCTTGGCTTCATCATGGTCAGCCATTAGTGCTTGATTTGGAGATGCATCTTCCACCTGAAAGCTCAAGTCAAGGCCGCCTTCATCAACAGTAACTGCAGCTTACTGCTTTGGCTTCTCATTCTGGATGGCTTTGTCAGTGTAGTTTGGTCTGGTTTGTGCTTGGCCACCATTTGTCCTTGGTGCCTTGCATTCTCTGGCAAAGTGTCTCATTTGGTTACAATTGTAACATTTCACCTTGCTCTTGTCCAGTCCAAACTTTCCACTAGCTGCATTGCTAGGAAACTTTCTTCTTGTCCTCTTGTAGAACTTCTTGGCTCTATGAGTGAGAAGAGCCATTTGGTGAACTATCTCCATGTACTCCAGATCATCTCGATATATACAATCAAGCTTCAAGGGTGAAGAGAAAGTTGCCAGTACTTTCATTAGCAGACACAAAAGCTTGTGAAGAGCTTGTCTCTTGGAATTGACTTCCTTGAGTGTAACTCTCCCTTGGTGTATCCGGGAAGGTGCTGAAAGGACCCTTTTATGAATTGTTAGGGTAGCTGATAAGATGATTTTATGGTTCTCTACAATCCCTTTCAACCATATGAAGGGCTGAACTAAGTTGATTGCTAGAGTTACCAGATGGACTTTGCATGTTCATCTCCATCTAGTATCCACTAAGAATATCATACAACTCTGTAAGGGTGAGAGTCTTAAGGTTCTCAGTTTTCTTGATAACAACACAATAATATGTCCATTGTCTAGGAAGAAAGGACATGAAATTTCTTATAATGTCTCTATTTTCAAGAGTTACTCCAACATCCATTTGAGTATCCACAATCTCAACGTACCTGAAGTATTGTTGAGTCATGGTTTCACCTGTTTTGAAGGTGAAGTTGTCAAACTGCTGCTTCAAGAGGTCCTTCTTGTTCTCTTTTGCTTCAGTGGACCCCTCATACATGAGCTTTGGTGCATCCCATAGCTGCTTGGCAGTTTTGCACTTCTTGAAGCCATGTATATGGAGTTCGGAAGAGCAGTTTGGAGGACAGTCATGGCTTTTTGATCTATATCTATTCTCTTCCTGTCTTCTTCAGAATAGTCACCCACCTCCTTTGAAATCATACCACCTCCAATAGTAGCTGAAGAGGTGCTTGGTATGTGAGATTCACAGACAATAGATTCCCACATCCTGGAGTCTTGAGACTTGATAAAGCTTTCCATTCTTTGACACCAAGTGTCAAAGTCTTCAGGAGTGATCAGTGACGATTTTGTCATGGTTCCGGTTTCTATATCAGCCTTTGTGAGAGTTGGCATTTGAGATGTTAAGTATTTTGTGAGACTGAGGGATCTAAGATGGTGAGATCTTACAATCAAGAGCCTGGAATGCTCTGATACCAATTGAAGGAGCATTTAAGGGATGGTCAATACACTTAGTCTCACAATGAGGAGAGTGTTAGAACACTAAACAGATCAAATAGGGAACCGGGACTTATATTATGATACTATGAACACAAGTAAACAAGAGACAGAAACTTAAGAACACAACAAAGTAAATGTTTTCAAGATTGCAGTATATTGCTTCTCAAGTTCTTTTACAAGTGATACAAAGCATAAAAATAAGATACAAGGACTTGAGATGCTTTATACTACATCCTATAGCCGGACATACTTCGAGGCCTAGCTGGAAACACTAAACTAGACAACAACAAGATCAATGTAAAGTCAAAAGACGGATTTGTCCTTTAACTAGTGACTATGACATGTCATAACTCACATCTTAATATATTACAAAAAGGATAAAAGTACATAAAGTATAAAGTTACAGACTCAAGACCTCAATGTACAGTTACAAAAAGTATGGACCATTCACCAACTTTTATAAGTTAGTGAGTCTTCAGAGTCACAGCGGAAAGTTGGTCAGATTTATGAAAAGTACATCAGATAAAGCATGTCCTTCAAAGTTTTCAGAAGAAATCTGTCTTTACTTTATTGGTTTCGGAAGACTTTGTCTTTGAAGATTTGAAAGATATTGGTCTTGGCTTCGGAAGATTTCATACTTAGAATATTTTCTTGTGCAGAGTATGAAACTTTCGAAGCAACTTCTACTTAGCACCAAGTGCATGCATGCAAGAAGCACTTGGATTGTTTTGGATGCATCAGTCTTTCTATAAGCCTTACAATATATAACCAATTTTAATTTAAAATTATTAAGTTATATATAGTATACTTTAGAATTATGATACCAGCACATTATATATGCGTTCTTATTGATGATAACGTACCCCAACACTGCCAATTATGGACAAATTACACACCTAAAACATTAGCGACACGCGTTTATTAAAATGACTATAAAATTTTTTCTAACCATGAAGTTGCTTTGGTTTATACGATCCGTCTTTCCCAGGTTTGATTAACAAACAGGATGGAACATGGCAGATTTGGGTTCTGCACAATTTGTGCAGTGAACCGTAAAGTCTTGATGAGAACAATAAAGCACACACAAACACACGCTATATTATATTGTTCTGACATACAAATGACGCTACAACAGGGTATTTATACCCACTAATATAGACAGTTATCTAATTGTCTTTGACATTTAATTAGCGGGAAACTAACTACCAATTTTGACCCAGATTTCTGACTTTGACTCTTACATTTACAGTTTGACTTTTCTTTACCATTGACTGGATTGAGGATTGTTCATGATTTAATGTTTCCAACAATCACTCCCCTAATCAAAATAATCCTTAAACCATCATGTTCATCCTTCATGCAGTCTTGTCGCTTTTTGTTCCTTCATGTTCCTTGTTCCTTCTTGTTTTGAAACTTTCCAATTGCAGTTCGAATTCGACTCTCCGGATCCTTTGATCAAGATTGAGGCGGGGTTAGTGCCTCCGGCATCGGATTGTACTTGGTGTTCCCTTGAATTATCGAGACTTTCCGATTGCTACTTGAATCGGATTCCAACGGTGTTAACACCGCCAAGATAATTCTTTCTTGTTTGATTCTTTGTTTCCTGCGATTTTCTTGCCCAACTTTTCTTTCTTTAAACACATACTTCTGATCTTTCTACACCACACAGATTTCCTTTAATCGACACCTTCGATCTCTTGATCGCTTTTCACATTTCCTTTCTTCACTTCATACTTGCTTTCTTACAAATTTAAATCGCAGAGACTTTCTTTGTTTTGATCTTCCTTTAGTTTGATAGGGACTTCCGATTGCTTGTTAATCTTTCAACATTCGCTCTAATACCACTTCTTGCCCAGGATCGATTAACAAACAGGATGGAACATGACAGATTTGGGTTCTGCACAATTTGTGCAGTGAATCCGTAAAGTCTTGATAAGAACAATAAAGCACACACAAACACACACTATATTATAATGTTCTAACACACAAATGACGCTACAACAGGGTATTTATACCCACTAATATTGACAGTTATCTAACTGTCTTTGACAGTTAATTGGCGGGAAACTAACGACTAATTTTGACCCAGATATCTGACTTTGACTATTACATTACAACTTGACTTTTCTACAATATTGACTTGATTCAGGATTGTTCTTGATTAAATGCTTCCAACAATCCGAATATGGGATTCCATGTAAGCTACTAGTATACATTTGGAAAAAATCTGTAGAGAGTTTGATCAAATTGATCAGCATACTTAGCGCCCATCGAAACAGATAGAAAAAATAGTTTAATGATCAGTTATATGTAGGAACCTCTTTAATTAAACCTACTTATGATTGCTCATTGAAGTCTCAATTGTTATGTGTTTCAACATATGTAGCAAATCTGTGGACTGAAGTACACAAAGAAATATTCTAATGATGCTGCTCAAGAATCAGAGAGATTATTCTGTTTAAGCAATTTTAGAACTAATAATCTAGTATTCAGACTCTTAAAAGATTAAAGATTACAATGTTTACAATAGACAATGAATCATTTTTTATTGTGTATCACTGGGAGAAAATGCCATTGCTTAAGCGAACTCCCTCAAATTATACAGTCATGGGAATGTTTTTCTCTCTTTTTCAGAATTCTTAAATCCAAGAATACCGTTACATCATGTCTTGTTTTATTAACTCCTAAATACTGTCTCATCTTTACCAATTAATACAGATAAACATCATGAGCTGGACAAAGTTAGCTTCCTGAAGGAGTGAAGAGAAAATACACGCTGCCTTTAATCTGCCAACAAGATGTTTTCATTATGTGAAAGTGTTTATTATTTAGTTGATTTAAAGGGTGAAAAGGAAATGCAATAATAAATGTATAACTGGATGCAAACAGTTCTTTGCAAGATAAGGTAATAAAAGGAATGGAACTACAGAACTCTCCTTGTATCCTACTCTTGCTATTGAGATTCAGCCTCCATTTGAGTAAGCGTTTATTTTCTTGTCTTTTTATTTTTCTGGAACAATCAAAATTTCATTAAATTGACATTACACAGAACCTATGAATTATGAGTACGTCAACTAACTCATTAGAAACTGATCATCTTAAGTGCTTACCTTCACTATGCAGAAAAGAATGCAGGACAACGCCTCTCTTATGCCACATATTAGAGCCATTTTTGCCTTGTATTCTAATTTTGGTACAACATGTCGCCTTTTTATGTTTGATGATGTTAAAATTGTTAAGAATATAATTCAATATCCTTTGGTTGCTTTGTTCCTGTTCTGTTGGGCTTTGGTTATGTGTAGGTTACTGGGCTGGACTTTGGGCTGCTGCTGATGCTTTATGTTGCTAATGGGCTGCTGCTCTATGTTGCTGATGGGCTTCGCTCTAGGGTTCGGATATAAATAGAAGATTCCTTGTTTGCAGAGATCATCCTCAATACGCGCTCTCTCAAACTCTCTCAATCGCTCTCTCTCGGATGATCTTGTTCTTTATCATCGTGTTGATGATAGCTCTCATATTTCTTTACGTCTTTGTTATTAGGTCATTATATTGATGATCTGAAGGTTGTCTTGTAACTGTTGATTGTTTCTTGAGATTAGGGTTTGTGTTCTTCGAGAGATTTCATAGTTATTCTGTATTTTTGACATGGTATCAGAGCATAAGGCTCTGGTCGATTGTTGATCCGATTTTTGGTGTTATCACGATCTTCCGCTGTTACTCTCGATCGATTTACCCTCTCGATCATTGATTAAGGGTTTCTTTCTCAAACCCTAATCTGTATCATCATCCGGAAAAACAATCGGATAATCTGATTTGTGGATGCTCTTGAGTTTGGATTTGCATCATCAAACATACGGTCACCGGTGTGAATCATCTCTGCTTAAAAGGGCAAACGTGAAGAATCTCTCTCAAGGTTATCTGTGGATCTTACGGTGCAAGGAAGAAGTTGATCGAGGCTGTTTTTCTCTCTATCTAAGGTTGTAACCCTAAGTGAAGGTTACAACTCTTAGTCGCTCGGTTGGTCTTCTCCCCGATATAGGGAACCGCTGTGAGGATTTCTTGTTCCCTTCTCTCTATTATTTCTGTTTCTTGTTTATCATTGTCGTGTCTAAGCATTTTTTGTCCGGGTTAGGAGTACCGGAATTGATCTGAATATCAGGGTAAAATTTTCCCTGGATAATTGCTGCATTGATAATACGTGTGCATCACTTGTGTGCCTGATTTTTTGTGTCTTTACTGCATCACAGCCTTGATTAATCCTTGATCTACCAACATGATTGGTGTGAAAACCTGGCTCTGATCTTGGCTGTCTTATTTGCGCTTGCTTGAGTGATCTGTATTTCTTTGTTGTTCTCTTAAAATAACTAAATGGCTGATGAAACTGATAACCCTAATATTCCTAGTAACACTCAGGTCGGAAAACTCGATCCCAGTAACCCACTATATCTTCATCCGAGTGATTCCTGTGTGCTGACTATTGTTAACATAAAACTCAAGGGGACCGAAAATTACACTGTTTGGGCTAACGCTATGAAACTTGCTTTACAAGTTAAAAACAAAATCGGCTTCATAAATGGCAAATGTGAAAAACCTAAAACTGATGAAGTGTTAGTGGGGCAATGGGAAAGATGTAATTCCATCGTTCTCACTTGGATCTTAAACTCTGTATTTGAGGAGTTATATGTGGGGCAAGTGTTCTCCAAACTTGCCTCTGAAGTCTGGACTGAACTTAAAGAGACCTATGATAGGATAGATGGATCGGTAATCTTTGGCTTACATCAAAAAATTAACTCTCTACAACAAAATGGCTCCACGGTATCTAAATACTATCATAAACTGAACACCATGTTGAAACAAATGGATAATATGCTTCAATTACCATCCTGTACATGTAAAGCTGCAAAAGAATTTAATGATTTTAACCAACTAATAAAACTAATGCAGTTCCTTATGGGGTTGGATGATGTCTACCAACCCGTAAGAACAAATTTACTGACCAAGGATCCTTTACCTACCATAAAAACTGCCTTCTCTATCATCTCAAGAGAGGAGTCACATAGAAATTCGAACTCCTCCAAACAATCTGGTCTAAATGTTGGTTTTGTTTCAATAACAAATCAGTCTTTTGACAATAAAAGGAAAAATACAAGAGGTCCAAATCAAAACCTAAAATGTACTCACTGTAATAAAATTGGTCACACTATAGAAAGGTGTTTTGAGATTGTTGGTTACCCACAAGGAAACCGACAAAAGGGAGGTTCTGGATCCAGTCAAGGTACAAAACAAAATCAAAATATTACTGCTAATAGAACCAATTCTGCATCATCCCCTGCCCTGACAGCTTTCACAGCTGATGAAATCAGCCAATTGTTAGGTTTGTTAAATAACAAACAGGGAGAATCGTCTGGTACCTCCAACATTGGAGGTATATCCTTAAACTCCTCCTCATGTGGAAATGCTTTCAGTTTCTCCTCGATTTTGAACTCTAACTTGTTAACACAATGGATTATTGACTCTGGGGCAAATCAACATATGGTTATGAGTGATAAAAATCTTTTAAACCCGATTGATGTCACTGAATTTAAAATTAAAGTTCATCACCCTAATGGAACGAGTGCTACTGTTACAAAAATTGGTAACATTAAAATCAATGAAAAGGTTATTCTAACAGATGTCTTTGTTGTCCCAGAATATAATGTTAACCTTATTTCTGTTTTCAAACTTGTTCGTGACAACAAAATGTGTGTCATGTTTGATGAACATAGCTGTCATATCCAGTATTTACTCACAAAGAAAACCCTGGTGACCGGTAGTCAAGTGGATGGGCTGTATGTTTTCGGTGACACAACACAAACCGCAAAGGTGTGTTTTCTAAGTGTTGAGCCCTCGGATCTATGGCATACAAGACTTGGTCATCCATCAGACCAAGTCCTGAATGTCTTAAAACAGAATTTGAATCTTAAATCTTCTAATTCCTCCAAGCCCTGTGATGTGTGTCACAAGGCCAAACAACATCGTGAACCCTTTCCTTTAAGTAATCATAAATCTAATCATGTAGGTGACCTTGTTCACTTAGATTTTTGGGGTCCATATAAACTTCAAAGTAAGGAAGGCTTTTGATACTTCTTAAGTATTGTCGATGACTTCTCTAGGGTTGTATGGGTGTTCCTAATGAAGCACAAAGACGAAGTCTTTGTCAACATTGAAACCTTTACACACATACTACAAAATCAATTCAACTCTAAGGTAAAGATGTTTAGAAGTGACAATGGCTCAGAATTTGTTAATGCAAAATTTGCTGAATTTAATCGGTTAAATGGAATAATTCATCAAACCTCTTGCTCCTACACTCCCCAACAAAATGGGATTGACGAGAGAAAACATCGACATCTCCTCAATGTGGCTTGGTCCCTTCTCTTTCAAAGTAATGTTCCATTATCTTTCTGGTCTGAATGTGTGCTAACTGCAGCTTACTTAATTAACAGGACCCCCTCTTCTGTGTTGAATGGTAGGTCTCCCTATGAGTTGTTGTTTGGTCTCACCCCCTCTCTTGTCCATTTGAAATCGTTCGGGTGTGCAGGACCGTTTAAGGGCTTAACCACAATTACAACACAACAACACAATGAGGAGAATAACTAAGCTCTAATCAAACAGTGAACTGGGTAACCAAAGTGATACAAAGAACACAAGTAAAGCAAGAGACAGAACAAGAGAGTATGGGTTTCAAGGAGGCAGTATATTGCTTTCTCAAGTTCTTTTACAAGTGTTACAAAGCATAAAGAAAAGATACAAGAACTTGAAATACTTATACTACAACCTACAGCCGGCCATACTTTGAAAGCCAGCTGGATACAATTGACTAGACACTAACAAAATCAATTGTAGGATCAAAAGGCATATCTGCCTTTTGACCTTGTGACTATGACATGCCATAGCTCACATCCTTATACAATACAAAAAGGATAAAGTACATAAAGTAGAAAGTTGAATACTCAAGACCTCAATGTACAGTTACCAAAAGCAAGGCCCTTTTCACCAACTCATGTAAGTTGGTGACTTTACAGAGATGCAGCGGAAAAGGTGCTTTATGGAACAGTACATCAGATAAAGCATGTGTACTAAAAGTCTTCGGAAGAAATCTGTCTTCATAGGATGAGGCTTCGGAAGACTTTGTCTCTGAAGCTTCGGAAGACTTCATGTTTGGCTTCGGAAGATATTGGTCTTGGCTTCGGAAGATTTTACACTTAGAGTATTTTCTAATGCTTTGTGTAAAACTTCCGAAGCATTCTTCACTTCAGTACTTAGTGCATGTTGCTGAGACACTTAAGCTGTTTTGGGTTGCATCAGACTTCAGGAATCCTTACAAACTCCCCCTAGGCTGATGCTACCAAAACACTTAGAAGATCTTCAAATGTTGGTAGTCTTCAGTACAATCAGGACCATTCCTTTCTTCATGAGATGGTCAGGATCATCAAGACTTTCATAATATCTTCTCATCTCAAAGAGATCATGCAGAGGTAAGTTGATTATGTCTTGCCATGAGTAGACATTCTCAACACCTTGATCTCTGATAACAGTCCATCTCTCTGGATTGGTAGAGTATGTCCAGGATAAGATGGGTGTCTCACTAGTTAGAGGAGCCACTTGAATAGGAGTTGATTGGGCTGCCTCATCATGCACTTCCTCAGGTTGATCTGATTCAGCCTGAGGTGCAGAGGTAGATGACTTTGGCTTCTTCTTCTTTGTCTTTGGTTTAGAAGCCATCCTCTTCTTCCTCTTGGTTGTCTTTAACTGAGAAGACTGGTCTGCAGCACCATGTTGATCATCAGTGTCTTTCTCAGTTGGGTGTTCCTCCCTCACAGGTTCAGAAGGAGAGGGAGTTTGACCCTGCCTAGGATCAGAAGATGAAGCTTGCTGGGGCTCAGCTGGAGGTGCTGGTTGAGGTGTCTCTGGTTGCTCAAACTTGACCTCCACTTCAGGTGGGACTTGACTTGGAAGAGAGTGCAAGTCAATAAGTTCTCCACTCTTAATCTTCTGCTTGATCACCCTAATATGCTCATCCATGGTGGATAGAGACATGGGGCCAAGTCTCCTTCCGGAGAATCCATACAGCTTCAAGAAGCTCACCATTCTTTGTCTGTCAGCAGACTTCTTTGCATTCTTTTGAATGGTGGCCCTTGACTTTGCAGCTTCTTCCCTTAGTTTCCTTTTGGTTGTCTTTCTTTCCTTGACTAACTCAAGCTCAAGTTGTTTTAAGTACTCGAACTCAATGAAGTCATAGGACAAAGGGAGAAGTGCATCTGCCTGATAGAAGCCTGTGGCACTCAGGTAGTTGATCATCCTGATCCTATCTTCCTCTTTATCTACCTGAGGTTCTTGTGGAGCCACATCTTCCTGTGCAGGACTTTCTTGAACTGGTGAGAGAGTAGGAGCATGCTTGTAAAGTCTTTTCTGTCTCTTCTCCTCTTTGAGTTGGAGAAGTATCATTGCATCCTCTTTCTCCTTCAACTCTCTTGACACTTCTCTGTCAGCCAGTTCATTCAGTTCTTCTAAGGGGAGGGAGATGATCTCATCAATATCATAGTTCCTGGTCTGTAAGTAGGTAATCCTGACTGCCCTTAACTCATCATCCTGAGTATTTGGTCTGGGGGCAGCCCTGATTGCAGCTTGCATGAAGCTAGATGACCCAGTGGAACTTTCTCCCCTTAGTCTCCTTTTCCTCTCTCTCTCTTCCTCCTCAATTTCCTCAGGAGTCATTATCCTTTTCCCTTTGTCACCAACAGACCTTTGTGACTCAGGGTGGATTGAAGCTTGGCCTTCATTGCTTGGAGTAGCTTCCATGCTCTGGCCAGAGAGAGGCTGAGAAACACCTTCACCAGCAGGTGTCTCAGATGGAGTTTGGACCTCAGCAGCAGTTGTTGATGATGAGACAGGGGTCTCAGGTTCTGTCACTGGGCCTTCAGTCAAGGTTTCCCCTATGAAACTAATCTTAGGGTCCACCTCAACATCCAGTTGACCGATGACATTGCCTGATTCCCTAAGTCTCCTTCTTAGAGAGAACTCTGCCATGATCCTGTCTTGGATTCTTTGAGCCAGCCTGTCAGCTTGTCTTGAATTGCTTGGATTGACAAGTGGCAGGTTGACTAAATCCAGTCTTTCATAAAAGCTCAGGCTTTGGAATTGAAAAACTTCTTGTTGGCCTTGAACTCTTTGAAGTATGAGGGCTCTTCTGTCATCATCATACCTCCACCTTATGATTTGATTGCTAGTTCCCAGTGGTGGAGATGAGACAGCCCTTGGTATGCCTTCCTCAAATAGACTCCTGATGAGAGAGTCTATAGAGTCCACATTAATGTGAACTTGAGGAAGTTGCTGAGAATGCACAACAGCAAGTGAGGATGGTGAGTCCTCTATGTCCATTCTCTCTGAAGAACTCCCAGGTTCTGTGGTTGTAACAACTTTCTCCCCCTTTTTGGTAGCATCACCCACTTGCATAGGTGAGCTGGAGGATAAGTCAATCACTTCCACAGGTTCTTGTGTTCCTGGTTGAGCTCTCCTTAAAGGTCTCCCAGCTAGTTTTTCCTGCAGATATGAAATCTGGAGTTGCTGATCATTGACCCTGTTTTGTAAGGTAGTCACCTGAGATTCCAAGTGACTAACCTTAGAGACTAAATAGGTGCATGTTTTTGACAGTTTTTGCACCTTTAGTCTCAAATTCCCCTCATCTTCA
Organism: Flaveria ramosissima; assembly: GCA_025215565.1. Classification (NCBI taxonomy): domain Eukaryota; kingdom Viridiplantae; phylum Streptophyta; class Magnoliopsida; order Asterales; family Asteraceae; genus Flaveria; species Flaveria ramosissima. The sequence continues at coordinate 50,124,892 of CM046036.1, read as the reverse complement.
TCAGAAGATTCATTGGGGGATGAGATGATTGGACCAAAGTCCTCTCTCTCACCACCAGCTTGAGTTTCTTGGCTGCTGGTTTTCCTCTGCTCACTGGCAGCCTCAGTTGAGATGCCAATGGGCTGAGTTGCCATGGTTGAGGTCTTAATGATGTAATCACTTTCAAAAGTGAGAGCCTCTTCCATATGGACATCCTGAACAGGTTCAGAAGTGTCCACCTCAGTAATAGGTGACTGATGGGGGATAGACTGAGGAGAGTCAGAGGTACTCATCTCTCTTTGAGTAGGGGAGGAGAAGAGAGACTCATGGTACTCACTGAATCCTAAGTCTTCATCAGTGTAAAAGGATAGGTTGGGAATTGGTTGGTTGAGATCCAAAGGCTGGGGATGGTAGCTGTCCCCTGAAGGTTGTCCACTTGAGTGTTGAGACTCAGAGTGAAGGCTTAAGGTTGTTGGGCTATTGAGCTCATCAGGGTGAGCTTGAGGAACCTCAGCCCTGATAGGTGAAGTAATGGGAGTGGTTTGCTCCTCAGGAGAAGTGGGAGCTCTAGTGTCCACTTCTTCCTGTAAGGTTGAGTATTTGGGGGCCTGCACAGACTCAATAGTCTGAGCAGGGGTTCGTTTGGATTTTCTTTGGTAGGTGAGGGTGATTTCTGGTCTTTTTAATGGTAGGGACAAAAGAGGTGTGGGTTCAACACTAGCTTGTGTTGCTAGGTTGTCACCTTGAGCAATGAGCTCTAACATTTTTGGGACTAGGGCTGTTTCTACCCAGAGAAGCCTACAGTTGGCTTCTTCATTATTTTAAAGATGCCGGGCTTCATCTGTCCCAATTTAAGAATATTACCTGTTTCCCTCAACTGTGAGCCCAGTTCACAGTTGAGAATGTGTTGAACATATCTAGGAAACATGTAATACTCTAAGGAGTCTAAGTTTGCAAGTAAATTAGTATAAACAAATTGTGAATACCTGAACTTGACCCCTTGAACCATTCCATGAACTATGAAGGAGAGATCCTCAGGAATCTGGTCCCATCCACCATGCTTGTTTGACAAGCTGTGGATAACCACATGGAGCAGGAATTTCCATTGGGATGAGACCTTCCCTTTCCTAAAGGTCTTTACAGAGAAATCTCCCTCATAGCCCATCTGCTCAAAAGAATGATTTACAGCTTCTTTTGGGAAGGACACCTCACCTTCTTCATCATCCAGCTGTAGATGTTGGTTAATGGCCGGAGTGATGAAGACTGTCCTCCCTTGCACTGTGGCAGACAGTGCCTTCTCCCCATCCATAATGACCTCTTGGCAGGTCTTCCAGAATTCAAGCAACTGATCCTCATATAGAGGAGGATCAATGGTCAGGGAGGTGAAGTAGTTTGACAGAGTCAAGAATTGGCAAATCTCTGAGAAACTTGCATCTTTCTCAGAGCTTAACAGAGCAACTTGATTATGTTGCCTGTGTAGTTGCATGGAGAAATCAGGGTTGTTTCTGCGGTTAAGGTTGGCCATTTTAGAAGCTTAAGGGTGAAGAAAGGTAGAAAGCAAAGGCGGTTTAGAGAATTAGGTTAGAGAAACAGTAGAATTGAGGAAGATAGTGGGAAAGAGGGGGAACCGTTGGGTATTTATATGAAAAGGGATTTGAACCAAAGTTAATGAAAGAGGATAAACTTTGAAATCCGAAAGTCGGTCCCACCTCTGAAAAGGTAGTTTACTTTTGCTCAAAAAGTAGTTTTCTTGGAATTCGAAAAGCTTCCGAAGTTTATTTGTCTTCGGAAGTTTTGATTTAAAAAGCTTCCGAAGCTAAAATGGCTTCGGAAGATTTTCCTGAGAGTCTTGATAATTTATGCTTCGGAAGAGAAATAAACCCTTGAATGCTTTGTATGAAAATAAACAAAGCTTCCGAAGGTTAATTTTGCTTCGGAAGAAAAGGTTCTTGAAAATAGATAAGTGTCTGAGATAAGAATTTTAAGCTTCGGAAGATGAACTTTACTTCTTCCGAAGGTAAAATCTCTTAGACAGTTATTTATTTTAAAGACATGTTTTTCTTCCGAAGATAAAATCTTTATCTTCCGAAGTATCAGAAATTTTCAAGAATCTAAGGAAAGTCTTCAAAAAGAATTTTACATCCAAAGAAAACATGAGCTTATGAAAGTGATGAACTAGACAACTTAGGACACACATATTTTAAGAAGAAATAATTAGAATTAGTTTTAATAAAAAGTCTACTCAAAGTTAATCATCCCAATAGCTGATATCAGATACTTAAATCTCTGTTCATCAAAAGCTTTGGTGAACAGATCAGCATATTGTTCATCTGTATGAACTTTGACTAGTTTAATTAATCCTTTTTCATAGTTATCTCTTATTAAATGATACCTGATGTTGATGTGTTTGGTCCTTGAGTGCTGCACAGGGTTCTCAGTGATAGAGATAGCACTATTGTTGTCTATGTGGATAGGAGTCTCTTTGAAGTTAAATCCATAGTCCAGCATCTGATTTTGAATCCAAAGCACTTGAGCACAGCAGCTTGCAGCAGCAATGTATTCAGCCTCAGCAGTTGATGCAGACACACAGGATTGTTTCTTGCATTGCCATGAGACCACCCTTCCACCAAGGAATTGACATCCCCCAGATGTAGACTTTGCAGTCATATTGCAACCACCATAATCACTATCTGTATAGGCATACAGATTGAAATTTGGATTCTTTGGATACCATAGACCAAGTGTTGAAGCACCTTTGAGGTATCTTAAAATCCTTTTCACAGTGATTAAGTGAGACATCTTAGGGTTGGCTTGATATCTTGCACAAATACATGTAGCAAACATGATATCAGGCCTGCTAGCTGTAAGATACATAAGAGACCCAATCATAGCCCTGTATAAGTGCTCATCTACACACTCCCCCTCAAGATCTGGACCAAGGGAGTGGTTTCTGGCTATGGGTGTCTTAGCAATCTTACAATCAGTCATATTGAACCTCTTGAGTATGTCTTGAACATACTTTGACTGACTTATGAAGATGCCATCTTCAACCTGCTTCACTTGAATTCCCAGAAAGAAGTTGAGTTCTCCCATTGAACTCATCTCAAATCTGTCCTTCATCAGCTTCTCAAAGTCTTTGCAGAGCTTTGGATTAGTTGAACCAAAGATGATGTCATCAACATATACTTGAACCAGCAATAAGTCATTTCCCTGTCCTTTGATGAAGAGGGTTCCATCTATAGTACCTCTTCTGTATCCATGCTTGCAGAGATACTTAGATAGTGTCTCATACCACTTCCTGGGTGCCTGATGCAGCCCATAAAGAGCTTTGTCAAGCTTGCAGACATAATCAGGATGATCAGGGTCTACAAAACCAGGTGGCTGTTTGACATAAACCTCCTCATCAATCACTCCATATAAGAAAGCACACTTTACATCAAGTTGGTAGACCTTGAAGTTCTTGGATGCAGCAAATGCCAGGAATATCCTAACAGCTTCTAGTCTTGCTACAGGAGCAAAGACATCAGTGTAGTCAATCCCTTCTTCTTGTGTGTATCCTTGAACAACTAGTCTTGCCTTGTTCTTGATGATGATTCCCCTATCATCCTTCTTGTTTCTAAAAACCCATTTGGTTCCAATGGTAGTCTTCCCATGAGGAAGAGGACAAAGGTTCCAAACTTTCTGCCTTTTGAATTGAAGCAGCTCTTGTTGCATAGCTTCAACCCAACTTCCATCCTTTAGAGCTTCATCAACTTTCTTGGGCTCTATCTGAGATAAGAAACAAGAGTGAAGACAAACATTTGCTTCATGGGTTTGTCCTCTTGTTCTTACCCCTGTGACAACATCTCCAATGATGTTTGTGGTGGGGTGAGACTTGTGGATCCTTAGCTGAGGGATCACAGCAAGTTGCTGGGAAAGATCTAAATTTGAGAAATTTAAATCTGGTCCTGAAGATTCACCCTCCACATTATCACACTTATCAAGATTAACTTGATCCAATGAGTGTGAGACATCATTGATGTTGTCATCTATGGTGTGGTTATTAGCATCAAGAAATTCCTGATCACTATCACCATCACCATTGTTGTCTTCTACAAGTGAGGTGTCTTTATCTGGTTGAGAGGCCTCTGAGCTGGAATTTGAAGGCATGCCAGATGTATCAGCTGAATTGTCATTGTTGTGCTGATAGAAACCTCATTTGCTGAAGTAGTTCCAACTGGAGCTGAAGATGTATGAGTTGAGGATCTTCCTAGCTCAAATCTTGGATCAGGATCACCTGTATTTAGATTTTCTGCAGATCCTGAAACATGCTCACAAGATTTGTTAAAACAGTTGGTAACTAAATCAAGATCAAACAGCCAATCCGGACCAGAACCAGCCACACAGGGAGTGTGCTCATTGAAAGTCACATTGGCTGACTCCTCAACAATTCTAGTTCTGAGATTGTATACTCTATAAGCTTTAGCTTGAGAAGAGTATCCAATGAAATGTCCATCATCTGATTTCTCAGCAAACTTGGCAATTTGATCTTTGGTATTCAAGATGGTGCAGGGACATCCAAATGACCTGAGAAAACCAATGAAAGGTTTCCTCTTGTGCCAAAGTTCATAAGGAGTCTTACCATGTGTCTTAACTACTAAAACTCTGTTTTGCACATAGCAAGCAGTATTGACTGCCTCTGCCCAGAAGGTGATAGGCAGTTTAGAGTCAGACAACATAGTTCTTGCAGCTTCAATAAGTGTCCTGTTTCTCCTTTCAGCAACTCCATTTTGCTGAGGAGTCCTGGGAGCACTATATTGTCTTGTAATACCTTTTTCATCACAAAATGCATCAAGGATTTGGTTCTTGAATTCAGTTCCTTGATCACATCTTATGGTTTTGACCTTGTGATCACATTGATTCTCAACTTTTAAGATGAAATTCTTCAGAATCTCAGGGGTTTCATCCTTAGTTCTAAGGAAGAAGAACCCAAGTGAATCTTGTAAAATCATCTGTGATCACCAGACAGTAAGAGGTCCTTCCTAAACTCATTACACTGGTGGGGCCAAAGAGATCCATATGTAACAAGTGTAGGGGAGTAGTGATGGAGTTCTTTTCCTTAGGCTTGTGAGATACTTTGTGTTGCTTCCCTTTCAGGCATGCCACACAATGATCATCACTAGTAAACTCTTTCTTTGGCATTCCAGTTACCAATCATGTTTAATTAATTTATTCATGTTCTTAAAGTTTACATGGCACATTCTTTTATGCCATAGGAAAGACTCATCACTATTTGCTTTAGATAGAAAGCATGAAACTTCTCCTGAGGGAGATGTTTCTTGCAAATCCATCTTGTACATGTTCCCTTTCCTGGGGGCTCTGAGCAGGATATGCTCATGAGGAATGACCACACCAGGTTTGAGAACAATGCACTCATGCTCAGTAAAGAGCATGTTATGACTCTGATCACAAAATTGGGATACACTCAGAAGATTGTACCCAAGCTCCTTAACAAAGTTTACCTTCTCAATGCTGAGCTTACCATTTGTGACCTTGCCCCTTCCAGAAATGTAACCACCTTCATCTCCTCCAAAAGCAACTGGTCCTCCATCAATTCTCTCAAAATTATGGAGTAGAGACCTATTGCCAGTCATGTGCCTGGAACAGCCACTGTCAATTATCCAGACATTCCTGTTGGTCTTGAGCTGTTCCTGCACAGAGAAGATGATTAGTTACATTTGGAAACCCAAGCCTTACTTGTCTTGGGCTCATTAACAGTAATAGAAGGTAATGCAACAGTAATAGATCCTATGGTTGTACTATGGGGATCTTCAGCTGTTGTTGATGGAGAAACCTCAGTCATTTGGTCTTTCTTAGACTTCCACCACCTTTGGAGTCTTGGACTTGACCTTCAAAACCTTAGAAGCTTTTAGAACTTCATAAGTTTTGATGACTGATCCTTCGGAAGAGTCTACAGTCACTGCAGCAGACTTTAGTGCTTCGGAAGAACTCCTTTCTTCCGAGACCAACTTTGCTTCCGAAGGTAATTTTCCACTTACCTCCTTCTTTGATTTGGAGCTTCCGAAGGAAACAGACTTTCCTTCCGAAGCTTGAGATTTCTTGAGACTCTTTGAAGTCTTTGTTTTAGTCATGTGGACAGTACTTTTAGGATTGTATGGGCAATCCTTAGCAATGTGAGAAGTACTTTCACACATAACACATAACATTATCTTCTTCAAAGAAGTCTCCCTTTGAGAACAAGACTGACTTTGGTCACATCCCCTCTCCATCTTCATCTTGGTAGATGCTGAGACAGTTCCTTTGGGCTGTGAACTGTTCTTGGAGTTTGATGGTCCAGGCTGTGCAGCAGTGGTACACAGCAAATCAGTCTTCTTCTTGGCACTGAGATGATTTGAACAAGAACCATGACTCTTAGCTAAGGAGTCTTGGTTGATGTCTTCAGTCCTTACTACTTTGAAACCTGCAGAGATAAAAACTTGTTTCTGCTTAGCATCAAAAGTAGCCTTGATTTCTTGAGCCTTCTTTGCTTTTCTTTTGCTCTTTCTGATCAAGTTCTTTCTTTTGGACTTGGTCATCACAGTTGATTTCTTCTCCTCAGAAGGATAGTGGCCCTTGGAAGAATCCTCTTCTTCACTCTTCTCAGAGGAATTCTTCACTATCACTTCTTCATCATCCTCACTTACAGGATCTATGAGAGGAAGCTCATCTTCACAAGTTCCACACCTAGGAGATCTTACAGACAAGATTGTGTGTGGAGGAGCTATCTCATTTGATCCTAGTCCCTGTCTATTTTGATAACAAACTTTGTTGTGCAGGGATGAGGATATCATGTTCTTGAAGGTCTCTTCTTCAAGAACACTCTTCTCTGCCTTGGCTTTGCTGATCACAAGCTCAGCCTGGCACTCAGTTAACTTAGTGATGAGATCTTGGATCTGAGTTCTGAAATCTGTATGTTCATGTTTTAGTACTGAAATGGTTTTCTCCAAGTCTTCTATCTTTAACTTGTAATCATTTTCAGACTTTCTAAAATCAGATTTTAATATGTTTAATGACTCAAGATCAGATCTCATCTCTAGGTTATAGGACCTGTATCTATTTACTTTAGCAATGCATTCAGGGGAGCAAAGATGTTCCAATACCTTGGCTTCATCATGGTCAGCCATCAGTGCTTGGTTTGGAGAAGCATCCTCCACCTGAAAACTCCAGTCAAAGCCTCCTTCTTCAACAGCAACAGCAGCATGTTGCTTTGTCTTCTCAGCTTGAGGAGCTTTGTCAGTAAAGTTTGGTCTGGGTTGTGTTTGGCCCCCATTTGTTTTAGGTGCCTTACACTCCCTGGCAAAGTGACCCATAAGGTTACAGTTGTAACACTTAACTTTGCTTTTATCCAGCCCAAACTTACTGCTGGTAGCATTGCTTGGAAATCTTCTTCCTGTCCTCTTGTAGAACTTCTTGGCTCTGTGAGTGAGGAGAGCCATCTGCTGAACTATCTCCATGTATTCCAGGTCATCTGGATGGATACAGTCCAGGTCTTCAAGAGTGAAGAGATAATTCCCACAGCTTTCATCTGCAGACACAAAGGCTTGAGAAGAACTTGTCTCTTGGAATGGGCTTCCTTGAGTAAAGTTCTCCCTTGGTGTCTCCGGGAAGGTGATGAAAGGACCCTTTTGTGAGTTGTCAGGGTAGCATAAGAGATGATGCTGCGGTTCTATGCTGTCCCTTTCAACCACATGAAGGGCTGAACCCATTTGATTGTTGGAGTTGCCAGATGAACCTTGCATGTTCATCTCCATCTGGTATCCACTGAGAATCCCATACAACTCTGTAAGAGTAAGAGTCTTAAGGTTCTCAGTCCTCTTGATCACCACACAATAGTGTGTCCATTGCCTAGGAAGTGAGGACATGAACTTCCTTACAATGTCCCTGTTCTCAAGAGGAACTCCTCCATCCACTAGGGTATCCACAATCTCAACATACCTGAAGTATTGTTGAGTCATGGTCTCACCTGCTTTGAAGGTGAAATTTTCAAACTGCTGCTTCAGAAGATCTTTCTTGTTCTCCTTGGCTTCAGAGGAGCCTTCATACATCAGCTTCAGTGCATCCCACAGCTGTTTGGCTGTCTTGCACTTCTTGAAGCCTCTGTATACAGAGTTTGGGAGAGCAGTCTGAAGAGCAGTCATGGCCTTCCTATCAATTCTACTCTTTTTCTATCTTCATCTGAGTAGTTGGCCACATCTTTAGGAATCATACCAGCACCAGTAGCAGAGGGGGTGCTGGGTATGAAAGGTCCATTCTCAACAGATTCCCACATTCTTGAATCAAGAGACCTGATGAAGCCTTCCATCCTCATGCACCAGGTGTCAAAATCATCAAGAGTGATCAGTGGGGATTTGTTCATGGTTCCAGTCTCCATATCAGTCTTAGAGATGGCAGCCATTTGAAGAGTTTAGCTTTTGTGTGTGTGAGGGATCTTAAGATGGTTAGATCTTATATCAAGAGCCTGGCAAGCTCTGATACCAATTGCAGGACCGTTTAAGGGCTTAACCACAATTACAACACAACAACACAATGAGGAGAATAACTAAGCTCTAATCAAACAGTGAACTGGGTAACCAAAGTGATACAAAGAACACAAGTAAAGCAAGAGACAGAACAAGAGAGTATGGGTTTCAAGGAGGCAGTATATTGCTTTCTCAAGTTCTTTTACAAGTGTTACAAAGCATAAAGAAAAGATACAAGAACTTGAAATACTTATACTACAACCTACAGCCGGCCATACTTTGAAAGCCAGCTGGATACAATTGACTAGACACTAACAAAATCAATTGTAGGATCAAAAGGCATATCTGCCTTTTGACCTTGTGACTATGACATGCCATAGCTCACATCCTTATACAATACAAAAAGGATAAAGTACATAAAGTGGAAAGTTGAATACTCAAGACCTCAATGTACAGTTACCAAAAGCAAGGCCCTTTTCACCAACTCATGTAAGTTGGTGACTTTACAGAGATGCAGCGGAAAAGGTGCTTTATGGAACAGTACATCAGATAAAGCATGTGTACTAAAAGTCTTCGGAAGAAATCTGTCTTCATAGGATGAGGCTTCGGAAGACTTTGTCTATGAAGCTTCGGAAGACTTCATGTTTGGCTTCGGAAGATATTGGTCTTGGCTTCGGAAGATTTTACACTTAGAGTATTTTCTAATGCTTTGTGTAAAACTTCCGAAGCATTCTTCACTTCAGTACTTAGTGCATGTTGTTGAGACACTTAAGCTGTTTTGGGTTGCATCAGACTTCAGGAATCCTTACAGGGTGTTTATGTTTTTGTACTGTGCTAAATAACACAAACAAATTTGAAAGCCATGCTCAAAAATGTGTTTTCATCGGTTACTCAAATAATAAAAAAGGATATAAAGTTTGGAGTCTGGATAAAAAAATGATTTTGTTCTCCCGGGATGTCAAATTTTATGAGAATATTTTTCCCTTTACAGATCACCATAGTTCAAATGAGTTTGAGTCAAACCCACCTCCTACATTAACCAACTTAAATTTTTTTGATGTTTTTTGTCCAAACACACCCGAAAGGATTCCTTCAGAAGGTGATCCCAATGATGAAAGGGGGACTAATAGTGATACTCCTGATGACGAATCTCAGCCACATAGCAACCCTAGCTCTGAAGGTATGGCTGATTATCAGCAGCCCTCTGTTGGCAGCCCTGTTACTGAGGGCGTGGCTGATTTCCAGCAACCTTTCAGCACTAGTGGAGGTAATGACGAGGCTGTATCATCATCAGGTGTTCATGATCACAATCATACCTCTGAGGGAAATGATCGTTCGGCATAGTTCCATTCCAAAAAAACTTGATGACTTTATCATCGAAGGTAAAGTCAAATATGGAATCGAAAAATCAATTAACTACTCAAACCTTTCAGTAGAAGGCAAATCGTTTGCCGTCAGCCTAAATAAAAGTATAGAACCTCGAAACTATAAAGAAGCATGTCTTGACACAAATTGGATTAATACAATGAATGATGAAATGAATGCGTTAAATAGAAATAAAACTTGGGACATCATTGACCTTCCTCCAAACAGAAAAGCTATCGGTTGTAAATGGGTCTACAAAATTAAATATAAGTCAACAGGTGAAATAGATCGCTATAAAGCGAGACTTGTAGCTAAAGGCTATAGCCAACGGGAGGGCATAGATTTTGATGAAACGTTCTCCCCCGTTGTTAAAATGGTTACGATTCGGTGTGTTATTTCTCTTGTTGTTCAACGTGACTGGCCTATTTACCAACTTGACATAAATAATGCTTTTCTCTATGATTCCTTAAATGAGGATGTCTACATGACTCTTCCCGAGGGATATTTCTCAAAAACTGATACACGTGTGTGTAAATTAAATAAGTCTCTGTATGGTTTAAAACAGGCCCCCAGAATGTGGAATGAGAAACTGGTTGGGGTCCTGTTGTCTACTGGTTTTCATCAAAGTAAAACTGATTATTCCATGTTCATCAAATCTACTAATTCCATTTTCATTATCTTACTCGTGTATGTTGATGATATTATTATCACTGGAAATGATGAGTCTGAAATCCAGCACCTAAAACAATATTTACAATCTGCTTTTCTGATTAAAGATTTGGGGCCTTTAAAATATTTTTTAGGAATTGAGGTTGTTCCCCACAAAAATGGTCTTTGTTTGTCTCAACGCAAATACTGGAGCTGCTCGCTGAGTTTGGCATGACAGGTTGCAAACCTGTCAACACTCCGCTTGAGCAGCACCATATAGTTGCTCAGCTTTCCAACTCGGATCTTCCTCCTCTTCAGAATGTTTCTGAGTATCAGAAACTTATTGGGAAACTCATTTATTTGTCTCACACTAGGCCTGATATTTCTTACTCTGTTCAGTTTCTTAGCCAGTATATGCATCGTCCTACTGAGTCTCACTTAAAACTGGCCTTAAGGCTGTTACGATACTTAAAAAAAGCTCCTGGTCATGGTCTTCTATTTTCCAAATCTGACTCCCTATCTTTGACTGCATTTGCGGATTCTGACTGGGGGAAGTGTTTGGGATCCAGAAAGTCAGTAACAGGTTTTTGCATTTTTTTAGGAAACTCTCTCATTTCGTGGAAGAGTAAAAAACAAAGCACTGTGTCTCGGTCTTCTGCCGAAACCGAATACTGTGCTATGTGTGCTGTCACGTGTGAAGTTCTTTGGCTGGTCAATATGCTAAATGAGTTGTCTGTTCCTATCTCTCTGCATGTTCCTTTATACTGTGATAACAATGCAGCTTTATCTATTGCTGCGAATCCTGTTTTTCATGATAGGACTAAGCATTTTGTGTGACATCTCATATTTTTGTTAACTTAAAAGTTAACTTTGTTAAATCTTAAAAGGACCTTTTATGCCATTTTGAAACTTTGGGGTTGGTTATACTTAATAATTAATTTGGTGATTAACAAATTAATATAATAATAATAACATTATAAGTGTTATAATGTTTGCTTATTATTATAAAATTTAAGGTGTTAATAATCTTAAACAAAATAATGACTATTATTATTATTATTATAATAGTGACACTAATAATATTAATATTAATAATATTAATGACAATCATAATCATAATAATAAGATTAATAATATTTATCATATTAAAAGTAATCTTGTAAATATATATATATATATATATATATATATATATATATATATATATATATATATATATATATATATAAACAATATAAGTGTTATTATTTTAAAACTTGTATTTAACTAACTTTGGCATAAAATAATAACATTTTAAAACTTCAGGGTCTAAAGTGTAAATTTAGCTAAAACTAAAATCAAACTTTAAGCTCTTGTTGTTAATTGTTGAAAACACAGGGACCTAAGTGTAACATTTCAAAACTCATTTCCCCTTTCCCCCACACACCCCGCACTTCCGGCCACACCTCCGGCCGCGAGTCCGGCGAGCTCCGGCGAGGTGCCAAACACCCAAAGAACGACCGGTTTCAACCAAATTAACCCCTCTTCTGCGATCATGGACCGATTCGACCTTGTAACCGTTGTTAATTCAATCGAAATGATTGTTTCATTAAGAATCCACTTGAAACCGAAAGCTATCAAGCAATTACATTTAAAAATTCGTTAAATCGAGCCGTTTGATCGATGAGAAACGTACGTGTAGTCATTACAAAACTAAATGTGTTGTTTAATTTGTGTTTAACAATCAGTTAAACACTGAACCTTAACCGAAACAAACGAGACAAAAATGAAACCCGTTCGGGATTGAATCGGCTACATTAAACCTATTTAACAGAGGGGAATCAACACATTTGATCCCTTTAAACTCTTTACACACTCAATTGCATGAAAGACACAACGAATACTCGTAAACAGATCCTTGTTCATCGCGAAGGAACCAAGGATAAATCCAAAGCAAATCATGTCAATCCGATACAAATCAGGTAAATCAAATACATGTTTACACTCGTTTTCAATTGGGGAACAAAAGCCCTATGTTTATTCCCGTAAACATTATCAATTTGATCTTCAATTTTGGGGTGGATCAAACTAGGATTCATAGGAAATTGGGGGTTTCTTTTGCTTATGTTTTTAAACTCTCGAAACCAGGATAAGACACGGCTGTACGCCTGGTTCACTGGTTACTCACTTGCACCACCACCTCGAGGTCCCGGGTTCGAACCCGGGCACCCTCATTAATTTTTTTAAAGGCTTTTTAGCCCTCAAATTAAGTGTAGAAAATTTTTAATAACTTTAATAATGGATTTTGTAAACTTCTAATATATTTTTAAAATCGTCAAATCATTTTTATAATTTTTCTGAATTTAAATAATTAAATATTCTTTTTAATAAAATACTTTTCTTGGTTATTTTAAATAGTAATTAATAAATTAATGGTCCAAACGTTTCCTTTAAATATTCATCGTTTACATCACGTTATTTTAAATGGAGATTATTTGAAACATTGTAAATCAATATGTTAAATGAATAAATATGTAAATAGTTATTTAAATAATCATTTAAATAATTACTTATTCATTTTTTTTAACCATGTATATACAAATAATTAATCAATTTGTTCTTTAAACTTTTATTTCTTAAAACTTATGAAAACAAAATAAGTTTTTATTATTAATCATCTTGGTTTTAAGGCCTTAGAAAGATTATTTAAAACGATTAAAGTGACTTTAAATAATTCTTTATTACTTTGCAAGCTATATCAATAAGTATTCAATTAATCATCTTCATCAAATGTTAAATAATTAATTTCAAAATTAATTATATCTTTTCACACATTTTATTCAATCTTTATTTCAATTATTGAAACATGCATTATTATTCTTAGTCTTAATTGATTTATACCATCTCTATTAAACCAAAACGTAAACGACTTATTATTTTATTTAATTATTTAAACCCCCAAATCCCAATTGAAACCCTAGTTCACGTCTCACTATTAAACTTATTATTAAACTTAATCTTGGAATCAATACGTTTAGGTATCTTGTAAAAGAAATCGTTGGAGTCTCGTTTAATCTCTTATCATCATTCTTATACTTGTTTTCCATGTGAGTATTTTCATACCCTTTTTTCTTATTTTCACACTTTGGGGTGAAACATGTTAACTTATATTATTGCACTTGTAAACTTATTTGAGACTTGTAAACCTATGGCAATTCATCTTGTAAAGTTGTGGTTAGTTGAACTTTCGTGGTTACCATGCTATGGCGTTATATGTACAATCATTAACTATTGCTAGCCCAGCGAAGTCATAGATCTATGGGCAAGACAAGCCTACTTTGGTTGATCCAAGTACACTTAGCTGATCGTATATTCTTGTAAACGTTTGAGACTTGTAAAACTTTGTCGAGGTTTGATTGTTGCATTGTTCATAACATCCTTAATCACTTTATTCACTAACTTATGACTTGATTTGTCATCTTTTATATACTTATGTATGGAAAACTATGGAATGCTCACCAACATTTTTATGTTGACCTTTTATTTTTAACATGTTTCAGGAATACCTCAAGTTTGTGTTCTACTCTTTGAAGCTTATTACATCTAGGATTGGACCTAGAGATAAAATGGATGATCATGTTATTTGTAGCATTTGTGCAGGATGTATTCTTTGTTGAAACTTCTGCTTGTAATGTTATTAATGAAACTTATGAATAATATATTTGGAATTAATAAATAGCGTTATGGGGCTGTGAACAATCGTAACCCTCACATCTCGACGTTTCCGCCGTCAAGGTTGGGGTGTGACAGATTGGTATCAGAGCCCATAACTATAGGGATTTAGGTTATTAGAAATGGTGACCTAGACTATAGTTGCATGAACCTCATAGAAAGATCCTTATACCTTTGTGCTTACATGTTGTTTGCATGCTACATAATGCTATGCCTTTTGTGCAACTTGATGCCTTAGCATAGGATTGCCTTATGTATGTTTAAACTTAGTTACTTGTCTCTCTAAACTTAACTTTAACTCTTTGATTCTCCCCGACAAATGAACTTTCTAAACCTATTCTCAACGACATGTGGAATCTACACTTATCATCTTGGTTCAATTCCTTAGACTCTATGCCTAATCTATGAAAATCCCATCAAGGTTTTGATTCCATGAGCCAAAGAAATTTGTGTGACACATAGACACCTGTATTCTAGATTTCCTGGCAAAGGGCCTTCGGGCTAAGGCAAGCATATCGTATAAATCTCATTACGAGACTAGTTATGCTTACCTGGGGATTTCTGGGATGAGTGATAAACTATGGTCAACATACACAAGTTTCTAAGGCAAATGGGTCAATTTACCTTGACGTGTCAACGATTCCAAATAGTAATGCGTTACCAAATGGAACCATCCTCTTTGTGTCTTAAAAATCCTTGATTCTTTGATCTGGTTTATCACCAAAGTTTTAATACTCTTATCATACATAATGTTCCTGTTAATATTGAACCCATCCTACATTTCAACTCTTACGTTTAAACACCGTTACACGTTGAGCGTTTCATGTATTTATTTCTATACCTTGACCAACGTGTGCATGACTCTTAATATATCCAATGATATTGGGAATCTAAAACGAATGGTCTTCAAAACTTTAAATCATTACTTATGGTTTACAAATCTCCTTAAAATGTGTCCCATAACTAAAGACATGCAATGCTATAAGGTGGAATTCCTACATCTCGAGATACTTTGTCTAGGCAAAGTGTAAATGGTGATTTGACTCGATCATTGAATCCATTTACTTGACTCGAAACCATTGAGATGAGTGATCACTTATAAGTACGCGTGTCTTCAATAAGGCTATGGTTGACCTCATATCTTGAGAAGTCCATGTATTCCCTTCGATTGTGAATCGAATGTTCACATCTCATTATGATGTCGAAACATTCTTGTCCTTGATTTTGCCTTCCTGATTTAAATTATTCAAGATTTGAACACCATCATAACAAATTCTGCTATCTCGAACTTTGATCTTAAGCTTGTAAGCATGATTTTTCCTTTTGTTGCATTGATGTAACTTGAAATTTTTCGAATTTCTAATTGATATTATTTTCCTTTCGTCGTTAAGTCAAACTCCGTACCGTCTGCACCGTGTGAGATGCAAGAGTTTGTAAGTCAACCTATAACTAAGAACATTCATATCTCTTAAATGATTCTAACTCATCAAAACAGGGGTGATTCCCTTACTTTGATGATTCTCTATTCGTTCAATAAATGGTTTTCAATTGTGTGTTTTATGAAATTTCATCCTCTGGATTAGGGTGATTTCCTTATCCTGAGGATTGACTTCAATTATTTCCTTTGGAATGGCATTTCACAAATGACATGATCTCAACAAAATAGGATTGAAACCCGTACTTTGGTGACAAATGTCAATCTTCGATTGTTTTCTTGCTATTATGAAATTCAGTCATCAAGATAGGCGTGAATTCCATACCTTGATGATAATATCATCTTTATGAATTGTATTTGTTCAAATGAGACGACTTCATCAAAGTAGGAGTGAATTCTGGATTTTGATGAAGAAGTTCATCTCGTTATATTTTGTTTTCGTAAAACTTCACTGTTAAGATAGGAGTGATTTCCCTTACCTTAATGGTGAGTTACCTCGTCTTATTTATGTGGATCCTCAACAAGGAGTTGGGATCGAACTTTTTAATTGGTAAGTTAGCGGTCATACCTTGGGAATACACCATCAAGTTAGGAGTGAAAACCATACCTTGATGACTATTCTCATTTTTTGATTTCCAACTTACCAAGGTTTTAATCAAGTGACAAGAAACATGTAGTAACTTGAAGGGTGAACCAATGTCAGTGTTTGGACCTATCAAGCCAAGGCATGATTTCTGAACTTGAAAGGAGACCCGATCACTCTAGGTTGATTTTGATTTCGAGCTTGGAGCATTTAAATTCTTAAATTGATTTCTTTCCCTTTATCCTTATGTTTTGATATGATCTAGCTATATCGAACCATTTATTCCCTACTTATCAACTTTCATTTTGAGATATCATCAACACATGTTTGTGTGATGGTAGTCTTCTTAAACGATCTTTCTACTAAATAAAGACATTATCAACTTGTGGATATGTCTTTCTAGTCATACGAATGTTCTCGACTGTACTTATGGGTTTGATGAATTACGTATGCAATCTATATTTGGAAATTCGTTACCTTGCAAAACATGGTTACAAATGCATGTCTTATTGTTTGCGTTACTTCTTGAATCACTTTTGAACTCTTAACCTTGAAAATCTTTAAAACTCTATCTTGGTTTCGACTAACGAGACTCGTTATTACTTACATTGTGACGTGGAGGTTCATAAACCTTCGTAACTTGTAGTCATGGGTTTGGCATAAAAGAAAAGACATAACTTGTTATGTGTCCAAGTGTCTTACCTTCACATATGACAAAGCCTAACATTCGTGTTCCTATGAATCTCATGTTTAACTTTTCATCACTAAGTGCCTCTTATCTTAGATGCCATGATGACAAATGGTGCATTATAGACCGATTAACTAATTTCATATTGACTCATGTGGGTTAACGGGTCGAGAAATTGGCTTGTATCTATCTCAAATAGTCGTATACCGTGGTATGACGTTAAACATCGATCATTAATTTGGATGATCAATTCATTTTCTGCTTTTAATAATGTTCCTAACCATCGTCGTGAACTTATTCCAAAATCTTCGCATATCGTATTATTCTTAGACCGATGATTGGTCAAAGGAGAGATACATATTCACAAGATATGCGTTAAGATCGTTTTATATAGTGCATTTGGGATTCTTAAATCCTGACGGTTAACTTTTCTTACAATTGTGGTCTTTTATTGATTTCAATACATCGCTTTACTACGGGATTATATTCTAGAAGTTGTGGCTTATAAGCCTAACATACCACGGTAACTCGTCATCGTCTTTCAACGTTTCATATGCCAAATTTCAAAGCGTCTCGTATTTCACTGGAAGAATTCAAATTGGCATGTATTATAGCAAGAGACTGGTAAGATTCCATGAAGTGAAACATCTCATCGGTAATCAAACGTCTATCACTGGCCGATGTACACTTACCTTTCATTATAATTCCTTTGTTCATTTAAGTTCATTCTTAATTTCGGGATGAAATTCTTTTAAGTTGGGGAGACTGTGACATCTCATATTTTTGTTAAGTTAGAAGTTAACTTTGTTAAATCTTAAAAGGACCTTTTATGCTATTTTGAAACTTTGGGGTTGGTTATACTTAATAATTAATTTGGTGATTAACAAATTAATATAATAATAATAACATTATAAAAGTGTTATAATGTTTGCTTATTATTATAAAATTTAAGGTGTTAATAATCTTAAATAAAATAATGACTATTATTATTATTATTATAATAGTGACACTAATAATATTAATATTAATAATATTAATGACAATAATAATCATAATAATAAGATTAATAATATTTATCATATTAAAAGTAATCTTGTAAATATATATATATATATATATATATATATATATATATATATATATATATATATATATATATTTATATAGAAACAATATAAGTGTTATTATTTTAAAACTTGTATTTAACTAACTTTGGCATAAAATAATAACATTTTAAAACTTCAGGATCTAAAGTGTAAATTTAGCTAAAACTAAAATCAAACTTTAAGCTCTTGTTGTTAATTGTTGAAAACACAGGGACCTAAGTGTAACATTTCAAAACTCATTTCCCCTTTCCCCCACACACCCCGCACTTCCGGCCACACCTCCGGCCGCGAGTCCGGCGAGCTCCGGCGAGGTGCCAAACACCCAAAGAACGACCGGTTTCAACCAAATTAACCCCTCTTCTGCGATCATGGACCGATTCGACCTTGTAACCGTTGTTAATTCAATCGAAATGATTGTTTCATTAAGAATCCACTTGAAACCGAAAGCTATCAAGCAATTACACTTAAAAATTCGTTAAATCGAGCCGTTTGATCGATGAGAAACGTACGTGTAGTCATTACAAAACTAAATGTGTTGTTTAATTTGTGTTTAACAATCAATTAAACACTGAACCTTAACCAAAACAAACGAGACAAAAATGAAACCCGTTCGGGATTGAATCGGCTACATTAAACCTATTTAACAGAGGGGAATCAACACATTTGATCCCTTTAAACTCTTTACACACTCAATTGCATGAAAGACACAACGAATACTCGTAAACAGATCCTTGTTCATCGCGAAGGAACCGAGGATAAATCCAAAGCAAATCATGTCAATCCGATACAAATCAGGTAAATCAAATACAAGTTTACACTCGTTTTCAATTGGGGAACAAAAGCCCTATGTTTATTCCCGTAAACATTATCAATTTGATCTTCAATTTTGGGGTGGATCAAACTAGGGTTCATAGGAAATTGGGGGTTTCTTTTGCTTATGTTTTTAAACTCTCGAAACCAGGATAAGACACGGCTGTACGCCTGGTTCACTGGTTACTCACTTGCACCACCACCTCGAGGTCCCGGGTTCGAACCCGGGCACCCTCATTAATTTTTTAAAGGCTTTTTAGCCCTCAAATTAAGTGTAGAAAATTTTTGATAACTTTAATAATGGATTTTGTAAACTTCTAATATTTTTAAAATCGTCAAATCATTTTTATAATTTTTCTGAATTTAAATAATTAAATATTCTTTTTAATAAAATACTTTTCTTGGTTATTTTAAATAGTAATTAATAAATTAATGGTCCAAACGTTTCCTTTAAATATTCATCGTTTACATCACGTTATTTTAAATGGAGATTATTTGAAATATTGTAAATCAATATGTTAAATGAATAAATATGTAAATAGTTATTTAAATAATCATTTAAATAATTACTTATTCATTTTTTTAACCGTGTATATACAAATAATTAATCAATTTGTTCTTTAAACTTTTATTTCTTAAAACTTATAAAAACAAAATAAGTTTGTATTATTAATCATCTTGGTTTTAAGGCCTTAGAAAGATTATTTAAAACGATTAAAGTGACTTTAAATAATTCTTTATTACTTTGCAAGCTATATCAATAAGTATTCAATTAATCATCTTCATCAAATGTTAAATAATTAATTTCAAAATTAATTATATCTTTTCACACATTATATTCAATCTTTAATTCAATTATTGAAACATGCATTATTATTCTTAGTCTTAATTGATTTATACCATCTCTATTAAACCAAAACGTAAACGACTTATTATTTTATTTAATTATTTAAACCCCCAAATCCCAATTGAAACCCTAGTTCACGTCTCACTATTAAACTTATTATTAAACTTAATCTTGGAATCAATACGTTTAGGTATCTTGTAAAAAAAAATCGTTGGAGTCTCGTTTAATCTCTTATGATCATTCTTATACTTGTTTTCCATGTGAGTATTTTCATACCCCTTTTTCTTATTTTCACACTTTGGGGTGAAACATGTTAACTTATATTATTGCACTTGTAAACTTATTTGAGACTTGTAAACCTATGACAATTCATCTTGTAAAGTTGTGGTTAGTTGAACTTTCGTGGTTACCATGTTATGGCGTTATATGTACAATTATTAACTATTGCTAGCCCAGCGAAGTCATAGATCTATGAGCAAGACAAGCCTACTTTGGTTGATCCAAGTACACTTAGCTGATCGTATAATCTTGTAAACGTTTGAGACTTGTAAAACTTTGTTGAGGTTTGATTGTTGCATTGTTCATAACATCCCTAATCACTTTATTCACTAACTTATGACTTGATTTGTCATCTTTTATATACTTATGTATGGAAAACTATGGAATGCTCACCAACATTTTTATGTTGACCTTTTATTTTTAACATGTTTCAGGAATACCTCAAGTTTGTGTTCTACTCTTTGAAGCTTATTACATCTAGGATTGGACCTAGAGATAAAATGGATGATCATGTTATTTGTAGCATTTGTACAGGATGTATTCTTTGTTGAAACTTCTGCTTGTAATGTTATTAATGAAACTAATGAATAATATATTTGGAATTAATAAATAGCGTTATGGGGCTGTGAACAATCGTAACCCTCACATCTCGACGTTTCCGCCGCCAAGGTTGGGGTGTGACATTTTGAACTTGACCTTTATTTCTTAAGAGAAAAGATCTCTTCAGGTGTCATTACTACTGTTCCGATTATTTCTGAACAGCAACCTGCTGACATTTTCACTAAGGGTCTACTTCCAAAGCAACATGATTTTTTGGTTTCTAAACTTAGTATGTTCAATGTCTTTGGGTATTGAATTATGGGGGGTGTTAAGAATATAATTCAATATCCTTTGGTTGCTTTGTTCCTGTTCTGTTGGGCTTTGGTTATGTGTAGGTTACTGGGCTGGACTTTGGGCTGCTGCTGATGCTTTATGTTGCTGATGGGCTGCTGCTCCATGTTGCTGATGGGCTTCGCTCTAGGGTTCGGATATAAATAGAAGATTCCTTGTTTGCAGAGATCATCCTCAATACGCGCTCTCTCAAACTCTCTCAATCGCTCTCTCTCGGATGATCTTGTTCTTTATCATCGTGTTGATGATAGCTCTCATATTTCTTTACGTCTTTGTTATTAGGTCATTATATTGATGATCTGAAGGTTGTCTTGTAACTGTTGATTGTTTCTTGAGATTAGGGTTTGTGTTCTTCGAGAGATTTCATAGTTATTCTGTATTTTTGACAAAAATGAAAGTAGGGCAATTTTTGACCCATGTGGAATGGGGTTCTTAATGGCTTGTAGGAACAGTTAACAACAACCTTTGTCAGTAGTAAGCAACAAATATGAAAAGTATCAAAAGTATTTTATCCTTTGAAATTATGCCGAGCAACACTTTTAAAAAGAAGTTGTTTAATAAGCTTTGCAAATTCTCACCAGCAATATGTTTGAAAAGTTAGAGATATAATTATGCTTTATGTCACTCATTGAATAATTTAGTTTTCCTTTAAATGATTGACTGATAGCTGGTGAAAAAGAAATTGCAATAAAAAGATCAAGTCAAGCATGTACCAGACACAAAAGGAATAAAAACAAGAGATAAAATGACTTTAAGTGCTTAACTTTTTACACATATTGCTTTTCCTCTAGGATCTATGGTAACAACTATGTATAACATGCTTAGATTCAGATTGCATGGTCATAGTACCAATTATCTTAACTGTTGTTGGTTGATTTTGGTCATTTGCTTCAAGCTAGGTAGTCGAAGGTGCTAGACGCACTCAAGGTGCAAAGGATGAGCATCTCGTCTATTCACCTTAAAAAGCGAGGGCACAAGATAAATAAGTCCCACAAAATAAACATGCTACTTTTAGCTGTTTCAGACCAGTATTAGTTTTTTCAAGGCCAGCTTCGGTCAATTTTGCCTACCTCCAATCTGATTCTTTGGTTCATGGAGCCCATGTCCCTACCGGCACTCAAGTTAATTTGCTCTTGCCTCACTTGGGCGCTTATGCGTGTCCGTTGCGCCTTTGAATACATAGGCTTCAACTATGTGTTTATTGCAACATTATATGATTGTAATACGATCGCAGACCCCTATGGATATGGTCGACTTGACATCTTGAAAACAAACATGAGAATCGTCCCACCCCAAATAATGATTAATTGTTAAATTGTCTGTAGTTGGCAAATAATTTGTTATGATAGACGGGTGCTCTCGTCTATTCTTGCATGATTTCTCTCATCAAATTTTTTTTCTAATATACAGTTATAGACCTGAAAAAATTATAATTAATATTGTGTATAAATCTTAGTGTGGGAATATACAATTACGTTGGTGGTTCCACGTATTAGATCACTATAATCTTATAAACAGGGCAAGGAATATTGGATGTTTTATGTTCAATAAGATTTTCTAAAATGAACATAATTAAGTATATCTAATTGAATGTATGCACACATGTCATAGTTTTACTCTGCAATTTGTTCCAAGGGCCTGCAATTTAGTTTAAAAGAGAAATTTATATTGATATCATATCCACATCTGTTTGTTGTTATTACATGTAAATTCTTAATCTTTTTTCGTATATGATAGAATATTCATTGCTTATTGAATAATAGACTTAAAAACAAATAACTAGAGATGCATGTGGACTGGACAATATCTGTCACAATAATCCATATTATGAACATGTGATGTGGACCAAACAAACCCATCTATCTTATCTTTGGAAATGACATCTTGCATGAACTATCTTTTTTATACTCAAGTTGTTAAAATAAACCAGTTAGTTTAGTTATTAAATAACTATTTAATGAAATCAATAATTTTGCTGTATTTGAAAAACTATCTTAATCATTGATGAATGTAGACGTAAGGCTTCCGACAGTAGTACAAACCAAAAAAGATAGAGACAAAGATATACTTATTGATTACTACCAACCATGAGTCTTGTATTTAATTATATTCTCCTGACCGTTGATGATTATGTTAATCATATGTATTTTCAAAGTTCGTTTCAGTCAAAAGTTAGTTTGTAAATCTGAATTCTCATCTTATTTGAAGTTGTCTTTTAAAGGTTGATCCCAAGGTGCAATTTCGAAACATTTACTTATAAATGTGTGAGTTTGGGTTTTATTTATAAAAAAGGGTCAAATCTAAGTTATTAGCTTAAATGGGAATTGGTCGAGAATTAACTGACTAATTTTGATCCGTTTAAATCAATTTATTCAAAGATTAAGATAAAACTTTGTAATAATATTGTTTTTGCAACTAACTAACACATCAGGATCTTGATAATGTGGTTGTTTGTTTAATTTGTAATGTGAATCCTACGTGTCGAAAAACATGTTTAATTTGTGCGTTTTCAATTTCACTTGTTACCAAGACTTCGAATTAGTGTTTGAGTAATTTGACTGCATCTAAAGGACACGGATATTACATTGTTATTCCTCTTTATTTTGACTTTTGTTTTAGTATCAAAGGTGGCAATATGGGAGGTTATTTTCATACGGATCGAAGTAGGGTCAAGATGGACCCAAAACTCTTTTTGTTTAGAGGATTTTAATCAATTATAAATAGTTAGTGAGTTGGTTATTATTATAATAAATATATTATTTAAATGATAATATGCTTCTCTGAAATATAATTTAAGAAGCTTTAAGCATTAAAAAATATGTTTTGTGAGGCTTTAACATGTTTCCCATGTTCCATATATCTATATATATATATATATATATATAGAGAGATAGATATATATAATAGAGAGATAGATAGATAGAGATAGATATATATAGATATAGAGATAGAGATATATCTATATAGAGATATATCTATATATCTATAGAAGAGATAGATATCTCTATAGAGATAGATATATTATCTTAGATATATATATATATCTCTCTCTCATCTCTCTATACTCTATCTCTCTCTATCTCTCTCTCTCTCTCTCTGTCCTCTATAGACTCTCTATAGGATATATAGATAGATAATGTATATATATATAATATAATGTATATAATATCTATATATATATGGGTATATATATATAATATATATATTAATATAGGTATATATATATATAGATGTATATATATCTATATATATAGATATATATATATATATATATATATGTATCTGTATATACGATATATATATGTATATGTATATACGTATATATATAATGTATATGTATATACGTTATATATATACGTATATGTATATGTATATGTATATACGTATATAATATGTATAGGGAGATACGGAGAGAGTAGAGGAGAGGGAGAGGTAGAGGGAGAGACGGAGAGAGAGAGGGAGAGGGAGAGGGAAGAGAGAGACGGAGAGAGAGAGGGAGAGGGAGAGAGAGACAGATAGAGAGAGACAGAGAGAGAGACAGAGAGAGAGAGAGAGAGAGGAGACAGAGAGAGAGGGAGAGGGAGAAGAGAGAGAGAAAGAGAGGGAGAGGGAGATGGAGAGAGAGACGGAGAGAGAGAGGGAGAGGGGAGATGAGACGGAGAGAGAGGGAGAGGGAGAGAGAGAAGAGAAGAGAGACAGAGAGAGAGAGAGAGAGAGAGAGAGAGAGAGAGAGAGAGAGAGAGAGAGAAGAGAGAGGGATAGAGGGAGAGAGAGAGAGAATAGAGAGATATGGATAGAGAGAGAGAGAGAGAGAGAGATATATATAGTATATAGGGAGAGGGAGAGGGGATAGGTAGAGGAGAGGAGGGGATGAGAGAGAGAGGGAGGGAGAGAGAGAGGGAGAGAGAGAGATAGAGGGAGAGAGGGAGGGAGAGAGAGAGAGAGGGAGGTAGAGAGAGAGAGGGAGGGAGAGAGAGAGAGAGAGGGAGAGAGGATAGAGAGAGACAGAAGAGAGAGACAGAGAGAGAGAGAGAGAGAAGAGAGAGAGACAGAGAGAGAGAGAGAGAGAGATGATAGACAGAGAGAGAGAGAGACATAGATAGATAGATACAGACAGATATAGATATACAGACAGATAGATATATATACATACATTATATACATATATATATATATATATACATATATATAATATATATATATATATATATATATATATATATATATATATATATTTGTTTTGACTCGTTAGAGATCAAACGTGTCCGTATCAGCATGTTCATAAATATTTGGGTCAGAACTGAACTGTTAATAACTATATATGTTCCATACTACATACAATTCTCTTGTTGAGCCTATACTATTATAGATACTGAACCTAAAGGGAAAACAGATGCAGAATAAGTGCAAGCCAAGTTCATATTATAAAAATAAGTGTCAGGACACTCTAACTTATGTAGACTTTGGATGCACTATGCTTATGGATGCTTGGGATTCAGACTCGGATGCGTTTTCACACCTTGATAATCGATGTTATAAACAATCTCTGCATCTTCATTATTGATTCCATCATATGCTTTCGACATTGTCAGTCTCCATACATTTCCATCAACCTACGTGATAAGATTTACAATTTAGTCTTCTAATATGCACATGTGAACAAATTATATTAATGGAACTATGAGGTGGAAAAAAAAACAGGTCTGGTGGGTTTTGTAATGGGTTGGGTTAGGTTGGCCCGATCACTATGCTCTATTTAATCTTTATCCAAATTTTAATTGTTTAAACGTATAATCTAGGCTTCTTATGTTAACATGTGAACAAATTGCCGTCATGAACCAGAGGTGGAAAATAAGCATGTCTAGGAGTTGTGTAATAAGTCGGGTTAGGTTAACCCAATCGCTATCTGTATTTTAATATAACTTATTTTGTGTGATTATAAAACCTATATTATTATAATACCAATCTAACCTTTCGTAAATGAAATGATTGTATTTGTACCTTTTTGGTTTTGTTATTTGCATTATCTACTTTCTTTAGGCTTCTTCTTGCTTGAAGTGAAATGAATGGATCATCTGTAGAGAAATTAATGGTTTTAGACGCAATATAGAGCCCTAGAGTTATGAAAATGAACACCAGTAGGGTGATGTTTGAAAGCCTTATTTTCAATGTAAATACGAGATACATACAGACTTCAAAAATATGATGTGTGTTTGTTATAACATTATGTATATGCATACATATCTATCTAGATATAGGATTGGGGTGGGGTGCCAATTATTGAGTGAAAGACTGTGGAGGTCATGTTTTAGCACATACTCTTGGGATTGAGATTCAAAATGCTAAATTTTATCAGTTTTTACTATTGTTTTATCTTGTGTTGGGTATTAACAATTCAATCTGAAAATATTACTACTTATGTCAATTAATATTGATGATTATGCTATATAAGTTAGTTTAAATAAAACTCAAATGTATATGATTACCAGAATATTAAGGGTGTTTTGGATCTCATTATATAATTAACAATTAGAGTAGTTTATACTATTCGTCCTTTAAGTTGATAGAATGTTTTATCTTTAAACTAAAGAAATAACAAAAATCATCCTTTATAATTATATTTTGTAAGAGTTTATATTTTTTTTTCTTTTAAGGGATGTTAATTTTATTTATGTGCTTTGCATGTGAGGGTAAATTGGTCCTTTTGCTCCTATTAATAAAAAATCTCATCCCACTCCACCCACCTTCAACTCTCTTCTTCCTCTACTCTCTCTCTCTCTCTCTCCCTACACAAAAAAACACCAACCATTAGCCACCACCACTCGCCACCTCCGACTGCCTTTGCCCACAACCACCATCTCCGACTACCTCAATCCACCATCGCCATCTCTGACTAGGGTTGTGCATATTAATAAAGCTGAATCTAATCGGGAGTACCGGAACCGATGCTAAAATGGATGATAAGCACAAATGACCCACTACAATAAACAAATCGGGAAATAGGGATTGTTGATATTGGTAATCGGTGGTTTTCTTTTTGGTTTGGGTCAAAGCTTTTTTTCCATTATTACTAAGTTGAAGATGGTAGGAGTTTAGATTGGTTTTGAACTAGTTGTCTGTGATCTAGGTTTACGAATAAAAATATGTAGGTTTTCCATTTGGGAATAGGGTGTTGTTTTTTTTACAATAAACTAAAGTTTAAGTATTTTAGTTAAATGGTTGAATAGCTATTAAATTGGTACCGAAGTATTTTGATTTTAAGGAGTGAAACTTTGGTGTATTATTACTATAGGCCTTTGACGTTATGCTTAATCTTAAAACGAATAACCAGTCCTCTTCATACTGACCTTAATGATATAAGTTGAAGAATTCAACCAAAAACAACATAGATTGCTTGACGAAGAAGAAGGGTTTCTTCATCAAGTTTTCAAATCTGATTGTTTAGGGTGATTTATTATTGGTGGTTGTAGAAAGGACGATGTTGGATAATGATGGTCAAGTTCGAGGGTTTCTGATGATTCAAATTGTTGTTATGGTGATGTGGACGACAATATGGTGGTGAGGGTACCACAAGCGATATGGCAATATGCAGATGGAGTGGAAAGAGAGAGATGAGTGTGTGAATGAGTGTGGTTTATATATTTTTATATAATTTTAATTTTAATTTGTAATATTAGGTTTTTAGATATACAATGACTATTATGCCTTCACATGAGGAGCACATGTGTTCATTTCACATAAATAATAGACGTCCGTTAGAGAAAATGATGACACTTAGCTTTCTAATCATTTACTGTAATTTTTTTAGTTTAAGGACAAAGCATAAAAGTTGCTTTAAACCTAAAAAACAAAAAGTGTAATTTTCTTAACAAATATGACTTCAATTTTTAACATTTTTAATTAGTAAACTATGCATAAAGGTAATTATTTATATATTTTTACTAAGATATGTTATATTATAAGCATTATCATAGAGTTTTTGTAGCAACAACATCTATATTTTATAAATATGTATACCAACCTACAAAATACAAGACTAAAACTTATAATCTTTTAGTTATGAGGCACGTCATATACCATCATGATCCAACACCCCACCCCAAACATCATTAGTGATGTTTGGTTGTATTGATTTGTAAGATCCCGTTCCCGGAGACCTCACAGTTGGTCATTCCCAGCATTAAATACATTAAACATTATAAATTTGCAAACTTAAGCAGCGGAATCATTTTAACAAAAACCATTCATTTCATTTCATTAAACCATGTTGTTAAGCAATACACTATTGTTTACTCGAATACAAAAGAACTGTTTAATTGCATTACAAAACAACAAAAATAATAGTTATGAATGGATGTCAGTCTTTCCCTGCCGAGTAGCTTTACCCTCGTGCCATCCTCAGTAATAATTACCTGCCAACTGAGAATGTATAAAAGTCAACGTTGCTGAGTGAGTTCTAGTTTTATAAGTAATAAAAAACTTTCTGTACGTTGTATATGAAAATACTCTTTTCTTTTAAAATACAACTTTTTACTGTATATGCGAGCACGCATTAACTATATGAACAAATACTGTTCGTTCTCTTTACTGTATGACTTGTTTATTCTGTTTTCTTTATTCTTTATCTTTCACTGTCTGTATGGACCAATGAGCAATACCCCAACTATATGCGCGATGGAAAACGGGTGATGGGCCATCTATATCCCTCGAGAGGGTGAACTATATCCCCCGAAAGGGTGAACTGTGTACTGTATACAAGGCCCCCAATCACCTAGGGTATGCTACAAGGGTCCTGCCAATGTCCAAGATTGGCCCTGTGTGCATAAAAGGGTAGCTAACCCGCAGCACAGTTGAGCTAATGACAACACGGTCGTGTACCTCCTATAAGCTTGCAAGACTTGTTAACATTTTATTAATGTTCCTCTTCTTTTCTTTATTGCTCTTTCTCTTTATTATTACAATATACTTTACGTTACGATAATAAATATACCACGTAAAGTCACATTCTATAAGTAATAAGAATAATAGCAATAATAATAATAAGGAACAATCATAAGACAATCATAATCAATCATTATCATGCATGAAACCCATTATTAATAAACCCTAGTCAACCTTGGTCAAAACCCTAAGGTCACAGACTCCTAAAACATTCTGTAATAAATTCTAAGGGTTTAGGCGCATGGGCCCTATTTAGGCGCATGAGCCCTGTTTGGGCGTTTCATCACTATATAGGCGCATTAGCCAACACTTAACCATTTTTACTCTTAGGCGCATGACAATTGAGGCGCATGGAAATACTTAGGCGCATGGGCCACTTGGGCGCATGAGCTATACTTAGAAAATTCTAAGGCAATTTCAGACGCATGGGCTACTGTTCAGGCGCATGGGTTTATACTTAATTTTGTCTAAGGCATTTTCAGGCGCATGAGCCTTATCTAGGCGCATGGATCTTCTGTTCAACATGTTTCTAGCATGATTTCGAATCCAGACATCAAACCTATCTTTTCTAAGCTTAACATGGCTATTCTAAACATGAACAACCTATAAGCAACTAAGAACTAACATTCAACATGCATAATACATACGAGTAAACATACATAAACTTGTAAAAACATTTTAAATACATTTTCAGCCCCAAAGATAGATAAAACAAGTAGAAAACCGGGGTCTAGAAACTCACCTGGTGCAACTTAGGTGTTCTTCCTTTTTACCCGCTTGCAACAACATCCCAAAAACACACACATCCAAGCACAAACACAACCCATAAGCATATAAACACATAACCGGGATAAAACCCGTCATAAACATGTAAAAACCACGAATTATTACCTTGAATTCGTTCACTTCTTCTTCTTCTTCTATAAGCCGAGAGTTTTCTCCTACTCTCTCTCTCTAAAAACGAAGAAGATGGTGATGTGAAATGAGGGTGGGCGGCCATGCCCACCTTTACACTAACTTTCAAAGATTTTTGTCCTTTTTACACTTTTAGTCCCTCCACTTGGACCTACTTGCCTTTCTTTCCTTTTATTCTTTATATCTTGTCTTTTTAAAAATAACCGGGTGTTACAAGTCCACCCCCCTTATATAGGTTTCGTCCCCGAAACCTGTTATTCCTCAAACAGACGAGGATAATGGTGCCTCATCTCCTCCTCAATCTCCCACGTAGATTCAGATCCCTTCCTGTGCTTCCACTGTACACGCACAAGAGGAACCACTTTATTTCTTAGCATCTTCTCTTTTCTATCGATGATTGCCACTGGCTACTCCACATAATTGAGCCTTTCGTCTACCTCGATGTCTTTCAGTGGAACAATCATGTCTTCATCGGCTAAGCACTTTCACAGATGAGATACATGGAATGTCGGGTGAATTCCACTTAACTCTTCTGGTAATTCCAATCTATAGGCCACCTCCCCAACTCGAGCAATGATTCGGAAAGGGCCTATATATCTCGGGCTTAGCTTACCTCGTTTCCTGAATCGTATGATACCCTTCCAAGTGAGAGCTTCAACATAACCCGGTCACCCACCTAGAACTCGATCGGTCTGCGTCGTTTATCGGCATACGACTTTTGTCTATCTTTGGCTGCCTTCATGAAGGCTTTAATCTTTTCTAGCTTCTCGGTCGTAGCCTCGATCACCTCGACACCTCCCAATTCTTTTTGCCCAATGTCTCCCCAACATACGGGCGTCCTACATCTTCTACCGTATAGCATCTCGTATGGTGGCATGCCAATACTGGCATGATAATTGTTATTGTACGAGAATTCAACTAATGGTAAGTGGTCATCCCAACTTCCCCCGAAGTCAATCACACATGCCCAAAGCATGTCTTCCAAGGTCTGAATGGTCCTTTCTGACTGACCATCAGTTTGGGGATGATAAGCCGTGCTAATATGTAACCTCGTCCCCATAGCATCGTGGAATTTCTTCCAAAATTGGTAGGTAAACCGGGTGTCACGGTCAGACACGATGGACACCGGCACACCATGATGAGCTACAATCTCCTTGATGAACAGGTCAGCCAACCTCTCAGATGAATATGTCTCGCGGATCCGTAGGAAGTGAGCACTCTTCGTCAAACGATCTACAATCACCCATATGGCATCGTACCCTTTCGGCGTACGCGGCAGCTTTGTAATGAAATCCATGGTGATGTGCTCCCACTTCCATTCCGGTATATCCAAAGGTTGAATCTTCCCATACGGCTTCTGATGCTCGGCCTTCATTTGCAAACAAGTAAGGCACTTACTCACATACTCCACCACATCCCGTTTCATACCCGGCCACCAATAATCTTTCTTCATATCTTGATACATCTTCGTGGCACCAGGATGAATGGAATATCGAGTCTTGTGAGCTTCATCCATAATCTTCGCCCGTAGATCCCCAAAACGAGGAATCCACACTCATCCAAATCGGGTCTTAACACCAAATGTGTTCTCACACAGTTCCCTAACCAGACCTCTCATCCTTTCAGAGTTTAGATGATCTTCTTTCAGTGCCTCATATTGAAACTCCTTGACTTGCTTCATTACATCAGAGGTCATGATCAGTTGATATGCTTTCACCCGAATCGGCTCGGGCCTTTCTTTCCGGCTAAGGGCGTCAGCCACCATGTTGGATTTTCTCGGATGGTAATGGATTTCGCAATCATAATCCTTTATAAGCTCCAACCATCGTATCTACCTCATGTTCAGATCCTTCTGCTTGAAGAAGTACTTCAAGCTCTTGTGGTCAGTGAAGATGGTGCACTTCGTCCCGTACAGATAGTGCCTCCAAATCTTTAGTGCGAAGACCACTGCTGCTAACTCCAGGTCATGAGTAGGGTAATTAACCTCATGCACCTTCAGTTGTCGGGATGCGTAGGCTATCACCTTACCTCGCTACATCAACACGCAACCCAACCCCGAGTAGGAAGCATCTGAATAGACCACCAAATCCTCGCTTCCTTCGGGTAATGACAAGACAGGGGCTTGGGTCAATCATGCTTTCAACTCCTCAAAAGCCCTTTCTTGCTCTTGACCCCACACGAACTTTACATCCTTACGGGTCAACTTGGTTAGTGGAGAAGCGATCTTGGAAAATTCTTGGATGAATCTTCTGTAGTAGCCCGCCAAACCTAAGAAACTACGAATCTCGGATGGCGTCTTTGGTGACTTCCATTGCATCACTGCCTCCACCTTTGCGGGGTCTACCATAATCCCTTCGGGATTTATCATGTGACCTAAAAATTGAACTTCGCGCAACCAGAATGCACACTTGGATAATTTAGCATACAACTTCTCCCTTCTTAGGGTCTCTAACACATCCCGAATGTGGCCGGCATGCTCTTCTTCGCTCCTCGAATAGATCCGGATATCATCAATAAACACAATCACTGATATATCCAACATTGGCCGACACACTCGGTTCATCAAATCCATAAAAGCAGCTGGCGCATTGGTCAAACCAAACGACATAAGGAGGAACTCGTAATGACCGTAGCGCGTACGAAAGGCTGTTTTAGGGATATCCTGCTCCTTCACCTTTGGTTGATGGTAACCAGATCGTAGATCTATCCTCGAGAACCAACTGACACCTTGGAGCTGGTCAAACAGATCATCAATTCTTGGTAAGGGGTATCGGTTCTTCACCGTCAACTTGTTCAGCTCTCGGTAGTCAATGCACATCCTCATACTACCGTCCTTTTTCTTTACAAACAATATCGGAGCACCCCACGGAGAGATACTCGGTCTAATGAATCCCTTATCAAGCAGCTCTTGCAACTGCTCCATCAGCTCCTTCATTTCTGTCGGAGCTAACCGATACGGTGCTTTGGCAACGGGTTGAGCACCAGGTATCAAATTAATTTGGAATTCAATCTCGCAGTCCGGTGGCACGCCGGGTAAGTCTTCTGGGAATACGTCCGGGAAGTCGCGCACCACTGGCACCTCAGACAATTGTGGTACCGACGTATCCACATCTTTTACGTAGGCTAGATAGGCACTACATCCACGTCTCATGCACTTCCCTGCCACCGCCATCGAAATCATCTTCGGAATCGTAGTAACGCGATCTCCATGAATCGTAACCAAACTCTTATCGGGCGCAATTAACCGAATCATCTTCTTGCGACACACGATGTTTGCTTCATAGGTTGCTAACCAGTACATCCCTAGTACTACATCAAATCCACCTAGGGGTATCACATGCAACCTAGCAGCGAACCTATGTCCTTCTAACTCTATGGCACAGTCCTCTATCACATCAGTAATTCTAGTGGACTTACCAATAACAGTTTCTACATCGAATGGTTCATTAATCTTTCTACTACTAACAGGCAACTTAGCACAGAAAGTAGTGGAAACAAAACTCCTACTAGCACCGGAATCAAACAATACAGAGGCATAAATTTGGTTTACTAGAAACATATGACACGACATCGGGATCAGCTCTGGCTTCCTCCCGGGTCATAGTGTAAGCTCTAGCACTTGCCCTCTGCCCTCCTTCCTCCGGCTTCTTATTCCCCGCTCCCGAGCTCTCCGCCCTCGGCTTCTTGCAGTCTCTAGCGATGTGGCCAGGCTGGCCACACCTAAAGCATACGTTCATCCCCATCCTGCACTCACCAGTATGCTCCTTTCCACACTTGCCACACTTCTTCCGTTCTGCACCAGTTGTGACCACACGTCGGTCACCCACCTTCGCCACCTTATTGTTTGGAGCGGCTCCACCACGTCCAAACCATTTCCCATTCCAATTACGGTCACCTCCACCCTTCTTAATCACCTCAGCCACCACCACCTCGCGCTCATCATACAATCTGCCAGCCAAATCAACCGCCGATCTAAAGGTGCTTGTCCAGGCGGCAATCATATGCCTACGGATATCTGCCGGCAGCCCCTGGATGTATCTCTTAATCTTTCGTGACAGCGGTGTCACTTGATCGGGCACCAGCCGCGCCATTTCATTAAATTTAGTGGTGTACTGCTGGTGTGTCATCGTTCCCGCCTCTAGCTGGAGGAACTCTCTTTCTACCTTATCCATCTCTCTGTGAGGACAGAATTCCTCAATCACTAACTTCTTCAGTTCAGGCCATTGTATTCTCCCAATGGCCCTGCTACCCTCGGCTTGGACAATGTTCTCCCACCAGCACAAAGCCGAGTCTACAAAGGAGTGAGTAGCGAATTTCACCTTCTGATCCTCCCGACACTCACTGATATCAAGAACGGCCTCCATTTCACTCACCCACCGGTGAGCAGCAGCCGCAGTGCCATTTCCGTCGAAGGTAGGGGGCTTGCATCTCATAAACGCCCCGTAGTTACAGCCTCGAGCCGCCTCTGGCGCAGGCTCTTCTTCCTCCTCCTCATCATCATCAGAGAGAACCGTTTCTGGCTCTGGTTGTTCCCGTCCTCCCGAGGACAGGTTTCTTTCCCCTTCCTTTAATGCCTTGATCACTTTGGTCATCACAGACGGCAGAATCGTCTGCATGACCTGATGAACCTCTTCCACCACAGCCTCCTTTACTGAGGCTCTCATATTGGCGCTCTCGTCGCCACCCTCCGGATGAGGGGTCTCTGGTCCCTCATGAACCACCTTCTCGACTCTGGGTCTCCCTCTCTTAGGTCGCGAAGCAGCATCGTTTCCTCCACCACGAGAGGCCTTGGAAGATCTACTGCCAGCCATCCTCTAAATCACACTATAAGATTCAAACACTAACGCGGTCATTCAAGGTAATAGCTTAGTTTATGTTAAGTATAGTAAGTCCCTAATTACAGTGGCCAGTTGTGATTAGCCACTTACTTTACTCTTTATACCCCAAGCATTTCCTATCCTGACTTAATCAGTATCTAAATCTACTAAGAGCACATAAATCAAATAGCATGCGCACATAAATCCGGTTAACATTAAGAAAAGACATACCTGATGGCACGTAGCTACTCGGGCTGACATCCCTCTATTTGTCCCATTTTCAGTTAAAGTTTAGGTTTTAAAAGTTTATTTAACCCAGTTCTCTTAAACTTTGGCTCTGATACCAACTTGTAAGGCCCCGTTCCCGGAGACCTCACAGTTGGTCTTTCACAGCATTAAATACATTAAACATTATAAATTTGCAAACTTAAGCAGCGGAATCATTTTAACAAAAACCATTCATTTCATTTCATTAAACCCTGTTGTTAAGCAATACACTATTGTTTAATCGAATACAAAAGAACTGTTTAATTGCATTACAAAACAACAGAAATAATAGTTATGAATGGATGTCAGTCTTTCCCTGCCGAGTAGCTTTACCCTTGTGCCATTCTCAGCAATAATTACCTGCCAACTGAGAATGTATAAAAGTCAGCGTTGCTGAGTGAGTTCTAGTTTTATAAGTAATAAAATACTTTCTGTACGTTGTATATGAAAATACTCTTTTCCTTTAAAATACAACTCTTTACTGTATATGCGAGCACGCATTAACTATATGAACAAATACTGTTCGTTCTCTTTACTGTATGTCTTGTTTATTCTATTTTCTTTATTCTTTATCTTTCACTGTCTGTATGGACCAATGAGCAATACCCCAACTATATGCGCGATGGAAAACGGGTGATGGGCCATCTATATCCCTCGAAAGGGTGAACTATATCCCTCGAAAGGGTGAACTGTGTACTGTATACAAGGCCGACCCAATCACCCAGGGTACGCTACAAGGGTCCTGCCAATCTCCAAGACTGGCTCTGTGTGCATAAATGGGTAGCTAACCCGCAGCACAGTTGAGCTAACGACAACACGGTCGTGTACCTCCTATAAGCTTGCAAGACTTGTTAACATTTTATTAATGTTCCCCTTCTTTTCTTTATTGTTCTTTCGCTTTATTATTACAATATACTTTACGTTACGATAATAAATATACCACGTAAAATCACATTCTATAAGTAATAATAATAATAGCAATAATAATAATAAGGAACAATCATAAGACAATCATAATCAATCATTATCATGCATGAAACCCATCATTAATAAACCCTAGTCAACCTTGGTCAAAACCCTAAGGTCACAGACTCCCAAAACATTCTGTAATAAATTCTAAAGGTTTAGGCGCATGGGCCCTATTTAGGCGCATGAGCCCTGTTTGGGCGTTTCATCACTATATAGGCGCATTAGCCAACACTTAACCTTTTTTACTCTTAGGCGCATGACAATTCAGGCGCATGGAAACACTTAGGCGCATGGGCCACTTGGGCGCATGAGCTATACTTATAAAATTCTAAGGCAATTTCAGACGCATGGGCTACTGTTCAGGCACATGGGTTTATACTTAATTTTGTCTAAGGCATTTTCTGGCGCATGAGCCTTATCTAGGCGCATGGATCTTTTGTTCAACATGTTTCTAGCATGATTTTGAATCCAAACATCAAACCTATCTATTCTAAGCTTAACATGGTTGTTCTAAACATGAACAACCTATAAGCAACTAAGAACTAACATTCAACATGCATAATACATACGGGTAAACATACATAAACTTGTAAAAACATTTTAAATACATTTTCAGCCCCAAAGATAGTTAAAACAAGTAGAAAACCGGGGTCTAGAAACTCACCTGGTGCAACTTGGGTGTTCTTCCTTTTTACCCGCTTGCAAAGAGTTCAAAACACCTAGAAACAACATCCCAAAAACACACACACCCGAGCACAAACACAACCCATAAGCACATAAACACATAACCGGGATAAAACCCATCATAAACATGTAAAAATCACGAATTATTACCTTGAATTCGTTCACTTCTTCTTTTTCTTCTTCTATAAGCCGAGAGTTTTCTCCTGCTCTCTCTCTCTAAAAACGAAGAAGATGGTGATGTGAAATGAGGGTGGGCGGTCATGCCCACCTTTACACCACTTTCAAAGATTTTTGTCCTTTTTACACTTTTAGTCCCTCCACTTGGACCTACTTGCCTTTTTTTCTTTTTATTCTTTATATCTTGTCTTTTTAAAAATAACCGGGTGTTACATGATTATCAATTTTATTATTTCCATGTGCTTTGCCATCTTTAATATGACTCGTAACTAAAATGTGTTTTTAGAGTTATAATAACGGGTAGTTTCTAACTCACACATGCACGACAATCAAAACGAAAACACTTTTCACTTATTATTTTTTGAATATTATAAATGAAATGTTGTGTAAGGATATTGTAAAAATATATTTTGTATTAGTTATGTAGTTTTTAATTGATGTTTTAACTTTTTATTTGATTTTCTACTTTTCTTTCACCCTCGATTGTATTAGTTATGTAGTTTTAATAGTAAGCGATTTAGAGTTCGACAAGTCGGCTTCAAAGTCGTTGAATGAGTTTTATTGGAGTTCATATGGACTAGTTTTATTTATTTAAGGATCCTTTTGAACTTTTTCTATTATAAAAAGAGAGAAATTCATGTAAAGCTTGTGAAGCAACAGGGGAAAGACGTGTGTCAATCCATTAAAATGAGCGGGAATAGTATTTTGGTAATAGCATCTAATATCACGCATAACTGTTTTATTCTTGTGTGATTATGAAGTGTAATTTTTAAGGGAAATATTTTTTTTAATTTATAATTCAAATTTTGATCAATATATCATTCACTATTAAGGTAACTTATTCTATTTTCTGTATTTTGATAGCATATACGATCAAAGTTCATCTCGATTATATACTTCTCAATGTATGTGGAGATGATGGACAAACAAATCGGTAATAACTATTATGTCAATGTTCATACCTTGTTGTATGTTGGATCGGGTTATGGACTAACTAGACCTTTCTAGTGATCGGTGGATGACAAATGTGGAATCTAAGTCAACATTTTACTAACAAACATAAACACTTTTAATAAAAGTAAAGACACAAGATAATCTTTCAGAGTATTCACTTGATTAATCTTTTTCGAGTACAATGAGTAATAATTAGCAGATAGCAAGTGGACTAACAAGCTAATCTCAAAACTATATAATTTAGAGGTATTTATACTAAGGAAGCTAAACACTAAGAAGAAAACACTTGTACAACTATTCCTAGTTTAGGATAACATATTTACATCATTACAGGATCGTTGTTTGTCTCTCAACACAAGTTTATCTCTCAAACTCACTTGATCTCACTCAAAATGATGAAGCAGAATCTCTAACTAAGTTGACAATAATATAATAACTAAATGAACATAAGAACAGTTTTTCAAGATACTTGTATATATTACTTTTCACCTTAGTATTACAAGCCTCTAACAATCATGACTTAATGAGTTACAATAAGAAACTATATATACTACTATCTACAGTCGGTTATACTTGGATAACCAGCTGGAATTTATAACTAGACAAATACTACATTGCTAGAAGTAAAGCATCTAAGATAAAATACTATCCTAGACTAAGTAGTCATGACATGTCCATGACTTACCTTTTGTCACCAACTAAAGTTGGTAAGTGTACTAACTGATAAAAGGTGAACAGTGAATTAAAGTATGGTCAACTACATGGGCGTGGGAAAGCAACATGCAGTATATCAGAGATGGCAGCGAGTGTCAGTCAGACCATACTTTTGTCCACTGGTTCATAGTTGGTTCTTCCGAAGCTTAAATGGCTTCGGAAGAATAAGTTCTTCCGAAGCCATTTATACTTTAGAAGAATCAACTTCTTCTAAGAATTCTGTAAGTATTCATGATTTTATTCTTCGAAAGACTCTGCCTTGGATCTTCTAAGTGTTTATACTTTGGAAAGAGAACTACTTAGTCTCGAAAGACTGAGTTCTACCTTCGGAAGTTCTTCATACTTGAGCTTCAAAAGATCTTTGACTTGTCTTCGGAAGAGCAGCTTTGTCTTTGGAAGACTTCTCCAATTGTACTTCATAATCTTCTAAGTGTTATTTTGGTTGCACCAGCCTCATATGATCCAACAAACTCCCCCTAGGCTGATGCTACCAAAACTCACTCCCTTCTGCTCTTCAAAGCTTTCAACTGCAAGGAAAGGAAGTATTTGTCTGTCTCCTTGTTCTTCCCTGATGTGGTGCTGAGGAGCCTGTACAAGTCATTCGTAGATAAAAGATCTATTCTGTTGCTCTGAATGACATGTATCCTCTATTATGGCCCTTTGAAGAGAGTTAGTTGACGGGAAATGTAATCGTTTTCCCATCTAACTATAGAATCCGAAGCAGGGCCTTCAAATATTTGTAGGAATTTTCTTCCTTTAGTGGTTGCACCTTCTTCTTTTTCCTTTGCTCTCATCTTCAACTCTTCTTCAGTCTTGGCTTTCTTTGTTAGTTCAGCAAGATGAAGGCTACTTAGATGATTTCTGATGTGAGCAGCTACCTGAGAGTTTGAGGGATTGGAGAATGGTTTCTCTGCTAACTCAGCAATATAAAATATTCTAGAGTGTAGTAGAGATGGTGTATCAAGTCTATTGACTTCACCATTCTCCCTTTCCATAGCAAAGCTATGAGAAGGTTTTTCAAACCTCCACTGAACAATTTGCTTCCTAGGATTGAGGGCTTTATTGGTAGTTTGTCCCCTTTCCTAGTGTCCAGCAGAGTCACCAATCTTCTTCTCAACTTCTTTTCTTCTTCTTTGAGTGTATCTGAGTTGGTTGCGAGAAGTTGAAGAGCTTGGTCTAGTGTTCCCCTAGGTAGATCAAGGAATGTATCTCTTGTTAGGAAACAGGAAGAGCCATCACTGTATCTTAACTTAATGGACTCTTTCTCACAAGAGATGTCGCTAAAGGTTGTGCAGTTGATGAGCTTCCTTTTGATCTCCTTGAACTCCTCTAAGGACGGGGGCTTAGATGGTTCAGAGGATGGTTTGGCTAAAGGTTGGGTTCGGGTTTGTTTTGAGTTTTAGGATGGGTAGTGGTGGCAGTTGTTGACGGGCAATGGGTGAGGGTGTAGGTGAGGCTGATGGTGTGGGTTCAGGGGTGTAAGGTTCAGTAGTTTGATGGGAAATAGAAGAGGTGTGGGCTTGGGTTTCGTTGGTTGTGGTTTGGTTGTTGGTTTGGGTACCATCCTCTATACACTTTGGCCTTGAGTCACCTCCTGCCTTCTTCCTAATCAAATTTCAGCCTTGATGTCACTGACATGTCGTTGTAGGTTCTTTTTTGACATGAGACCCACTTGCCTGCCAGTGAAGCCGTGGGCTTTAAGATAAGATTTCATCTAAGCCTTATCTCCCACCTTTTTAGCAGTAGTACGTTGGGCCTCCTCCTCATTTTTCTTCCTTTTCCATAACTTCTCCCTTGCAGCCTTCTTCCTCTCCTTATTGATTTGATCTTGTTCTTTGTGGAAAAGAAACAAGATCGTATCATTTCCATGAGAAGTCAGCTCTTCCTGAGAATAGCCTCTTGAGCAAAAAAAGGATATCCTCTCCATCCTCTCCCTTTGCACAACCTCTTCTTTCTTCCTCCTCCTTTCCTCCTCTATGGCTAACTTGTTGCTTCATCCTTCTCTTTTTGCAGCATACCTTCTTTAACTTCACAAGCTCATCAAGTGGGAGTAGAAGCATTTCTGCAGGATCGGTTTTCGTCACTATGTTGTCTCTCAAACTCACTGAATCACACTCGGTTAGATGAAGCAGAGTCCTTCTAAGAGTTGATAATAATATACTAAGTAATCAAAACACAAGAAGATAATTTTCAAGGTACTTGTATATATTACTTCTCAACTCAAAGTATTACAAGACTCTTACAAGCATATTACATGAGTTACAATGAGAAACTATATATACTACTACCTACAGCCGGATATACTTTGATACCAGCTTGAAACCTATGACTAAAGTAAATAATACATTGCTAAGGATAAGGTATCTTAGATAAAATATTATCTAAGATATGGTAGTCATGACATGTCCATGACTTACCTTTTGTCACCAACTAAAGTTGGTAACTGTACTAACTGAGAAGGAATGAACAGTGGAATAAAGTATGGTCAACTACATGGGCATGGGAAAGCACCATGCTGTATATCAGAGATTTGCAACGGAGTGTCAGAAGGACCATACTTATGTCCACTGGTTCTTAGTAGGTTCTTTCGAAGGTTAATTGGCTTCGGAAGAACAAGTTCTTCCGAAGCCACTTATACTTCGTAAGAGGCTACTTCTTCCGAGGCTTGAGACATTCTTCAGGCCTTCATACTTCGGAAGTCATTGTCTTGATTTCTTCTAAGCGTTGAACTTCGGAAGAAGGAAGACTTTATCTTTGGAAGTTGGAGTTTCTCTTCGGAAGCTCTTTCAGACTTGACCTTCAGAAGCTTAGCATTTGCCTTCGGAAGTTCTTCATCAGTTGCACTAAAATTGTCTAAGTGTTTGTTTTGGTTGCACCAGCCTTACTTGATCCAACAAACTCCCCCTAGGCTGATGCTACCAAAACCTCACTTGTTTATGCTTCTCAAAACTTTCAGCACCATGAAGAGAAGATATTTATCTGTCTCTTTGTTCTTCCCAGATGTGGTGCTGAGAAGTTTGAACAAAGTTGTAAGAAGAGTCTTCGAACCTCCATTGGATTATTTTCTTTCTAGGCACAAGGGGCTAACTTGGTACTCTGTCCCCTTTCTTTGAATCCAGTAGAGTCACTAGCCTTCTTCTTAGCTTCTTTTCTTCTTCATTTAGTGAGTCAGAGTTGAGGCCAAGAAGTTTAGCAGCCTAGTCCAGTGTTTCTCTTGGCAGATCAAGGAATTGTTCTCTAGTGAAGGAACATGAGGAGCCATCAACATAGGTTAGCTTAACTGACCCTTCCTCACAAGATATATCGCTCAAAGTAGTACATTTGATGAGCTTTGTCTTGATCTCCTTGAATTCCTCTAAGGAGAGAGATTTGGAAGGCTGAGAGGATGACTTGGATGGTTGTTGGGTAGGGAATGATGTTTTGGTTCTAGGGAGTGTTTTGGGTTTGAGGATGGGTAGTTGAGGTGGTTGTTGTTATTGAATGTGTGATGAGGAGGGTATGGTTGATGGTGTGGGTGCAGGAGTGTATGGCTTAATGGTTGGCTTGGTTTTGATGGGAAAAGGGAAAGGGATTGGTTCAGGTTGAGGTTGAGGTTGAGGTGTTGGTTTGGAAGTCATCCCCTGTACTCTCCTATACATCTCTTTCCTTCTTCCTGAGCGAATGTCAGCTTTGATGTCACTGACATGTCGTTGCAGGGTCTTCTCAGACATAGGACCCACTTGCCTACCAGAGAAGCCATGGGCCCTTAGATAATCCTTCATCAAGGCTTTGTCACCCAGCTTCTTGACAGATGCAACTTCAGCTTCTTCCTCCTTCTTCTTCCTTTTTCTCAGTCTTTCCTTAGCAGCCTTCCTTTTCTTGTTCTCCATTTGATCTTGTTCTTTCTTGAAAAGCCACAAGATTGTATCATTGTTGTGAGGAGTTAATTCCTTAAGAGAGAATCCCCGAGAGCTTAGGAAAGCTATCCTATCACTCCTAAGCTGCTGTCAGCTTCTTCTTTCTTTCTCTTCTTTTCTTCCTCTAAGGCCAACCTTGCTGCTTCTTCTTATTGCTCAATCCGCAGCAGGGTTTCCTTTTCTAACTCAATCAGTTTCTCTAGTGGTAGCAGGAGCACAACGTCACTAGCAGCTCCGAGATTGACAAGTCTGTCAATGATCTCCACCCTCCTTCTATTGTTGATAGCCTCTTTGTTGGCTACAACTGTTTTGCTACTTGCAGCTAGTAGTTTCCCAATGGGGAGTCTACCTTTTCTTTTCAGCTTTTCCAACCTTTCTTCCTCTAGCAGTTTTTCCACAGTCATCTTCCTCTTCCCTTTGGTGTCTTTGGAAGTTTGAGACTTCGGAGGTTCTTGTGTAGAGGTTTCAGGTTGA
This sequence comes from Flaveria ramosissima, assembly GCA_025215565.1. Taxonomy (NCBI): domain Eukaryota; kingdom Viridiplantae; phylum Streptophyta; class Magnoliopsida; order Asterales; family Asteraceae; genus Flaveria; species Flaveria ramosissima. The sequence goes on along the minus strand of CM046036.1, from coordinate 50,082,244 downwards.
GAGGTGGAGATTGGGGCATGTGGTAATGATGGTGTTTGAGTGAGGGGTAGGTTGAGAAAGTCCTCACTATTTACCTCAGATGCTAGTTCAAGAATTGCATTTGTGATAACTAGATCATCGGATAGAGAAAATAACCCTTCCATAGCTTCTATCTCAGCTTTGGAAGTTTGAATAAATTCTTCCGAGGCCTTGACTTCTGCTTCGGAAGTTTGTGGGATTGCACTATCTGCCCCAATTGTTTCAGTTGTTGGAACATCAGTCCTCATTTCCCCTTTCAATTTAATCCCAGGTTCAATTTGGACCTTAGGTTGACCAACTTCTTGGACAGTGGTAGAAGGTGCATTCAACCTTTGAAGCTCTTCAGCTCCAAAGTATACCACAGCAACATCTGGTCTTGGGTGTACAGTAGAAAACCCCATCAGGAACTTGGAAAATAACTTGTTTAGATATTTGAGCATCCTTGGGTGCATTTGAAGAATGATTGGAGGAGGCTCAGGGAAAATTGTTGCTTGCTGAGCAAGATATCTTGAAGTCAATGTTGAAAGAGCTAAACTTTGTCGTTCTTCCTGTGTTTGTCTCTGAACACTCTCCCCTTTTTGGTAGCATCATATTGAGATCTTGATGGGCTAGAGGAAGAGGTCAAGGAGACCTGAATTGGTACATGCCTAACAGATCTCTCAGTTTGTTTCTCAGCTAGTTTGGCCTTGAGACTTTCAATCTTAAGTTGCTGAGTGGCAGACCTATCCTTTAAATTCTTAACCCTGGATTCAAGGTTTGAAACTTTAGAAAGTAGGTCTTTTATGGTGACTTGAAGACTTCCCTCATCTTCTTTTGAAGAATCATGGAGAGATGAGGTAACATACCTGGTTGTTCATCCTTACCACCAGATGTGGTTTCTTGGCACCCTGATTTCCCTTTCCTAATGATTTTTCTTTCAGAGTCATCAAAGGGCATGGTTGCCATAGATTCAGTCTCAGAGATGTTACCACTGTCCTGAAGGTCCAATGAGGCTCCTTCAGTAGTGACAGCTGAATCTACATGAGTCCTCTCCATATCAGTGGGACTCACCTCAGTTTGGGCTTGGTGATAGGGGCTAGAGATAAGAGGTCTCTCTAGGCTCAGTTGATCCTTAAGAGGGTGTTATGGATCAACTTCATTTCCTTGAAGAGACATAATCTCCTTATCAGCTCCTATTAACAAGTCAGTAAAGGATATGGAAGTTATGTCTAATGACTCGGGACTTTGATCAATGTCTAATGGCATTGAGTCTCTGAGAGGGTTGTCCCTTTTTGGCTGCTCAGGAGAGTATATTGACTCATCCGGAGGAGTTTTAGCTTGGGTTTTGGACTCATGGGATTGAGACTGAGGAGACTCAATACCCATATTAAGGTCGATTGTGAAGGAAGACTGAGTGGGAGCCTATGTTTCCACTCTAGCCTTTTCGGATTGAACAGGGGGGACTTGTTCAATCAAAGGAGACTGAACAAGGGTTCATTTGGATCGTCTCTAATATGTGATTTTAATGGGGTGAGAAGGTAGATTCGGCATTATGAGGATTATTACTGGTGTGGGTTCATCACCTGTAGGATTAACAGTGATGTCACCAGGAGCTATGTGCTCAATCATACCTGGAAGAAGCTAGTGTGTCTTCCGGTGAAGTTGGTGGACATCCTTTTTAGCACCTTGAAGATGGCCGGCCTCATGTGAGGGACAGGCAGAGCAGCTGCACAGACAAGCTTGCTCTGGTCCAACTCATAGTTAATGATGTGCTGAATGAACCGGGGATACATGTAAAATGTTTCCCTTTGAAGGTTCCCCATCAGATTGGTCAGCACAAACTTTGAATAATTGAATCGGAGGCCTTTTACCAACCCATGAACTAGGCATCCTAGTTCATATGGGATTTGATCCCATCCCCCAGACTTGTTTGACAAGCAGTAAAGGACTATGTGAAGCAGGAACTTTCAGTTGTAGGAGAAGTTAAACTTGTACATAGTTTACCTACTCACATTATCACCATATCCCATTTTGGTATATGTGTCAACCAGGTCTGCTTTGGGGAACTCTGTAGGAGAGCCTTCTTCATGAAGTTCTAGATGCTCTCTGATGATCTGTTAAGATATGATCCATTCGACCATAGATGCTCGACCTAAGAACCCTAACTCCGTTCAGGGTTACAATCTTAGCATTATCCCAAAATTTGGCCATGTGGTTCGACTAAACAGTGGGATTAGCGGTTAGGGCAGTGAAGTAGGTGGATTGGGTTAGGAAGGAGATGATTTCAGAGAAGTATGCATCCTTGGAAGAGTAAAGGAGTGCGACTTGGTTATGCTGAAGGTTTAGTGCCATTTTATGAGAAAGTTTCAGAGAAATGAGTCTGAATTTGGGTAAATTGAAGACGAATGAAGCTTTGGGTAGTGAAATCGGTAAAAAGATTAAAGTGATTGAGTTGGAAGTATTTAAATGGGTGAAAATGGGGGATGGATAAGGTGAAAGTGTCAGGACCTGGTATTTGAACGAAATACCGAGTGATTGCATGTTAAACCAACTCAAATAGTGCGGAATCCTATTTGATTGGCGATCCAATCAGTGAGAACACACGATGAATCAATCAAGAATTGAAATCAACGTCAGAAATCGATTAGGAACCGATCTGATGTGTTCTATGAACTTGGAGAACGATTTGGGAGGCTTCTGGACGGCTAGGGTACGTCTGGAATCGTAATGGGATGAATGCTTACGTTTTCCCACGAATTGGGTCTATTTATAGGTTAGTATTGTTCAATCGTGCGACTGGGCCATAAGTATGGTTCAGTCGTGCGATTAAACCATGCGGTTGATTCATCCGCACGACTGAGTGTTCAGTCGTGCGATTGAGTCTATCTTATGTGTCAATCATACGACTGATCCAGTCTCCTGTTTCAGTCGTGCGATTGAGTCAATCGTATGAAGTGATTCATGCGTGTGGTCCATTCGCATGTGCCATTCGCATGAGAACTTCATTAAGTTAAGTTTGAATGTTTTATTTAATATAACATAATGTGCACTCATTCAAACATTCATACACCCAATCAATTCAATCACAACTCATTAATGAAATATTAAACATCACAAGTAACAAACAATTCATTTCATTTCATTAATCAATACAATTTACATCATAATCAGACAGACAAGTTCATTACATTACAAATTATGATCTAGGGACATACATGCATCAACAAACTCCCCCTTGGACCTAGATCTATCTATTCTCTTGTCTTCTGCATCACCTCCTTATACTTCTTGTACTTCTCCTCTTTAGTGACTCCTGCGTGTATCTCAAAAGCAAAGCAGAGTCTTATGACATTTTGGAATTGGAGGGCTTGTACAATATCTTGCGTGTCATAGAATAGTGGCCACTTGTATAATGTGTAGACATCATTAGCAGACAAGTTGGTTAGCCACATTGGGTCGAATACCCTGATAGTATCCATTTGTCCCTCTTTATTCAACACTATGACAGCTTCAGCGGTTCTCCAATCATAGTACCACCATTTGAAGTGTGGAGTGAAGTCCTGTGGCATTTCCCTGAGAGGGATTCTCGACATTGTTCTCGGGGGACTCCACTTCAGCACTATCTTTGGCTTACCAGTTATGGGATCAACTTCAGAACGTCTGATATACCTCGTAGGTTGTTGAGGTTTGAAGTTGACCCACCTGGTGTGGTACTCTTTCCTCAGAGCAGCCTCAAACCAGCCTGACATCTTTCTTGGGTCAGCATACAGCAGCTTTAGTTTAGCCAGCTGGTTGAGCTCAAAACCAGGTAGAGTCTTCAGATCATGTGGAAACCTGAAGTACTCTATGCCCTGCTCCCTCTTAACTGCATAAGCGTTAAGGTCTTCAAAATAAGCCCATGAGATAATCCTGCCTGACACCTTATGGTGTTTCTTGACTCTATAGAGCTTGGTGTAGGCATCTCTCTTTGGTGCAGCACGCTGGGCTCTTACTTCTTCAAAACAGGCAGCCCATTCAGCCTTGCGAATATCTACATCTGCATTGGAGGCTTGGGCTGTTCCTTCAGTCTTTTCTGTTTCCTGCTCCATCTTGTCTAGTACCTCAAAAGTATCACTGACTAGGGATTCACCCAGATTGGGGACCACATTTCCCTCGGCGTCAGCGTACTGAGGATACTCTTCTGCAGTAATGTCTTCAACCTCAACTTCATCAATGTCATTCAGTTCCTCATCACTGGTTGAATCAACTGTTGGAGCGTCCTTCACTATTTCATCGGGATTGAGTCTGAACATTTCTGCTAGTTGCTCATCAGACAGGTCATGAATTATCTCCCCTTCTTCAGGGGTATAACTCACAGACCGTCTCACTATCCCTTGTAGGTCAAGAATCATGGTTAATTGAGTCTTGACCATTTGAAGGGGAGCAAAGTCAAACTCATCCCTTTGAAAGTTTGGATTTTTGTCTTGAATCTGTGGCGTGTCGCTCGGAGGAGCAGAAGTAGTGGATGACTGGTCTTGTCGATGCTTAGATCTCCGCTCTTGACCTGAAGCAGAGGCCGATGCAGCCGCATCCCCTCCTTCTGCCTCGTCATCATCATCACGTCCTTCTGTCCTGTCTTCTTCAGTCTCCTCATCATCATCATCTTCCTCATCATCATCCTCATCTTCATCATCGTCATCTCCATCATCCCCGTCACCTTCCTTTAGCTTCAGGGGCTCATCCTTCGACCCCTTCAACCTCAGCATGATAGTCTTGTTGGTCATCTCCAACTCCTCTATACGTTTGACGGACTGAGCCTGCATGTCTTGGAGTTGGGACACCTCGACTCTCTGCTGGTCTATGACCCGAGCCTGCTCTGCCAGTTGCTGAGACTGGGCAGCAGTCAGGTCGGTCAGCTGGCGTATCTGCGCCGCCTTCTCCTCGTCCGCAGCAAGCAGACGCATCACCATACGGTTTAGCGCTGAGAGCTGCTCCTCTACCCCGATGTGAGGTAGAGTGAATCCATGAGCATGTGAGGGCTGGGCTGAAGGTCCAGCATGATGTGTGGTGGTGGTGGCAGTGGCAGTGGTGAATATGGGTCGGTGGGCTGATGCTGGTGAAGTAGGAGTGAATGATCTGGTGATGGATGGGATAGCTACAGTGGTGGTAGGTAAGGTGGTGGATGTGGTAGTAGGAGTAGTGGCTGTGGTGGCTGTGGTGATGGGTGGTATGTCAGTAGTGGTGGTAGTGGTGGCTGTGGTGCTGGAAGTGGTAGTCACGAAGGTCAAACGACGCTTCTTCTTCTTCAATCCATGTGGTTGAGCCATCCGCTTCCTCCTAGTCCCGGAGGAAGTAGATGCTCCCCCTGCAGCTCTGCTTACTGACCCCGGAACATAGTTCGGGTCAGTGTCTCTCTCCGAGGAGTCCCTAGGGTGTTCACCAACCACCCTAAGCCCGTGGTCTGTGGGAACTACTTTACTTCCCACAGTCCTGGTGAGGGGCTCCTCGTCTGACTCCTCCTCCTCTATATCACCAGTAACAAACTCTTGATGGAAGCCGGCCATCTCTGCGACCTCTCCGGCAGTGGCTGACCCCGGGGGAATAACGTCTGAATCTGTGCCTCTAGATGGGGCAGGCATGTCATCCCCGGCGTCGCCGCTATCATCATCATCAGAGTCAGTCTCTGGTATAGCAATATGCTCCACATCCGAGTCACTGTCCTCGTGGCGCCACTTTCTCTTGGCTGGCGCCACATAATCAGCACGGGCCAGATGCCCAAACAACCTCCTGACAGGGGGCTTCACCTGCTTCCCCCTGTAAACCTTCATCCGGCCAAGTGTAGTGTCGTCCATGATCTCAAGAACAACAGCGTCCTCCTTCTCCTTCGGCAGGGAGGGAAGCTTCTGGTCAATGATCATCTGTAGAAATCTGGGGTACATACAGAAGCCTTCCTTCCCTTTCCCCTCGAGGTTCTCCACCAAGTAAGTGAATATCATCTTGGAGAAGCTGAACGGGTGGTTCAGCACCAACGCAGCATATGCGTTCTGGATCTGGTCGGAGAGCTCGTCAAAACCTCCCTTCCTTGATGCTATACACTTCAGCAGCACGTGCGCAAGGTACTTAAACTGGGGACAGAGGTTACTCTTGTTGAGTACCCCGGTATTGATGTCCCCAGAGTACTTGGCTCTCATGAAACATCCTCTGACCGTGAGGGGGTGTAGACGAGTGGGACAATCAGCATCGTCTCCAAACTGTAGAACTATCCTCAGATCCTCCTCAGATACAGTAATAGCCTCACCAAAAATCGAGCTCCTGATGCAATGAGGCTCGGTGGATCTATCTACAGATGCGCCTTCCCAGAAGGCCTGCTGCACTGATCTGTATGGTGTGCAAGGAGTGGATATAGCATGAGCGATCCTGGATCTCTGTAGAAATGTAATAATGCCTGTGAAGTCGGCTGCATTCCTGGATGTCAAGTCCAGGTGAGCACATATGTTGTGCTTGGTGCTCATATTCCATCGGCTCGCCATCTATAACACATAATAATATAAACGTTAGTTTCGTTGGCTAAGAGTATAAAGCAACACTTAGACTTTGAATGAAAACTATCTGTCATGCGATTGAGGTTGTACGACTGAAGACAGTCGTGCGACTGAATCGTGCGATTGAGATTCAGACGTGCGATTGAACTCATGCGCACGACTGAGTGTGCGACTGGACTCATGCGCATGAACTCTTGTGCGGTTACACCAGTCGTGCGACTGAGTCTTATTCGCATAGTTCAGTCGTGCGGTTAAGTGAATCGCTCCCTTCAGTCGTGCGACTGAAGTTCATCCTGACGACCAGTCGTCTGTCTCAGGTGTTCAGTCGTCCAACGTTCGAATCTACGCAAACTAAGTCCTATAACCCAATTAACCGGTTCTCTAGTGTCGCATTTTCTTTACTAACAACCTATCTTACTTAATTTTAACATATTCCTTAGTTTTAATAGGTTATTAGGGTTTGACAGTCGCGGTTCGCATAACACAGTCGTGTTAGCCCATTTAGGGTTCCATTCTTTCTGATTTTGATGGAAGTAGACTTCAAAATACCTGTACGATGATTAGCGAACGTCAGTAACACACAATCAATTAAAGAACTAGGGCAAATCAAATTTTGGCAGAGTAACGGTAGGATGTGCGATTTAGGGGCGATTTGAGGGTGATGAGTCTCTGCGACCGACTCCACCTCTATTTATATCAACCCTAGATCCAATCATGCGACTGAGTTCATTCGCATCTTTCAGTCGTGCGAGTGGGACTCAGTCGTGCGATTGGGTCAGTCGCCCTTCTCCAGTCGTCCGACTGAAGTTCAGTCGTGCGACTGACTCACTCGTTCGCACTTAAGCCTCCGATTGGACTACTCGTATGATCCATTCGGTTGGATGATCCATACTCATAGTTCATTCGTGCGAATGGACTTCATTCGTATGATTAGTCCATACGTATGGTCCATTCGTGCGAATGGGTCATACTTAGTTATTTTTTCTGCTATTTTTACCAATTTACCTTTAAACACTTTTATATCAATTAAATTAACGTTATGAACTTTTGATCATCTCAAACATGATCCTTTTATCTTGAAAACACTTTGATCACCTCAGACGTGATCCTTTTAACCACTTTGGTCACCTCAGACGTGACCCTTTTAAAAATACTTTGTCACCTCAGACTTGACTGATATAACCTTTCAAAGCACATATGGTCATCTCAGACATGACCCTTTTAGTGAGTTTATTCCTTCTGATTTTCCTGATGTGGCCCGACACTTGACTCAAATTAAAACTTAAAACAACTAACTAATTTAGGAATTAAACTAATTACATAATCAGACATATTTTTGGCTTTTTGTGAGAGATAAATCCAGAGATTGATATCTACGGGATTTTTCGGGAGTAGATAGCTTCAACTTAGGTTGATCACACCTGGACCAAATCAATTTTTGGAATCATACAGGCAATTCAAATCATTTGGGACTCGTTATTAAACCTTTTGATGCTCAAGTTCTCGGTGTTCATCCAGAGTCGTTAGCAACATAAGGAAATCATACTGAAACTCTTAGATTCTCACATTGATTTGGACTTTGAGAATGTAGCCACAATGATTGTCAGTATGTTTGTCCACTTAAATCCATACACAGACTTTTGACACAGACTGGTGACTTATTTAGGTTTAATTATTTCAACTAACACTTGTGGATCCCACACTTATATGGTAATCAACATCCCTCAGGAGCTTTTGAGCGGTCTACGGGTATTATTACAAGAAGAGACTATTCTTAGAGCTTTCAAAGAGAAGCCTGTCCTCAGGTCAGTGCCATCGCACAGCAGAGAGGCGGCAAACAACAATGAATTCTAGAATATCTAGGTTATGCTTATCCTCAGGTCAGTGCCATCGCACAGCAGAGAGGCACATAACCTATCTCCTTGTTAGAGCAGCTTATTTTATTTTGCACAAAATGCACCAACAACATAAGTCATTAGCTTTATTGCATTTGTCTTTCATTTTTTTTCTTGCTTTGCTCTAGTTATGGTCATCCGCACACATTTGTGGCGTTTACTTGCTCATTACACCTTATTGGAATATTGTTGATTGTGTTAACCAGTGATAAGATGGACGCCCACAGTCAGTTGAACACTTTAGTTTTATCTTGAAATCACCAATCCGGTCTATTTGTCTATTGTGTTGAATCTACCAACATATCATATATGGTCTAGCAACCTCTAAGTCTACTTTCTTTGTGTCACCTTAGGAGTTGCCAGTTTTCTATCATCTTTCCTTTTAGTATTGCTTAGACTACACAGATTTATTACTTTGAACTTTTGCATATTACTAACACTTAAATTTTAAAGTCCCTCTTGATTTGTTCCTGTGTACTATCATTTTCCAAAGGTATTGAATCGGTATCACAGATACAATCTACCTTATTTCAGCTCGCTACTCCTTCTCCCTCAATTTTTTTTTTTTTTTTTTATAATGTTAACTTGCTGACATATTCTCCCCCTAAAATACTAAAATCATTTCTGGTTTAATTATTTTAGGATTTTAATAAACAGCAAGAGAACATGAGTTTAAATAAAATTAAAATCAAATAGACAAATCAAAATAAGTAAAATAAAATTTAACTACACGACATCGGACTACACATTTTCATCATCAGGAATTACCTCACTTTTCTTTTTAACACCGTTGACCTCTAATAAATATTGAAAACGTGGTTTATCAAAGGCTTTAGTATAGAGGTCAGCGCGTTGAAAATCAGTATTAATTTTAACCACATCAATTAAGTTCTTTTCAAAACAATCTCTTATGAAATGGTATTTAATACCGATGTGTTTGGTCTTAGGATGTTGGACCGGATTTTTAGTTACTGCAATTGCAGCAGAGTTATCAACGAAAATAGGAGTAGATGAGAATTTTAAACCGTAATCCCGCATTTGCTGTTGAATCCAGATGATTTGAGAACAGCAACTTGCAGCAGCAACATATTCGGCTTCACAGGTTGACAATGCAACCGATGTCTGCTTCTTACACTGCCAGGTAACTAATCTTCTCCCAAAGAATTGACACCCTGCTGATGTAGACTTGTAGTTCATCTTGCAGCCCCCGTAATCCGAGTCACTATACGCGGTAAGCTCAAAGTCATCATCATGAGGGTACCACAATCCAAGTGTGGGTGTACCCTTCAGATAACGAAAAATCCTCTTGACCCCGATCAGATGGTTGACCTTTGGTTTAGCCTGATATCTCGAACATAGACATGTAGCATACATAATATCAGGTCTTGAGGCAGTGAGATACATGAGGGATCCGATCATTCCTCGGTACATAGTGGCATCTACTAGATCTCCATTATCATCCGGTGCTATATCATGATTAGTAGCAAGTGGAGTCCCAGCAGCAGAAGCATTCTCCATGTCAAAGCGACTGAGAATGTCTCCTACATACTTGGTCTGATGTAGAAAGATTCCATTAGGTGTTTGATCCACCTGTAACCCGAGAAAGAACTTCATCTCCCCCATGGCACTCATCTCAAATTCTTTCTTCATTACTGCTTCAAACTCTTTACATAACTCTTCGTTCTTTGACCCGAAGATTATGTCATCAACATATATCTGTACAAGCAGTAGGTCGCCATCCTTTTCCTTAATAAACAGTGTACAGTCAATTACTCCCCTGCGAAAGCCGTGTTTCACAAGATGAGTTGAGAGTTTCTCATACCAAGCTCGAGGAGCTTGATGAAGCCCATACAAAGCTTTGTCGAGCTTGTAAACTCTATCCCGATGGTAAGGATCTTCAAAACCCTCGGGTTGACTTACATAGACTGTTTCTCTGATTTCCCCATGAAGGAATGCACTCTTTACATCTAATTGGTAGACTTTGATCTTCATGTACGATGCATAGGCAAGGAAGATACGAATAGCTTCCATCCTTGCCACGGGTGCAAACACCTCATTGTAGTCAATTCCCTCGACTTGGCGAAAACCTTGAACCACCAGTCGAGCTTTGTTCCTGATAATGACCCCTTGGTCATCCTTCTTGCATTTTAGTACCCATTTAGTGCCAATGACTTTAGCACCTTTAGGTTTATCAACCAGTGTCCATACACCTAACTTCTTAAACTGCAGAAGTTCTTCTTGCATGGCACTCACCCACGCCTCATCATTGAGTGCCTCACTGACATATTTTGGCTCAACCTGCGAGACAAAACATCGATAGGCACCATCATGAATGTAACCTTTCTCCATAACCGAGGCGTAATCAGCTGAGTATAACTGATTTCGGGTTTGTACTCCTGATCTGACATCCCCAATAACATTGTCAAGGGGATGATAGACGTTTAGTCGTGATCCTGGAGTAGTAGGAACAGCTACCTCAGAACCAAGATTATGAACATTTGGTTCTGCATCTGAGGTAGTTGGAGTTTGAGGTTCTGAAGTCGAAGGTGCATCACTCGTAGATGCTTGTGGACTTTCAGGAACTGGAACCTGTTCCTCCTGACTGTTCTGGTCATCTGCTTCAGCTTCATCTTCAGAGGAGGAGTCACTGTCGTCGACTACTCCCCCTGACTGAGTAGATGATTCTTCCTGTGTGCTAGATGGTGTATTCAGAATATCATACATCATCCTAGTAGCTAGCTCATCATCCGAGGGAGAGAGAGGTATGTTGAAGGATTTGAAGAATCCATCATAATCGAAGAAGTAGGCAGGTCCTTTGCCTGTAGGAGGTGTGGTATATCTCTGAACGTCGACATTACACCACACTTCTACAAGACCCGTTGAGTTATTGTAAACTCGCTTATTCGGTATGTTGTATCCTAGAAAGATTCCTTCATCTGCCTTCTCGCTGAATTTTCCTTCTTGCGTCTTCTTCAGAAGTGTACACGGCGCGCCAAAGGGTTCAAGATACTCCAAATTCGGTTTGCGTCTTTGTAGTAGCTCATAACATGTCTTTCCGTGGCGCTTGACTATTAGGACTCGATTCAGTGTATAACATGCATTTGCTACTGCCTCATTCCAGAATTGGATAGGCAGTTTCGAGTCAGCCAGCATAGTCCGTGCAGTCTCTATCAAGCTTCTATTTTTCCTCTCAGCAACACCATTCATCTGAGGCGTGTATGCTGAAGTGAATTGATGAACAATTCCCTTTTCCTTGCAGTATGCCTCCATCCATTGATTCTTGAATTCGGTCCCGTTGTCTGAGCGTACTTGTCTAACCTTTAGCTTGTAGAGAGATTCCAGAGTGGTGACTAATTCCTTGAATGACTCAAATGTTTCTGATTTGGATTTCAGAAACATTACCCAAGTGAACCTTGAGTAGTCATCAGTGACCACAAAACAGTACAAATCGCCTGCAATGCTCCTTGTACTGACTGGACCAAACAGATCCATGTGAAGAAGTTCAAGAGGAAGTTCTATTGAATGAACTTTCTTTTCCTTATGAGACTTCTTTGTCTGTTTGCCTTTCTTGCAAGCTACACAAAAGTCAGGAAGTTGGAAGTTCTTGACATTTACTCCTCTCACTAAGTCCTTCTGAATCAAGTGATTCATCTTCCTTTGACTAATGTGTCCCATTCTCCTATGCCAGGAGATTGAGTCCTTCTCAGTAGCTTTAGATAGAAAGCACTGCACTTCATGATCCGTTGGAGCAGCTGTTGACAGATCCAAGACATATAGGTCCTTATATCTTGAAGCAGTCATCAGAACTTGGTCCTCTGGAATCATATAGTCTTTCTTCAGCACGTAACACTTCTTGTTGTCGAAGATGACTTTAAATCCTTTATCGCAGATTTGGGAAACAGAAAGCAAGTTATTTTGAAGTTGTTGAACGTAGTTCACCTTATCAAACTTAACTTTCTGATTTCCCACTTCTCCCTGTGCTGTGATGTATCCTCCCTTGTTTCCTGCAAAGGAAACATGCCCTCCTTTTATTTGTTTGACATTTGATAAAAGGGCTCTATTTCCTGTCATGTGCCTGGATGCTCCGCTGTCTATAATCCACGTGTTAGTCTCAGCGCTATACCGAACACCCTGCACATATCAAGTAAATGTATTAGTTTAGGTTAGGAACCCAAGCCTTTACTGTCTTGGGTTTCCCAGAGGCATCACACATCATAAACTCTACCCATTGACCTTTAGAAGGTGAGGGTAACTCAGATTCCTTCTTGTCATCAGTATCAGTCACACAGGTAGTCTTCTCTTTCCATAAGCCAGATTTGTGCAATGCCTGTTTATGATAAACAGTCGTCTGGCTTACAGGTTGGACTTTAGGTTCACTAGATCTTCTAGGTGGAGTTAGAGAACTCCTCTTAGAAGACCTAGGTCTAGAGTCCTGAAGATCAATCTTCTTCCTAGGTGTCTGATAGAAAGGACAATAGGAAGCAATATGTCCACATTCTCCACAGTTGTAGCACAATCTGCTATCAACTTTATAATTAGACTTTCTTTGTGGAGAAATGTGTGACACTTTAGTAACATCAATCACTTTAGGTTTTGACTCTTGCATGTTTGATGTTTTCTCTGGTTTAACAAATTTAACTGTTTTAACCTGTTTAACTTGTTCAACTTTTTGGTTAACTGGTTTTTGACTTGTAGCATGTGAAAAATTAACGTTTGAAGTCTTTTTGGGTTCTGATTTGACTCTGTTTGACCCTGACTTTAAGTTAACTTTTTCAAATTCATTTTCCAGATTAACACAAGGCAATTTACCCTTTGCCTTTGAAGTGGCCTCCTTTTGTTTCTGTCCAGATTCAGTAGATGAACATGATGTGTCTGGATCAGTAACAAGAGGAGTGGTCACCACATGATCCTTGATTGGGTTGTTGTTTACTGGTTTAGACTTGGTGTTCATCAAGGTCTCAGGTGGTGGTGGAACCACTTTGTAGCCTAATCCCTCCCCATTATTCCTTTCTCTCACTAAGTGTTGAACTATGTGTGAAGAACTAGTCCAACTATGCAGTTTCTGTTTTAAGGAATTAACTTCTACTTCTAGAACTGCCTTTTGTTTCTTAGTGTCCTCTAGGGAGTTTAGATAGTACCTAATGTCATTTGCTTGATTAAAGGCAACTACTTCGGTTTCCCTAAGTTGTTTAGTCAATAGGTCTATCTTTTCTTTATAACTATGCTCATTTTGTTTTAGAACTCTATTGGCCTCAGTGCATAGTTGTAAATCTTTTACTAAGTTATCATTGTGATCTAATAACCTAGCAAATTTTTCATCAATGCTATTCCTAAACATATCACAGTTAGAACAAGCATGATTATTAAACATTTGGTCAGTTGTACTTACCTGTGTTGTTTCAGAAGAGTTAGCCATCAACGCAGCATCAGACGTCTCTGGTTCTGGTGATTCTGACTTTTCTGTTTCTGACGTGGAAGTCTCCTCCTTTGGTATGTAACTGACCTCAGCTGCAGTTGTTTCTTCACTGTGTGACATCGCTATTTCAACTGCTATCACCTTCACTCGCAGAATCATCATCAATATCTTCAACACTGGCAATGTTAGATTCTGGTGAGACAAATCTAAAACTCCAGTCCTGTCCTTCATCATCATGAGCAGTCAAGGCTTTGGGTCCTTGTTTGATGAAGTAGAACTGGAGGCTTGCTTGTCTTGGCGAGTAAAGGATGAGAACGGGTTCCCATTACCCGTCTTCTTTGGCTTGACACATTCCCTCTTGAAGTGCCCTTTCTCTCCACAGTTGAAGCAGGTCACTTTGCTCTTGTCAAAACCAAATGTGGTATCCTTAGTAGCTATCAAATTTTGTCCTGTCTTCTTAACAAACTTCTTCGCCCTTCGGACAGCGCTAGCTAAGGCCCACATTATATCCATTCTTTCAAGCTCCATTTCATCTACCTGCTCGTAGTCTTCATCTGCCAAATGACAGTTTCCAATCTTCCCAGCCACAAGTCCATCATATGAATGAACTACTGCGGCGAGAAGATCCATATGCTCTCGTGCTACTTCTACAGTCACATTACCGAGGTTCTCGGTCTTCAATTTAGTAGCACTTGCTTCTGATCCAATATAATGGGTACATGACGACCCTGACGTGTCTGATCCAGAAGGAGAAGCATGTGAAGGACCTGACGAGCTAGACACAAATGCTGTCTGGAGAGGTGCTCCAGATGTCTTAGCTTGAGGCGTGGCATTGTATAAAGCTGGGTTTTGTGTATACGAAGACTTCTGTGCTCTATACTTCATCCTTAGTGCTTCTTCACGCAGCCTGAGAATAAAGTCATTTATATCCAGCTTTATAAGTATTCCATTCTGTCTAAGATTAGACACGAATGAAGCCCACTTATCAGGCAATCCATCTGCGAAGTTGCTTACTTTCTCTTCCATAGTTGTTTCCACTCCATGTGTATGCAACTCGCTCATCAAGTGGTAGAATCTGTCTATGACTTCATCTAAACTCTCGTTACCAATCGATGAGAAGTTATCGAATTCCTTCTTTAACTCCTTTGCCTTGATTGCTTTAATGATGCATTCCCATCATACCTTTTCTCTAGCTCATCCCACAGTTTCTTGGACTGCTTGTTCTCTGAGTACTGGTGGAATATGTCTTTGGGGATCGACTGAGTTATCAACGCATAAACCCTTTTCTCTGCATTGTACTTTACTTTTGTGCGTCAGTCATCCCACTTAACGTTAATTTTACTCCATCTGCTCCCACCGGTGTACTATACCCAACCTCGATAGCTTCCCACAGATTAGGATCTACTCCATTGAGGTAGATCTCAAAACGTTGTTTCCAGTGGGGAAACTCATCTAAAGTCAAGAGCTTTGGTGGTTTATTGTGAATACCCACCTCACTCTCAAGCAGCAGCAGGTTCTGAATTCTTGAGTCCTTCCCAGCAGTAAAGGCTGACATCTGATCTTCCATGGTTAATAAACTTAGAATCTAATCAAATCAACTTTAACTGATGCGACTGAAGATGCGAATGGTCTTATCGTGCGTATGAACTCTGCGATTGGTTCAACCGTGCGACTGAACAGGGCGAATGGTTCAGTCGTGCGAATGAATCTGGTGCGTATGAGCTATGCGAACGAACGGTTCAGTCGGCCGAATGAGGGTGCGACTAGGTCCAGTCGTGCGAATGAGCACTGCGAATGAGTCTAGTCGTGCGAATGGGTCACTCGTGCGACTGAAGCTGCTGTTTTGCGAAAATTTCTAGGTTTGACGGGTTTCAGCCGTAAAAATTCGAAATTTTGCAAGTCCAAATCGTCTAAGTCCGTAGAAACTGAACTTCAATGAGCAGGGAACGTCCAAGATCACTTTTGATGCTAAAGATTGCGTTTTTCGTGCAAAAACACAAACTTTTATGCAATCTTGATTGAATCAACACGAAATCAAGAGCCAAAGCTCTGATACCACTTGTTAGGACCTGGTATTTGAACGAAATACCGAGTGATTGCGTGTTAAACCAACTCAAATAGTGCGGAATCCTATTTGATTGGCGATCCAATCAGTGAGAACACACGATGAATCAATCAAGAATTGAAATCAACGTCAGAAATCGATTAGGAACCGATCTGATGTGTTCTATGAACTTGGAGAACGATTTGGGAGGCTTCTGGACGGCTAGGGTACGTCTGGAATCGTAATGGGATGAATGCTTACGTTTTCCCACGAATTGGGTCTATTTATAGGTTAGTATTGTTCAATCGTGCGACTGGGCCATAAGTATGGTTCAGTCGTGCGATTGAACCATGCGGTTGATTCATCCGCACGACTGAGTGTTCAGTCGTGCGATTGAGTCAATCTTATGTGTCAATCATACGACTGATCCAGTCTCCTGTTTCAGTCGTGCGATTGAGTCAATCGTATGAAGTTATTCATGCGTGTGGTCCATTCGCATGGCCATTCGCATGAGAACTTCATTAAGTTAAGTTTGAATGTTTTATTTAATATAACATAATGTGCACTCATTCAAACATTCATACACCCAATCAATTCAATCACAACTCATTAATGAAATATTAAACATCACAAGTAACAAACAATTCATTTCATTTCATTAATCAATACAACTTACATCATAATCAGACAGACAAGTTCATTACATTACAAATTATGATCTAGGGACATACATGCATCAACAGAAAGTGATAGTTTGGGGTATGATGTGACAAGGGCGGTAAGATGAAATCCATTTTAAATTCCGACATCATTAAGAAAATCTTTACCTTTTACAGTGTGGGGCCAAAAAGATTTTCGTTACACAGTAAAGCTTTCTTCCGAGTATAAAACATTTCCGAAGATAATCTTCTTCCGAAGCAAATCTTACTTCCGAAGGTAAATTTTACTTCCGAGAGTAAAATGGTCTTCTGAGTGAAGAATTTTATAAGTTTTGGAAGTAGATCTGATATTTCATCAAATGCTTCTTCCGAGACTAAAAACTCTTCGAAAGATAAGATTTTCCAAGGAGAAATTTTTCTTCGGAAGAATTTATACTTAGTAAAATTTTGAAGAAAAACCTTTTGTAACAGGGCTTAGATTGCTTTTGACAAAGGCAAGACACATTTTGAAAAGGTTTTCAAATGAGATGGACTAATCATCGTTTGTCATCCCAATAGTTGTAATAAGATACTTGAATCTTTGTTCATCAAATCTTTGGTGAACAAATCAGCATATTGTTCATTTGAATCAACTTTAATTAATTAGATTTTTCTCATGAATATCTCTAATGAAATGATACCTGATATCAATGTGCTTTGTCTTGGAGTGCTTGACTGGATTTTCTGTAATGGAGATAGTACGGTTATTATCAATGTGGATAGGAGTACTCATGAAGTTGAATCCATAGTATATCATCTGGTTTTGAATCCACGACAGCTGAGCACAGCAACTAGCAGCAGCAATGTATTCAGCTTCAGCAGTAGATGTTGAAACGCAGGATTGCTTCTTGCATTGCCATGAGATGATCCTTCCACCAAGAAATTGACATCCTCCTGATGTTGATTTGTTGTTAATATTACAGCCACCATAGTCACTATCAGAATAGCCATAGAGATTGAAATTGGTGTTCCTTGGATACCAGAGACCCAGTTTAGGTGCTCCTTTGAGGTATTTGAGGATTCTCTTAGCAGCAACTAGGTGAGACACCTTTGGAACAGACTGATATCTTGCACAGATGCATGTTGCAAACATAATATCATGTCTACTTGTTATGAGATACATCAGAGAATCAATGATTGCCCTATACTGATGTTGATCAGTATCCTCCCCCTCAGAGTCAGGACAAAGATTGTGACATAGGTGTCTTGGCTGGCTTACAATCTTTCATATCAAATCTTTCTAAAATGTCCGATACGTATTTAGATTGATTGATAAAGAACCCTTTCTTTATTTGCTTTACCTGAATTCCAAGGAAAAAGTTCATTTTTCCCGTAGAACTCATCTCAAATTTCTTCTTCATGATGCTCTCAAAGTCTATGCACATTTGGTCATTTAAGGAACCAAATATGATATCATCTATATAGACTTGTACGAGCAAGATGTCTTTCCCAGACTTTCTTATGAATAAAGTCTTGTCAATGGTACATCTGGTGTATCCATTCTTCAGGAGAAACTGAGACAAAGTCTCATACCATAGCCTAGGTGCTTGGTGCAACCCATAGAGAGCTTTATCCAATTTGCACACATAGTTGGGGTGCTATGGGTCTTCAAATCCTGAAGGCTGGCATACATAGACTTCCCTATCTATATCCCCATATAGATTAGCACACTTGACATCAAGTTGGTAGACAGTAAAATTCTTGGATGCAGCATAAGCAAGAAAGATCCTCACTGCCTCAAGTCTTGCAACTGGTGCAAAGACATCAGTGTAATCAATTCCCTCCTCTTGAGTGTATCCTTGAACTATCAGTCTTGCCTTGTTCTTGATAATCAAGCCTTTATCATCTCTCTTGTTTTGGAAAACCCATTTTGTGCCTATTGGTACTTGACCGGATGGTAGCGAACATAGGTTCCAAACCTTTTGTCTTTTGAATTGAAGCAATTCCTCTTGCATTGATTCAACCCAGCTACTATCTTTCAAGGCTTCTTCTACCTTCTTGGGTTCCATCTGAGGTAAGAAGCATGAGTACAGGCAAACATTCCCATTGTGAGTTTGTCCCCTTGTTCTCACGCCTTCAGAGACATCTCCAATGATGTTTTTAGCTGGATGAGTGTTGTGAATTTCTGAGCCTAGGGATCACATCCATTTGCATGGATAGATCTAGATTGGAAAAGTTTGGCTCAGGGTTCTAAACACTTGTTCCAGCTACTGTTTCACACTCATTCAATGAGGACTGAATGAATGAAGGAGAAATAGCATCAACATCAGTTAGCTATGAAGCAGCATTAACAGTTGCATGTTCTTTCAAAATGCTATTTACTTCAGCTTGGTGTTGTTCATTGTCACCGGATGAGTTTTGAGGCTCACTTTGTTGACAACTTATTAAAGCTCCACTGGTTCCTGAGATAGTTATGCTATCATATCTACCAATTGTGGGAGCTTGATTTTCAGCAACTCTTGGAGAACTTGGAAGAGTTATGGGTAACTCAAACAGCTAATCATCATCAGAATCACTTTGAGTACATGTTCCAGCTGAAACATTCTCACAAGATGGTTTAAAATAGTTTGAAAACAATTTTAAATTAAAAATATGATCATGCCCATTCCCTCTAACACAAGGAGTGTGCTCATTGACAACAATGATGCAGGATTCCTCAAATTGTTAATTTTTAATGTTATAAAATCTATAAGCAATAGAGCTTGGAGGAATGTCCAACAAAGATAACATCATCCAACTTTTCAGTAAATTTTGCCAAATTGTCCTTTGTGTTAAGTATGGTACACCTGCTGCCAAAGGACCTAAGAAAGCCAATGAATGGTGGCCTCTTTTTCCATAGCTCATAAGGGGTTTTTCCATGTGGCTTAACTACAAGCCCCTGTTCTTCACATAGCATGCAGTGTTGACTGCCTCTGCCCAGAATGTTAGAGGCAGCTTTGAATCAACTAATATAGTTGGAGCAGCCTCAATAAGTGTCATGTTTCTCCTCTCAGTAACACCATTTTGTTGAGGAGTTCTAGGAGCACTATATTGTCTGGCAATCCCTTTTGAGTTATAGAATGAGTCAAGAACTTGATTCTTAAACTCAGTCCCTTGATTACTTCTAATTACCTTAACCTTGTGATCAATTTGTTTTTCTATTTTAAGAATAAAAGATTTTAAAGTTTCAGTTGTTTCATCTTTAGTTCTTAAAAAGAATAACCATGTAAATCTAGTAAAATCATCAACAATCACAAGGCAATAAGATTTTCTTTCAATGCTCATTATACTTGTGGGACCAAATAGATCCACGTGCAATAAGTATAATGGAGTGGTAATAGAGTTAACTACTTTGGATTTATGAGATGCTTTATGTTGCTTTCCTTTCAGACATGCAACACAGTTATCTTTGCAGAAAAATTCCTTTTTAGGAAAACCGTATACCAAGTTATTTTTAACCAATTTATTCATGGTTTTAAAATTGACATGACACATTCGTTTATGCCACAGATTTGACTCATCACCATAAGCTTTGGAAATAAAGCATGATACTCCACCCAATGGGGAAGCATTGTTCATATCCAGCTTGTAAATATCCCCTTTCCTGGGAGATCTAAGAAGCACCAATTTCTGAGGAATTATCATCCCGGGTTTAAGGATAATGCATTCATGTTCTGTGAAAAGAATTTGGTGCTTTTGATCACAAAACTGAGAAACACTTAACAGATTGTGTTCAAGTTGTCTGACTAAGTGTACTTTGTCAACTCTTAACTTGCTGTTGGATACACTTCCTCTACCAAAAATGTATCATCCAGCCTCACCTCCAAATTGAACATGACCTCCATCAAAATGTTGAAATGGTTGAAGAAGAGATATGTTCCTAGTCATGTGCCTGGAGCACCATTGTCCACAATCCACACATTGTTATTCTTGTCATGTGGATGTCCCTGCACATAAGGTGAAAAAGTTAGTTTTTATTGGAAACCAAAGCCTTATTGGTCTTGGGCTTTTCTAATGATGAGGATTTAATTGAACCAAAGTGTAAGCTTGAGGGTTCAATAGATGTTTGTTAAGAAAAGGTTTGGGTTGTATCATCTTCTTTGATCTTCCATTCCATCCATTGGCTGGTCATTGTAGATAAGCTTGTTGAAGCTTGAGCAGCATGGCATTCTTTCAAAGCTTCTTTCTTCTCGGAAAAAGACTTCACCATCTTTTCTTCTGAAGTAGTCTTCTTCTCGGAAGGTTTTAAGGGAACTCTCTTGTTCTTTTGAATTTTCTTAGCCTTGTCTTCCAAAGCTATTTTCCCTTCGGAAGAATGAGTTTCTTCCGAAAGCAACTTTGCTTCAGAAACAAGCTTTCCCTTTTTCATCACTTGAACCATGTGATAAGGTCCAAATGAGAAACCCTCCTTGACTCCTTCTTTCTTAACATTATTTACATAATATGTGCTTGCAGGATTGTAATAACAATCTTTAGCCATATGGTTTTGCAAACCACACATTATGCATACAATCTACTTTTGGTGGGATGTGAAGACTGTTGTTTCTTGCATTTCTTGTTTTCATCAACAGTATTCTCCTTTAACTTCTGATCCTTCAGCAGGATAGGAGTGCTGGTACTACACTCCTTTCCCAGATTAGAGTTTCCCACCACCTGAAATCCAGCTAAAATGAATACACCCTTTTGTTTTAGGTCGATCTTTAGCTTGGACTCAACCACTTTCTTGGTAGTTTTTCTGGCTGCCTTAGCCCTGTTTCTTCTGGCTTTGGTGGTTAGGGGTTGATTATCACTGGTGGATGAGGTATGATTTACCTGGTTCTTCCATGTGATAGTCTTCATAGTTGCATCACTCTTTAACTCATGGGAAGGTGGGTCAGCAGATGTAACCTCTTGCTCTTCAGTCCCACATCTTGGTTGTCTAATAGACTCATAAGAGTGTGGTGGAGCAATTTCATTGGTTCCCCCAACCACCTTTGTTTTGATAACAAAGTTTTGAGTGAGAGGATGATGCAAGAATGGCTTGGAAGTTTTGCTCAGAGATAGCATGCTTCCTTGCTTGAGCCTCAGCTGTGACAAGTTGGGCTTGAGCCTCAGTCAATTTGGAGATTAAATCTTTGATTTGAGTCTTGTAGTTGATATGTTCATGTTTTAACAAGGAAACAGTTTTCTCTAACTCTTTAATTTTCTTTTGATAGTCAGATTCAGCCCTTTTAAAATCATATTTTAGGATATTTAAAGACTCAATATCATATTTAATTTCCATATTGTAGTCCTTAAAAATTTAACTTTACAATGCAAGCTGGAGTACAGAGGTATTCAAATACCTTGTTGTCATTAGTTCCAGCCATCAATGCTTGAGCAGGGGTGACATCCTGCACCATGAAACTCCACTCAACTTCTTGAGCCACAGCAGCTGTTTCAGTTGACTTTCCAGTAGCTTTAGGTGTGGTTGGATGAGTGGAAGCTTGAGTAGATCCTGGGTTGGATTTGGGAGCCTTGCATTCCCTTGCAAAGTGGCCTAGCTGGTTACAGTTGTAACACTTGGCCTTTGCTTTGTCAAACCGAAACTTGTTGTTAGTTGGGTTTTGGGGAAAATTCCTTCCAGTTCTTTTGTAGAACTTCTTCGCCCTATAAGTTAACAGAGCCATCTGTTGGACAATGTCTATGTACTCGACATCATCCGGGCTGAAACATTCTAGATCATCAAAACAAAATTGAACATCAATGGTTGATCCTATTGAGACCTTTGAGTCTCAGGGAATGTAATGTATAGCCCGGAAGAACATGATGGCTGCTGGGAGTAAGTCAGGTACTGCTGAGGTTGAGGGGTCCTGAGCATTCAGCAACCATTAAAGCATTACTAGCAGGAAGGCTTGAGGGTGCAGATGCTCACCTGATGGCCTTTCTTGCTCTCCATCTCTAAACGGTATCCATCAAGGATGCCATATAGTTCAGTCATGGTGAGGGAGTTCAGATTTTCTGTCCTCTTGATAGAGACGCAGTAGAACATCCACTCATTTGGGAGAGCACTCATGAACTTTCTTGAGATATCTCTTATCTCAGAAGACACTCCCATGGACTGAAGTGAAGAAATAAGATTCATGTACCTGAAGTATTGATGGCTAAGGGTCTCTCCAGCAATATGAGTGATTGTTGCTTCAGTGAATCTTTCTTGGAGTCATTGGAGTTTGAATACATCTGAGTCAAATCATCAAAGAGTTCTTTGGGTGACTGGCAATTTTCAAAGCCTACCACGATGGAGTTGGGTATGGCAGACATGAGAACAGTCATAGTTGTGCTGCCAATGTCCAGCCGTTTGTTGCCTTCATCAAAATAATATTCTATCGCCTTCTCTATCATAGCACCATTTCCACCCGGTGCTGCAACCTTTCGCTTGTAAGGACCATTGATGATAGATTTCCACATGTTGTTGTCTTGATATCTGATGAAGCCTTGAATATGTCTGCTCCATGATCTAAAGTTTTCAGGGGTGATGATAGGTGCTTTGGTCATCGTCCCAAGTTCACATTTAGACTGTTGGTTGAGGGCCACTTTTGAGTGTGGTGAAAGAATGAGTGAAGAAAAGGTTGATTAGGATGGTAAGATCTCACAATCAAAAGCCTAAGAAGCTCTGATACCAATTGCAGGATCAATTTTGGTCACTCAACACTTATGTTGTCTCTCAGACTCACTAAATCACACTCAGTCAGATGATGCAGAGTCCCTCTAAGAGTTGATAATAATATACTATGTAATGAAAACATAAGAAGATAATTTTCAAGGTACTTGTATATATTACTTCTCAACTCAAAGTATTACAAGACTCTTACAAGCATATTACATGAGTTACAATGAGAAACTATTTATGCTAGCCAGATATACTTTGATACCAGCTGGAAACCTATGACTAAAGCAAATACTACATTGCTAAAGATAAGGTATCTTAGATAAAATATTAGCTAAGATATGGTAGTCATGACATGTCCATGGCTTACCTTTTGTCACCAACTAAAGTTGGTAATTGTATTAACTGATAAGGAAAGAATAGTGAAATAAAGTATGGTCAACTACATGAGCGTGGGAAAGCACCATGCAGTATATCATAGATTTGCAGCGGATTATCAGAAGAACCATACTTATATCCACTGGTTCTTAATAGGTTCTTCCGAAGGTTAATTGGCTTCGAAAGAACAAGTTCTTCCGAAGCCACTTATACTTTGGAAGAGGCTACTTCTTCCGAGGCTTGAGACAATCTTCAGGCCTTCATACTTTGGAAGTCATTGTCTTGATTTCTTCTAAGTGTTGAACTTCGGAAGAAGGAAGACTTTGTCTTTGGAAGTTGGAGTTTCTCTTCGAAGCTCTTTCAGACTTGACCTTTGGAAGTTCTTCATCAGTTGCACCAAAATTGTCTAAGTGTTTGTTTTGGTTGCACCAGCCTTACTTGATCTAACATTTTCTTCATTATCTACTCCCAAGCTGATGAGCCTGTCTATTACCTCCACTCTACTCCTATTGTTGATACTCTCTTGAGCCGTTGTTGCTGCCTTGCTGCTTGTAGCCAACAGCTTCCCAGTACCGAGTCTTCCTTTCTTCTTTAGCTTCTCCAACCTTTCCTCCTCTAGAAGCTGCTCAACAATCATCTTCGTTTTTCCTTTAGGATCTGAGGAAGATTCAGCCTTTGGAGATTTTGGTTTAGAGGATTCAAGTTGGGGAGAGTGGGGTTGAACTTATGGTGCTTGTGGTGTTTGAGATAGAGGGGGTTTGAGGAAGTCTTTATTGTTTACATCAGACAAGGAAGACAGTTCAGTTATCCCTTTCGCAGCTTGAATTTCTGCTTCGAAAGAGATTGGAACTGCACCACTTGTCCTTTCTAAGTCAGTTGTTGAGCCATCAGTCCTTATTTCCCCTTCGAAGTCAATCTCAGGTTTAATATGGGCCTTAGGTTGACCAACTTCCTTTTCAAAGGTAGGTGGTGCACTCAACCTTTGAAGCTCTTCAGCTCCAAAGTAGGCAATGGCAACATCAGAGGAGGGTTGTTTAAGGGAGGAGCTTATTAGGAATTTGGTTAAGAATCTATTAAGATCATACGCATCCTTGGGTCCACTTGAATTGTAATAGAAGGTGGCTGAGGGAAGATGGTTGCAGGGTGTTGTTGTGTGGGGTAAATTGAAAAGAGGGAGGTTGTGATGGCCAGAGTAGGTTCCTCATGTCTTTGTTTTTATACATTCTCCCCCTTTTTGGTAGCATTATCTTGAGAAGTAGATGAGCTAGAGGAAGAACTTAAAGAAACCTGAATTGGTACATGCCTAACAAACTGTGTGCCTTGAGGTTTTCAATCTCAAGTTGTTGAGTGGCAGACCGATCTTCTAAAGTCTTAACCTTTGTGGTAAGTTGCAAAAAAAGCACTTTTGAAAGTAGGTTGGCGTATTGACGGTGTATTTGTGGGCATATTAGATCAAAATTCCAGAAAGTTGGGCGTATGAATGTTGAGTGCGGAGTATGATATGGTGGGGGTGGAGTATGATACGGCGGTAGCTGAATAAACTTCGTATATTTGGGATTTTAAAGTTTATTTAAACTAAATCAATCCCAATTTGATCTACAACTTTCCCTAAACAAAATCTAACATATTCAAGGAGATTTTGGGTGCTTTCAAGCTTCCTAACATCCTCCACATAATCATTTAAAGCAAGATTGAAGATTTAATGAAGATAATGCATGGCTAGATTTTTCATGATTACTTCCGGGAATACAGTTCTTATCAAGTGAAATACTTGGTATGTTTTGATTAGGTTTTTGTAATGAACACTAAGTGATTAAATAAGGTCTTATGTTTTGATTAATTTAAAAGGTTTACATATAAATAAAGTTGTGTGATTGATTATCAGTTTTCAGTTTCCTTGCATCGTGAGCTAATTAAGAAAGGTAGACAATTTGATATGAGTAAATTGGTAATCTTATGAATGAACGAGTCTTAAAAGATTGTTCTTTAGTTATTGCTTTAATCAAAAGTTAAACTCTTGAAGTTAAGTTCTTACAAACCCTAGGTTAAACATATCAATTGTTGATCTTGCGGAATTGGAACCCGGAAGTGATTGTTTCTCGTTATTTAAGTCAATTCATTCCAAAGTTTGTTGCTTTTTACATGTGTTATTGAATTTCCAAAGTTCTAATTTTTAATTCTAAATTTCGTGTCTTTAAGTTAATCGAGTCGTATTTGACAAACACTTTTCACCATTTCCCTATGGAGACGACCTTACTCTTACGCAATAAAGGTAGCTAAGAACAATATATTAACTTGTTTTTTATTGAGTCTCGACAACCAGATCACTAAACAAGGCTAGGCAGGCTTCAAAACATAGAATGTAGAAAAGACAAGCCTCATCTACAAAAACTTTTATGCATGTCCAGACACCACCCTAAGCTAAAGTCACTCCTACTAAACCATCTTAATCTCAACCACAACAATTATCACAACCATCTCAACCACCATAATCAGCACAACCACCACAATCGCCACCACAACAATTAGCTCCATCGATATATCCAACTGTCGAACCATCCTCTACACAAGCCCAACCATCCTCTTCACAAACTAATCAACCATCATTTCCTCAAGATGAAATCGGGGCTAATTAAATTGGTCATATGTCTACTGCATATAGATACAGACACTCTTTAAAGAAGCATAAGAAGTCTAATAAATATTCTAAGAGTGAATCATCAGATATGAAGAGAATGATCCCTTTAAAAGTCAACATAATGTGATTACTGATTGGGGTTCTAATGACAAGATAAAGCACTTGTTTGTTGAAAGACTAGTTGGATCAAGATTATTATTTGTCAATGAACTTGAAGTGCTGAAATTAAATGTCAAATATTTGGAGAAGTTTTTCTCACTAATAAATCCATAGAAGGATGCCACTAAAGTACAAATCAATGATGCCTTTCTTAGGATTAACTATTTGTGAAAGCGTTGAGATTATAGCATAAGAGGAAGTATTGTACGTTGAACTAGAAGAAGTGTATGATCCAATCACTAGATAGAGCTATGACCCTATCGTTAATCAATATACACTGACATATATTGTAGCTGGGAATGAAAGAGTGAGTGACTCTGTCATTTTTAGACTTTTAAGACATAATTTAAGAGATTTGGCTAGTATTCCTCTTTTTAATACATCTAAAAATATTAGGGGTCACTTCATTGAAGAGATAGTGAAGAAAATGGTATTGTTGTTTAAGTAGATAGTTTTGGTAGCATCATCTATGGGGATTTTTTAGGATATCAAAAGGATGAAGCTATCAAATACTAAATGTTTATTACTCTTGTTGTTTCAGTTGAAGCGCCAAAAATAAAGTCTACCTGATGAAGATTTCATCTACCGGACCATCTGCTAATCCACTATGAATCAGCATATGCACACTGCATCTACTGCTCTGTTGATCAGCTATAGTATATATTGATTCACTGCTTTTGTAGACAAAGCTATCAGTGCTAAAGAGTACTGGTGTTACCATAACACTGTAACTGCCAAAGATTTGTTTAATTGATTTCTTGTCTATGTTATACAATTTCTTGTAGCCTATACTATTACACATTCGTGGTATGCGATAATATGTAGATGAATGGTTGTAGCATGCCATTAATCCTAATCCTATAATAGACGTTTAAGATTTCATAGTATAAATACCGCACACTTATATGGTTTTGACTGTTTTGCATACTTTTATTGTTGTTATTACTTTCTTGTCATCAATGAATTATAATCAAGTGGATATTTTCAAAGAAATTTCTTGTGTTATTTACATTTCAAGTATTGCAACTGTTTGTTTTTTGTGAAAACTTAATAAAGATTCCACATCCACTAACTATTGTTTTACATATGTTCTTGTTCAATCTGATCCAACAACAAGAATGTGAAAGATGATTAGAAATCAATCCTGGTTTGGTATCTAGGAGTTTAACAGGGGCAAAAAGCAAGGTTGCAAACCTTAAGACACGAATTAGAGATAATAAAGATGAAAGACAATGAATCAATGACTTTTTGTGTAAGATAATTTGTATTGTTGCTAAATTTAAAAGTCTTGGTTCATGTCTTGAAGAGGAGGTTATTGTGAGAAATTTTCACAATTAGGTTCGTTATGATTATGCTTCCGAATAAAGTATTTACTTATGAATACATTTTTGTTTTTGAAAAAGTTATACCGTAGTGTTTACAAAGAAACCCTATGACAATATATATTAAAGTGTATAGTTATAGAATATACAAATTGCTAATAAACTGAAAGTACAAAACCTTAAATCTATACTTCGAATAGAAAATATACAAACATAAATAAAATATATAATAACTTTTGAATTGATTAGAAAATAAACCATGATTACATCAATTCATATGACTATGTGTGAAAACTTAAACTTAGACTACTATAGTGGCTAATTTCAAAAGTTGAGCAACACCATACACATATGGCTATGTGTGAAAACTTAAACATAAAAAACTATAGAGACTAATTTCAAAAGTTAAAAACAACATCATACACATATGGTTATGTGTGAAAACTTAAACATAAAAAACTATAGCGACTAATTTAAAAAGTTAAAAACAATACTATAGCAACACAAGTTCCTTTTTATATATATAATACTCTATTAATAAGTAAAGTGAAGGAAAAGTAGGTGGATGACATGTAAAGCTTGGTGTTTAAGTTTGGTGATGCACACATAATGTTTAAGAGGGTGTGTGGGTGTCATTAGTATCTTTGTAGAGGAAGACCTTTACTCCGGCCTATGGGGGTAGCTAATCCACCTCCCATGGTTGTTGTTTGTCGTCACCGTCGTCTCAAGCATCTATTTCACCCGTCGCTCCGCCTCTTCACCGATTGTCTCCATCTTTTTCGATCCCTTATGTGTCCATTACGATGGAAATGATCGATAAGACGCCTTGGCTACCCGCCTCCCCGTTTCTATTGTCACCGGTGATGGTCTTGTGTTGATGTCTACATGGTCAATTATGTGTCGGCTTGCGATCTTTGTTTGAGGTTCCCTAATCACACATCTAATTTGGTTTTATTAGTGGCAATGGGGGTTTCTCAGCTGTCGTGCCACCTCCCATTCGTGGTTGACGTGGTGATGTATGTTGTCTCTCTCCGTTTATGGTGCCATCGACTGCCCACGCCCTTTCGGATATCAATGGTGTTTTGGTCTTTTCTTGTTGTCAGTGATGCTAGGCTTGTGCTTACTTGAGACTTTCTTGTCGTTGACGTTGGTTTACAACTTTGTTACTTATGTTGATGATGAAGGACATCTATTCGTCTGAGACCCTATTGAACTTTACCTCTTTTGAGATTTTGGCTTATATGTTATAGTCTGCTGAGACTTTATTATTGTAGGTAATCTAGTCATGTTAGGGTGAGAGTGTTGTGTGCTGATGTCAATGATGATAGACATCATCTGAGACCTTTTATTTTGGTTATTCCATGGTTATGATAACACATAAAGGCTAGTGGCGGTTGACCTAACTTGGTAGTCATTTATAGTGTGCAACCGCAACCGTGGATTAGTTTTAAGTTGTGCTATATCCATTACATTGCCTTTTGACCTGGACTATCATTGAGTTATGTGATGCTTGATAAAACTATTACGTTGCAACTATGATTACCAAGGTCTGATCCTCGATTAACACCATTCTGTTGACGTGCAACATTCGCTGGGGTCAAACCCTAGTTTATAATTTACTCCAATAACCTCCAAACACTTGTTAAGTCAATGAGTTGACTGAAATATCTCTAAATACTCAAAGTATTCTAGAAATTACAAAGTCCAACATTATAAAGATTATCGATCAAACCTTAAGAACGCTATTCCAAACAAAAAATTACAAATTGCAAAATAAAATAGCACATATAAATATATTTTTTTCTTTTCTTTTCTTCTCATATCATACACATTCAACTTTTTCTTTATTCTTTGTTCTTTATTCATAATTACAATTTTTTTATAGAAAAAATGATGTATTGGATATAAACAATTATAATCTCCCAGCATTCAAAAAAACTTTGGAACTCTAAACTCCTTGATTTGTTCAACTAGCAAACATTTCCATCAAGTTATGTTTCTGGTATAGGATGCAATACCCCCTGCAAAAAATATACAAAATAAATATTCAATGAACTTCATAGATCAAAAATAGGGTATAATCTCAATTATCAATTTTTAAATTATGTATTTGTCTAACGGGTGAAATGCAAATGGGTTGAAATTTAGCCCAAAGTGGTGTTAACTTCATGAGTTCGAATTGCTTGGTAGAAAATAAGATGTTACATTTTAGAAACATATTTAGCAAATAAAACTATTAATTACAAGAAAGTTATAGAAAAACATGCAAAAAGTAAGTGTGGGCTATTTCAACTTTCAACCACATAAAACAAGACTTCACCTGTTACCCGACCCGCCCATTCTGTCAGCTCCTGAAACGGATAAATGGAAACAAGCCAGTCAATATACCTGTGGATTGAACATTTTCCCTGTTTCCTTGGATGATAGTTTATGATTTGAGAATAAAGATGCAGTTTTGGAGTTCATCGAAGGCAGTGTACGCCAAAGCCAAGAGTCCGAAGGAGATTTTGGTAATGGTGGAGGAGCGGGCAACCCTGTCCAATTGTTTGGAGAAACTGTGACTTTTTGGTCTATCTTATGGTCAACTGTTTGTGTGATCATTTCTTGATCATGTTTTGAATCGTCAGCAACCAAATCGAACCTTAATGGCTTGCTGGGAATATGTGAAATTCCTACAGCATCAACATCATCTTCCTTGCAGTTGGATTCAAAGGTTTCCATCGTATCTACATAAAGGGTGTTCTCAATTGTAGGATTTTCAAAGTCTGCTTTTTCATTCTCTTGAGCTAATAATTCCTTAAAGCTAACTAGCCCCTTCTTCTGTATATTTACTTCAGAAACAAAACGCGGAGATGATTCATTAAGATTATCAGAAATCCCATGACTTTGGGAATTTTTCTGGTCACTTTGTTGCTTGACTGGTGATTTACACTCATATGCAGCCACTCTAACATCCTAGATGAAATCCAAGACGAAAAAAATGTAAGGCTTTGAAGCCATAACTAGAGGTAACAATTTCAACCCATTACTTTTGGTTGTGTATTATATCTCAAACGGAAACTTAGCTAAAAGGGGAACTGTTTGAAAGTTATTCATAGTCAAATTTGAGTGCATACAAATTCCTATATCAACTATACAGATATTTGTCTATTATTGCAATACAGTAATATTGTGTTTTTAACACATTAGCTTTTTTTTACTAAAAACTTAAAAACTGAACAAAAGAAGTGTGGGCGAGTCGACCCAAAGGGCCATTTTGGCCGGTCCATAAAAAGGACCCGTTTCATTTTAAATTCATTTCAACCTATTACCCTACCCACCCATTTTGCGTTTTATAGAATAGAACAAAAGAAAATGTAAAGTTTACCTGAGAGCTAGCAGGTGAGGACCCAACACGAGTTCTATTAGCAGAAGATATTGGCAACCTGGTTCTCACACTTAACCCAGGTACTGGATTTAAAATACCAATAGAACCCCTTAGACAAAACTGTGGAAGCAATCCACAAAATTTAAATGACATATTCCCATGCTCATCATAACCAAAATCACTATCATCTTCACTATCATGATCAGTAAACTGTAGAAAGTTTGGACCATAATTAAGTTGTGGTTTCCCATTTTCCCTAGATACGTCACCATTACCATTACCATTACCATTATTATTATTATTACCATTGCCATTGCCATCATCATCATTATCATAGCATGAATGAGATCCCTCTTTCTTAAAGTCTTTAAAAGAGTCTATCGTGGGACCCTTTTCGACATAGAAACCTCGCGTTACTGTATCATGATCTTGTTTTTTAGGTTTCAAAATCCGACCCGGAGGAAGGTTTGGAACAACAGGAGGTTTTTGTGTTTTTGCTTCATCTTTCGGTCTTCCTGGAATTTGTTCCCACACAAAAGGAACAGTTCCGGGGTTTCTGAGTGGGCCGGAATGCAGTTCAGACTTATAAGATGGACTAGGATTGAGAGCAGGGGCGGAACTACCATTATTTCTTCTATGATCCTTGTGTGAATTAGCAACTTTTGGGGAGAAACGTCTCGCCGACAGAAGTGGTTTATTGAAGTTTAATCTTTTAGCTTCCATCAAATGAGTTCTGCATACACCACCCAACATTCACCATCAGAGTTAACACCACAACATGATAAACAAACTCCCAGATTAATTATTGATTATAACTTCAAATTCACAAGAACTATCTTAATTAAACTAATTAAAACAGTATCATTTGATAAGGAGAGATAACTTTATCATTTAAGCCCTAACTATTCACACTAAACCAACTAAAACAGTATCATCACAAAATCAAATGGAATTCCTTTGAAACTTTGAAACAGCAAACAACATCATTTCAGAGATATTCATATTCCTACCCAAAACCCCAATACCTAACCTATTTACAAATGATTCTGCTCATTCATCGAAAATCACAAAACCCATCTTAATCATTGTATAAATGATTCATAAACTCTCGATTTTCGTAGATTACAACACAGAAAATGATGAAATAAAACAAACCTTAAATTTGTCCACCTGAAAGGAAGGGGAAAGATTGATTGATTGATGATGAAGAGAGGGATGTTAATGAGAATGGAACCCTAGGTTTGTGCTTGTGTTGGGCATTAGATTGCTTAGCTTTAAGAACACAATCTGTCAATGGAATCTGAGCTAATTTTTTGCCAAAGTTTGAATTTAAAAATGGAAGCATCGATACGTTTCGTAGTATATTTGAGTGGAGAACTGATTGCATTTGACCAGCCTCCAAGTCAAACCTTTGCAACTCAACATAAATCCAAACATTTAAATCGCCATTGACTCATTGGTGATGTGAGAGACAATTTGTTTGTTACAATTCCACACATTTCACCCCTCCTTTATTATTATAAATCCAAATATTTTACTCGGATTAAACGGGTTAGTGGTGTTAAGTTGACGGGTTGATGAGTGAATGGGTTGTAGGTTGAATGTTTGACGGGTTTAACTTTTCAAACTGAATACTACTCATGTTTATATTTGTGTCAAAAACGTTAATCCTAACCCGCACCATACTTAAATTTGTGCAAACTAAACAAGACCCGTTTATATTTATAAGTTTCAAACATGTTGGTGGGTTGGCGTGTAAACTGTTGATGCATGTATGTCCCTAGATCATGATATGTAATGTAATAGATCTTGTTTGTCTGATTATGATGTAATGTGTAATGATTAATGAAATGATATTGATTGTTTGTGATTTGTAATGTCTAATATTTCATTAATGAGTTGATATTGAATTGGTTAATTGGGTTTGTGATTGTTTGAATGGTTACACATAATGTTATATAAATTAATACATTCAAACTTAACTTAATGAAGTTCTCATGCGAATGGCCCATGCGAATGGACCACACGCATGAATAACTTCATACGATTGACTCAGTCGCACGACTGAACCATGAGACTGGATCAGTCGTATGATTGACATATAAGATTGGCACAGTCGCACGACTGAACACTCAGTCGTGCGGATGAATCAACCGCATGGTTCAATCGCACGACTGAACCATACTAATGGTTCAGTCGCACGAATGAACAATACTAACCTATAAATACAACCCAATTCGTGGAAAAACATAAGCATTCATACCATTACGACTCCAGACGTACCCTAGCCGTCCAGAAGCCTCCCAAATCGTTCTCCAAGTTCACAGAACACATTAGATCGATTCCCAATCGACTTTTAACGTTAGATTCAATTCTTGATTGATTCTTCGTGTGTTCTCACTGATTGGATCGCCAATCAAATAGGATTCCGCACTATTTGATCTGGTTTACACGCTAATCACTAGGTATTTCGTTCAAATACCAGGTCCTAACAAGTGGTATCAGAGCTTTGGCTCTTGATTACGTGTGATTCAATCAAGATTGCATAAAAGTTTGTGTTTTTGCACTAAAAACGCAATCTTTGGTGTCAAAAGTGATCTTGGACGTTCCCTGCTCATCAAAGTTTAGTTTCTACGGACTTAGGCGATTAGACCTTGCGAAATTTCGAATTTTTACGGCTAAAACTCGTTTAACCTAGAAATTTTCGCAAAACAGCAGCTTCAGTCGCACGAGTGACCCATTCGCACGACTGGACTCCAATCGCATTGCCCATACGCACGATTGGACCTAGTCGCACCTTCATTCGTACGATTGAACAGTTCGTTCGTAGTGCTCATACGCATCAGCTTCATTCGCACGACTGAACCAATCGCTTAGTTCAGCCGCACGATTGAACCAGTCGCAGAGTTCATACGCACGACTAGACCATTCGCATCCTTCAGTCGCACCAGTGACAGTTTGTTTTATTAGACTTAAAGTTATTCGTCATGGAAGATCAAATGTCAGCCTTTACTGCTGGGAAGGACTCTAGGATACAGAACCTGTTGTTGCTTGAGAGTGAGGTGGGTAATCATAATAAACCACCAAAGCTCTTGACGTTAGATGAGTTTCCCCACTGGAAACAACGTTTTGAGATCTACCTCAATGGAGTGGATCCGAATCTGTGGGAAGCCATCGAGATTGGGTATAGTACACCGGTGGGAGCTGATGGAGTTAAGCTAACGTTAGGAGGGATGACGGACACGCAAAAAGTTAAATACAATGCAGAGAAGAGAGTTTATGCATTGATTACACAGTCTATCCCCAAAGACATCTTCCACCAGTACTCAGAGAATAAGCAGTCCAAGAAACTATGGGATGAGCTAGAAAAGAGGTACGACGGGAATGCTTCGTTGAAGGCAATCAAGGCCAAGGAGTTAAAGAAGGAATTCGATAACTTCTCATCGATGGGAAACGAGAGTTTAGACGACGTTATAGATAGATTCTACCATCTGATGAGTGAACTGCATATACATAGGGTGGCTACTACCATGGAAGAGAAAGTTACTAACTTTGCAGACGGATTGCCTGAAAAGTGGGCTTCATTCGTGTCTAACCTGAGACAGAATGGAATGCTGGCAAAACTGGATATTAATGACTTCATTCTGAAGTTGCTAGAAGAGGCACTTAGGATGAAGTACAGAGCTCGAAGTCTTCGTACACTCAAAATCCAGCTTTGTACAACGCCACGCCTCAATCTAAGACATCTGGAGCACCTCTCCAGACTGCATTTGTGTCTAGCTCGTCGAGTCCTTCACATGCTTCTCCTTCAGGATCAGACACGTTGGGGTCTTCTAGTACCCACTACATTGGATCTGAAGCAAACGCTACTAGACTGAAGACCGAGAACCTCGGTAATGTGACTGTGGAAGTAGCTCGAGAGCATATGGATCTTTTGGCTGCAGTGGTACATTCTTATGATGGACTTGTTGCCGGGAAGATTGGAAACTGTCATCTGGCAGACGAGGACTACGAGCAGGTGGACGAAATGGAGCTTGAGAGGATGGACATAATGTGGGCCTTAGCTAGTGCTGTCCGGAGGGCCAAGAAGTTTGTTAAAAAGACCGGACAGAACTTGGTAGCTACTAAGGATACCACATTTGGTTTTGACAAGAGCAAAGTGACCTGCTTCAACTGTGGAGAGAAAAGGCACTTCAAGAGAGAATATGTCAAGCCAAAGAAGACGGGTAATGGGAACCCATTCTCGTCCTTCACTCGCCATGACAAGCAAGCGTCTAGTTCTACTTCATCAAGCAAGGATCCAAAAGCCTTGACTGCTCATGATGATGAAGGATAGGATTGGAGCTTCAGGTTTGTCTCTCCAGGGGAATCAAACATTGCTAGTGTAGAAGACATTGACGATGATTCCGCGAGTGAAGGAGATCTAGCAGTTGAGATAGCGATGTCAAATATTGAAGAGACAACTGCAACTGAGGTCAGTTACAAGCCTAAAGAGGAGACTTCCACGTCAGAGACAGAAAAGACAGAATCACCAGAAATAGAGACATCTGATGCTGCGTTGATGGCTAACTCTTCTGAACCAACTCAGGTAAGTACTACTGACCAAATGTTTGATAATCATGCTTGTTCTGATTGTGATACTTTTAGGAATAGCATAGATGAAAAATTTGCTAGGTTATTAGATCATAATGATAACTTAGTAAAAGATTTGCAACTGTGCACTGAGGCTAATAGAGTATTAAAACAAAATGAGCATAGTTATAAAGAAAAGATAGACCTTTTGACTAAACAGCTTAGGGAAACCGAAGTAGTTGCATTTAACCAAGCTAATGACATTAGGTACTATCTAAACTCCCTAGAAGACACTAAGAAGCAAAAGGCAGTTCTAGAAGTAGAAGTAAACTCATTAAAACAAAAACTGCACAGTTGGACTAGTTCTTCACACATAGTTCAACACTTAGTGAGAGAAAGGAATAACGGGGAGGGATTGGGTTACAAAGTGGTTCCACCACCACCTGAGACCTTGATGAACACTAAGAATAGACCAATTAATAATAACCCCATCAAGGATCATGTGGTGTCTACTCCTCTTGTTAGTGATCCAGATTTCTTATGTTCATCTATTGAATCTGGAAACAAGCAAAAGGAGGCCACTTCAAAGGCAAAGGGTAAATTGCCTTGTGTTAATCTGGAAAAGGAATTTGAAAAGGTTAACTTAAAGTCAGGGTCAAACAGAGTCAAATCAGAACCTAAAAAGACTTCTAATGTTAATCTTTCACATGTTTCAAGTCAAAAACCAGTTAACCAAAAAGAGAAAGATGTTAAACAGGTTAAAACAGTTAACTTTGTTAAACCAGAGAAAACATCAAAAGAACCACAGTCAAAACCTAAAGTGATTGATGTTACTAGACTGTCACACACTTCTCCACAAAGAAAGTTTAATCATAAAGTTGATAGTAGGTCATGCTACAACTGTGGAGAATGTGGACACATTGCTTCCTATTGTCCTTTCTATCAGACACCTAGGAAGAAGATTGAACTTCAGGATTCAAAGCCTAGGTCTTCTAAGAGGAGTTCTCTGACTCCACCTAGAAGAACTAGTGAACCTAAAGTTCAACCTGTAAGCCAGTCGACTGTTTATCACAAACAGGCCTTGCACAAATCTGGCTTATGGAAAGAGAAGTCATCCTCTGTGTCTGATAATGATGACAAGAAGGAACCTGAGCTACCCTCATCCTCTAAGGGTCAATAGGTGGAATTTATGATGTGTGATGCCTTTGGGAAACCCAAGCCAGTAAAGGCTTGGGTCCCTAACCTAAACTAATCCTTTACTTTGTATATGCAGGGTGTTCGATACAGTGCTGAGACTAACACGTGGATTGTAGACAGCGGAGCATCCAGGCACATGACAGGAAACAGGGCTCTTCTATCAAACGTCAAGCAAATAAAAGGAGGGCATGTTTCATTTGCTGGAAACAAGGGAGGCTATATCACAGCTCAGGGAGAAGTGGGGAATCAGAAAGTTAAGTTTGATAAAGTGAACTACGTTCAACAACTTCACAATAACTTACTTTCTGTTTCCCAAATCTGTGATAAGGGGTTTAAAGTCATCTTCGACAACAAGAAGTGTTACGTGCTAAAGAAAGACTACGTGATCCCAGAGGACCAAGTTCTGATGACTGCTTCAAGATATAAAGACCTTTATGTTTTGGATCTGTCAACAGCTTCTACAACGGATCATGAGGTTCAGTGTTTTCTATCTAAAGCTACTGAAAAGGATTCCATCTCCTGGCATAGGAGAATGGGACACATTAGTCAAAGGAAGATGAATCACTTGATTCAGAAGGATCTTGTGAGAGGAGTAAATGTCAAGAACTTCCAGCTTCCTGACTTTTGTGTAGCTTGCAAGAAAGGCAAACAGACGAAGAAGTCTCATAAGGAAAAGAAAGTTCATTCAATAGCACTTCCTCTTGAACTTCTCCACATGGATCTGTTTGGTCCAGTCAGTACAAAGAGCATTGCAGGCGACTTGTACTGTTTTGTGGTCACTGATGACTACTCAAGGTTCACTTGGGTAATGTTTCTGA
Organism: Flaveria ramosissima; assembly: GCA_025215565.1. Classification (NCBI taxonomy): domain Eukaryota; kingdom Viridiplantae; phylum Streptophyta; class Magnoliopsida; order Asterales; family Asteraceae; genus Flaveria; species Flaveria ramosissima. Next base: position 50,044,618 of record CM046036.1, on the reverse strand, counting down.
AATCCAAATCAGAAATATTTTAGTCATTCAAGGAGTTAGTAACCACACTGGAATCTCTCTACAAGCTGAAGGTTAGACAAGTACGCTCAGACAACGGGACGGAATTCAAGAACCAGTGGATGGAGGCTTACTACAAGGAAAAGAGAATTGTGCATCAATTCACTTCTGCCTACACGCCTCAGATGAATGGCGTTGCTGAGAGAAAGAACAGAAGCTTGATAGAGACAGCACGGACTATGCTGGCAGACTCGAAACTGCCTATCCAATTCTAGAATGAGGCAGTGGCAAATGCATGTTATACACTGAATCGAGTCCTGATAGTCAAGCGCCACGGAAAGACATGTTACTAGCTACTACAAAGACGCAAACCGAATTTGGAGTATCTTGAACCTTTTGGCGCGCCGTGCACACTTCTGAAGAAGACACAAGAAGGTAAATTCAGCGAGAAGGCGGATGAAGGAATCTTTCTAGGATACAACATACCGAACAAGCGAGTTTACAACAACTCAACGGGTCTAGTAGAAGTGTGGTGTAATGTTGACGTTCAGAGATATACCACACCACCTACTGGCAAAGGACCCGCCTACTTCTTCGACTATGATGGATTCTTCAAGTCCTTCAACATCCCTCTCTCTCCCTCGGATGACGAGTTAGCTACTAGAATGATGTGTGATATCTTGAATACACCATCTAGCTCATAGGGAGAATCATACTCAGTCAGGGGGAGTAGTCGATGACAGTGACTCCTCCTCTGAAGATGAAGCTGAAGAAGATGACCAGAACAGTCAGGAGGAACAGGTTCAGTTCCTGAAAGTCCACAAGCATCTACCAGTGATGCACCTTCGACTTCGGAACCTCAAACTCCAAATATCTCAGATGCAGAACCAAATGTTCATAATCTTGGCTCTGAGGTAGCTGTTCCTACTACTCCAGGATCACGACTAAACGTCTATCATCCCCTAGACAATGTCATTGGGGATGTCAGATCAGGAGTACAAACCCGAAATCAGCTATACTCAGCTGATTACGCCTCAGTTATGGAGAAGGGTTACATTCATGATGGTGCTTATCGGTGTTTTGTCTCGCAGTTTGAGCCAAAATATGTCAGTGATGCACTAAATGATGAGGCGTGGGTGAGTGCCATGCAAGAAGAACTTCTTTAGTTCAAGAAGTTAGGTGTATGGACTCTGGTTGATAGACCTAAAGGTGCTAAAGTTATTGGCACCAAATGGGTCCTGAAATGCAAGAAGGATGACCAAGGGGTCATTATCAGAAACAAAGCTCGATTGGTGGTTCAGGGTTTTCGCCAAGTCGAGGGAATTGACTACAATGAGGTGTTTGCACCCGTGGCAAGGATGGAAGCCATTCGTATCTTCCTTGCCTATGCATCGTACATGAAGATTAAAGTCTATCAATTAGATGTGAAGAGTGCATTCCTTCATGGGGAAATCAGAGAAACAGTCTATGTCAGTCAACCCGAGGGATTTGAAGATCCTTATCATCGGGATAGAGTTTACAAGCTCGACAAGGCTTTATACGGGCTTCATCAAGCTCCAAGAGCTTGGTATGAGAAACTCTCGACTCATCTTGTGAAACACGGCTTTCGCAGGGGAGTCATTGACTGCACGCTGTTCATCAAAGAAAAAGATGGCGACCTACTGCTCGTACAGATCTATGTCGATGACATAATCTTCGGTTCAAAGAACGAAGAGTTATGCAAAGAGTTTGAAGCAGTTATGAAGAAAGAGTTTGAGATGAGTGCTATGGGGGAGATGAAGTTCTTTCTCGGGTTACAGGTGGATCAGACACCAAATGGGATCTTTCTACATCAGACCAAGTATGTAGGAGACATTCTCAGTCGTTTTGACATGGAGAATGCTTCTGCTGCTGGGACTCCACTTGCTACGAATCACGACATAGCACCTGATGAAAATGGAGATCTAGTGGACGCCACAATGTATCGAGGAATGATTGGATCCCTCATGTATCTCACTGCCTCAAGACCTGATATCATGTATGCTACATGTTTATGTTCTAGATATCAGGCTAAGCCTAAGGTCAACCATCTGATCGGGGTCAAAAGGATTTTTCGTTATCTGAAGGGTACACCCACACTTGGGTTGTGGTATCCTCATGATGATGACTTTGAGCTCACGGCGTATAGTGACTCGGATTACGGGGGCTGCAAGATGAACTACAAGTCTACATCAGCAGGGTGTCAATTCTTTGGGAGAAGATTAGTTACCTGGCAGTGTAAGAAGCAGACATCGGTTGCATTGTCAACCTGTGAAGCCGAATATGTTGCTGCTGCAAGTTGCTGTTCACAAATCATCTGGATTCAACAGCAAATGCGGGATTACGGTTTAAAGTTCTCTTCTACTCCTATTTTTGTTGATAACTCTGCTGCAATTGCAGTAACTAAAAATCCGGTCCAACATCCTAAGACCAAACATATTGGTATTAAATACCATTTCATAAGAGACTGTTTTGAAAAAAAACCTAATTGATGTGGTAAAAATTAATACTGATTTTCAACGCGCTGACCTCTATACTAAAGCCTTTGATAAACCACGTTTTCAATATTTGCTAGAGGTCAACGGCGTTAAAAAGAAAAGTGACGTTATTTTATGATGATAATGTGTAGTCCGATGTTGGTTTAAGTTAATTTTCTTTTTTCCTTTTTATTTTATTTTATTCATTTATTTTAGTTTGTTTAATTTAAATTCATGTTATTTTGTTGTTTATTAAAATCCTAAAATAATTAAACCAGTTATGATTTTAGTATTTTAGGGGGAGAATATGTCAGCAAGTAACATTAAAAAAAAAAGAGGGAGAAGGAGTGGATAGCTGATATAAGGTAGATCGTATCTGTGATACCGATTCAAACCCTTTGGAAAATGATAGTACACAGGAACAAATCAAGAGGGACTTAAAAATTAAATTTAGAAAAGATGCAAAAATTCAAAGTTAAGTCTGTGTAGTCTAAGCAATATAAAAGGAAAGATGATAGAAAAACTGGTAACTCCTAAGGTAACACAAAGAAAGTAGACCTAGAGGTTGCTAGACCACAAATGATATGTCGGTAGATTCAACACAATAGATGATTAGACCTGACTGGTGATCTCAAGATCAAACTAAGTTGTTCAACTGACTGTGGGCTTCCATCTTATCACTAGTTAACACAATCAACAATATTCCAATAAGGGGTAATGAGCATGTAAACGCCACAAATGTGTGCGAATGACCATAAACAGAGCAAAGCAAGAAAAAAATTGAAAGACAAATGCTATAAAGCTAATGACTTATGTTGTTGGTGCATTTTGTGCAAAATAAAATTAAGCTGCTCTAACAAGGAGATAGGTTGTGTGCCTCTCTGCTATGCGATGGCACTGACCTGAGGATAAGCATAACCTAGATATTCTAGAATTCATTGTTGTTTTCCGCCTCTCTGCTGTGCGATGGCACTGACCTGAGGACTGGCTTCTCTTTGAAAGCTCTAAGAATAGTCTCTTCTTGTAATAATACCCGTAGACCGCTCAAAAGCTCCTGAGGAATGTTGATTACCATATAAGTGTGGGATCCACAAATGTTAGTTGAAATAATTAAACCTAAAACAGTCACCAGTCTGTGTCAAAAGTCTGTGTATGGATTTAAGTAGACAAACATATTGACAATCATTGTGGTTGCAATTCTTGAAAGTTCAAATCAATGTGGAAATCTAAGAGTTCCAGTATGATTTCCTAAAGTTGCTAACGACTCTGGATGAACACCAAGAATTGAGCATCAAAAGATTTTGATAACAAGTCCCAAATGATTTGACTTGCCTGTATGATTCCAAAATTGAATTGGTCCAGGTGTGGTCAATTTAAGTTGAAGCTGTCTATTCCGAAACCAAATCCAGTAGATTTCCATCTTAGGATTTATCTCTCACAAAAAGCCAAAAACAATTCTTATTTTTATTATTTAGTTTAATTTTCTAAGTTAGTTAGTCGTTTTAGTTTGTTTGTTTGTCGGACTACATCAGGAAAATCAGTAAGGAGTCAACTCACTAAAAGGGTCATGTCTGAGATGACCACATGTGTCTTAAAAGTTTAAAACAGTCACGTCTGAGGTGACAAAGTGTTCTAAAGAGTCACGTCTGAGGTGACTAAATTGTTTAAAAGGATCACGTCTGAGGTGATCAAAAAGTCTTCAAGTTAAAATGATCATGTCTGAGATGATCAAAAGCTCATAACGTTAATTTCAAAAGTTAAAAGGATTTTAAATATAAATTGGTCAAAATGGCAGAAAAATTACTAAGTGTGACCCATTCGCACGATTGGACCATGAGTATGGACCAACCATGCGAATGGCTCCCATTCGCACGACTGGACATGAGATTGAGCCATTCACACGAATGGCTTATCAGAATGACCCATTCGACCGATTGGAAGGGGGCGAATGAGTCAGTCGACCGTCTGAGACTCATTCGGTCAACTGAACATGCGAATGAAAGGTACGATTGAGTCAGTCGACCGACTGAACCTCAGTCGGTCAACTGCATGCGACTGACTGGGCCAATCGCACGATTGAGCCTCAGTCGCCCGAATGAACTGAGCGAATGAGGCCAATCGGCTGATTGAACTCAACTTCAGTATTTAAAGGGCACAGTCGATCGCATTTCACTCATCACACCCCAATCGCTCTCAAATCGCACACTATACCGTTACTCTACCAAAATTTCATTAGACCTTGTTTTCTCATTGCTATTGATTCACTGACGTTCGCTATTGATACAGGTAGATTGAAGTCTTATTTCACCGAAATCAGAAGGATTGAAACCTTAATTTGGTGATATTCGAATGAAAACAAGAAACGGACTGAACTTGACCTAATAACCTACTTAAACTATGCAAAATGTTAAAATTAAGGTTAATAGGTTATTAGTAACAAGAATGCGAGTCTATTGAACCGGTAATCCATGTTAAATCACTTGTATTGATCAAGACTCGAACCACAGGCGACTGAACTATGAGACAGGCGACTGGTCGTCCGGATGAACTCCAATCGCACGATTGAATCTTGCGATTGGGTCATTCGGCCGAATGAACCATGCGATTGAGCTCAGTCGGCCGACTGAACCAATCGCAGACTCAGTCAGCAGATTGAACCCAATCGCATGTCTCATTCACCCGAATGAGCTCAGTCGCATGAAAGGACAGCCGACTGACTTCAGTCGCATGATTCATTCGCACGAATGAATCAGAATGAATTTCAACATTACACTCAGAACTGAATTTTGATGTATTATGTTCTAATGGTTCTGTGTCATGTGTTTCAGGAAAATGGCTGATAGATGGTCCATTAATCCAAAGCACAATATCTGTGCTCACTTGGATCATACTACTCGAACGGGGCCGAGTTCACAGAGATTATAGCTTTCCTAAGACGTTCCCGGATCCATAAGGCTATCTTTAGTCCTTGCACGCCCTACAGATCACTACACCAGGCATTCTGGGAAAATGCCTCCGTGGATCGCTCTCGTGAGCCCTACAGTATTCGGAGCTCTATTCTGGGTCATGATATCGAGGTCACTGCTGCTGATATCCAGAGAGTTCTAGAGTTTGGAGATGATACGAATCACCCTACCAGATTACATCCATTGACTGTCCGAGGATGCTTTCTGAGGATCAAGTACGCTGGGGACATAAACTCAAGTGTGCTCAACAAGAGCAACCTGTGCCCCCAGTACAAGTACTTAGTTCATGTGATCCTTAAGTGCGTTGCTTCGAGGAGGGGTGGGTTTGACGACCTCTCAGACCAGATTCAAAATGACTACGTGGCATTGGTGCTGAACCGCCCCTTCAGCTTTTCTAGTATGATTTTCTCTTATCTGGTGGAGAACCTGGAGGCAAAGAGGAAGGAAGGATTTTGTATGTACCCCAGGTTTTTACAGCTGATCTTCAACGAGAAGCTGCCACATCTTCCCAAAGAGAGTCATGATGCAGTTGCACTGGAGAACATGGATGATACGACTCTAGGTCGGATGAGGGTGTATAAGGGCAAGCAGGTGAAGCCCCAGGTTAAGAGGTTGATTGGCCACCTGGCCAACGAGAGATATGTGGCACCGGGGAGAAGCAAATGGCGTCATGAGGATAGTGATTCTGATGATGAGAGGCTACTTCTGCCAGAGCATGATTCTGACGATGATGATAGTGGGGACGCTGGGGACGATATGCCTATTCCACCTAGAGGCACTGTATCTGATGTTATACCTCCAATGTCCGCCCCTGCTGGAGATGTAGCTGAGTCAGCTGGATTTCATCAGGATTTTGTTCCTGGTGCGGAGGAGGAGGAGGAGTCGGATGAAGAGCCCCTAACGCGAACTGTGGGAAGCAAAGTTGTTCCCACAGAACATGGGCTAAGGGTGGTTGGTGAACACCCGAGAGACTCCGGAGAGACTGATATTGACCCGAGCTATGCACCGGGGTCAGCAGGCAGGGTTGTAGGGGGAGCATCCACCTCAACGGGGACGAGGAGGAAGAGGATGGCTCAGCCCCATGGTCAGAAGAAGAAGAAGCGTCGGTTGACCTTCGTTACCACCATAGCCTCTACTGCTACCACCACCACTACCACTTCCACAGCCACACCATCCACCACCACAGCTACCACAGCCACCACCACACCTCCCACCACAATACAGATTCCATCCACCACCATATCCTTTACTCCCACATCACCTCCACCATTTCACCGACCTATCTTCACTACAGCCATCACCACCACCACCACTTCACACCAAGCAGGACCCTCAGCCCATCCCTCACACACTTTGGATCACCTCTACCTCCAATCGGGGTAGAGGAACAGCTGTCTGCGCTCAACAGGATGGTGATGCGCTTACTTGCTGCAGATGAGGAGAAGGCGGCCCAGATCCGCCAGCTTGCTGACCTGACTGCTGCACAATCTCACCAGATTGCAGAGCAGGCTCGAGTTATAGAGGAGCAGGCCCAACAGATGGCTGCTTAGAGCACTGAGATAGCCCAACTCCAAGCACATAGTGTCACATCAAGCAAGAAGATAGAGGAGTTGGAGGAGGCAAAGAAGACTATCATGTTGAAGCTCAAAGGATTGATGGAATGATGGATGATGATGAGATGATGATGATGATGAGAAGATGATGAGGATGAGGAGGAGAAAGGACAGAGGAGAAGGACGATGATGATGAAGCAGAAGGAGACAGGACAGAGGAGAAGGACGATGATGATGAAGCAGAAGGAGGGGATGCAGCTGCATCAGCCTCTGCTTCAGGTCAAGAGAGGAGGTCAAAGAACAGACAAGACCAATCAGCCTCTACCTCTGCTCCTCTAAGTGACGAGACGTTGATACAGGATAAAAGTAAAGACTAGATGTTTATGTATTTACTTACTTTTGTATTTGAATCATGTATTGAAAACATTGTATTGAATGTTTATATTAAGTTAATGCATTTCTATTTGATTAATTACTAATGATTTATGTGTTGAATGTTTAAATCAAACAGATCCAAATTACCAAAGGGATGAGTTTGATGTTGCTCCCCTTCAGCAGGTCAAGACTCAGCTAACAATGATTCTTGATCTGCAAGGAATCGTAAGGAGGTCAGTGAGTTATACCCCTGAAGAAGGGGAAATAATTCATGACCTATCAAACGAGCAACTCGCAGATATTTTCAAGCTCAATCCAGATGAGATAGTGAAAGATGCTCCGACATGCGATTCGACTAGTGATGAAGAGCTCAACGATGTTGATGAAGTCGAGATCGAAGATGTCACTGCCAAGGATTACCCTCAGTACGCTGACAATGAGGGTAATGTGGTCCCCAATCTGGGTGAATCCCTCGTCAGCGATACTTTTGAGGTGTTGAACAAGATGGAGCAAGAAACAGAGAAAGCAGAAGGAACAGCCCAAGCCTCAAATGATGATGTCGACATTCAAAGGCTGAGTGGGCTGCATGTTTTGAAGAAGTTAGAGCCCAACGTGCTGCACCGAAGAAGGATGCCTACACCAAACTCTACAGAGTCAAGAAACATCACAAGGTGTCTGGCAGGATCATAACATGGGCGTATTTTGATGATCTTAATGTTTATGTAGTTAAGAGAGAACAGGGCATAGAGTACTTCAGATTCCCACATGATCTGAAGACTCTACCAGGTTTTGAGCTCAACCAGCTGGCTAAGCTAAAGCTTTTGTATGCTGACCCGAGAAAGATGTCAGGCTGGTTCGAGGCTGCCCTAAAGAAGGAGTACCACACCAGATGGGTTAACTTCAGATCACAACAGGCTACTAGGTATATCAGAAGGTCTAAGGTTGATGCCATTACTGGCAAGCCCAAGATAGTGTTGAAGTGAAGTCCTCCGCGCACAATGTCAAGAATCCCACTCAGGGAAATGCCACAGGACTTTACTCCACACTTTAAGTGGTGGTACTATGATTGGAGAACAGCTAAAGCGGTCATAGTCCTAAGCAAAGAGGGACAAATGGATACGATCAGGGTATTCGACCCGATGTGGCTTACTAACTTGTCGCCTAATGATGTCTATACGCTATACAAGTGGCCACTGTTCTATGACACGCAAGATATTGTACAAGCCCTCCAGTTCCAGAATGTCATACAACTCTGCTTCGGGTTTGAGATTCACGTGGGAGTCACTAAAGAGGAGAAGTACAAGATATACAAGGAGGTTATGCAGAAAACAAGAGATTAGAGAGATCTAGGTCCAAGGGGGAGTTTGTTGATGCATGTATGTCCCTAGATCATGATATGTAATGTAATAGATCTTGTTTGTCTGATTATGAAGTAATATGTAATGATTAATGAAATGATATTGATTGTTTGTGATTTGTAATGTCTAATATTTCATTAATGAGTTGATATTGAATTGGTTAATTGGGTTTGTGATTGTTTGAATGGTTACACATAATGTTATATAAATTAATACATTCAAACTTAACTTAATGAAGTTCTCATGCGAATGGCCCATGCGAATGGACCACACGCATGAATAACTTCATACGATTGACTCAGTCGCACGACTGAACCAGGAGACTGGATCAGTCGTATGATTGACACATAAGATTGGCACAGTCGCACGACTGAACACTCAGTCGTGCGGATGAATCAACCGCATGGTTCAATCGCACGACTGAACCATACTAATGGTTCAGTCGCACGAATGAACAATACTAACCTATAAATACAACCCAATTCGTGGAAAAACGTAAGCATTCATACCATTACGACTCCAGACGTACCCTAGCCGTCCAGAAGCCTCCCAAATCGTTCTCCAAGTTCACAGAACACATTAGATCGATTCCCAATCGACTTCTAACGTTAGATTCAATTCTTGATTGATTCTTCGTGTGTTCTCACTGATTGGATCGCCAATCAAATAAGATTCCGCACTATTTGATCTGGTTTACACGCTAATCACTAGGTATTTCGTTCAAATACCAGGTCCTAACATAAACCCCAAGTTTTAAATGTGTTAAGCAAGTTGGTTGGCTTTAAAAAGTGGGTTAAACAAGTTAGTTAGTTGACATGTTATATTAAACAGGTTGACATGTCTATTTGTTTAACTAAATGGGTTTATTAGATCAACACAAACACAACTTGTTAAATAAAAATATCAACCGCAACTTTTTATAAACGAGTTATACATACACCCAATACTTTATTTTTATTTTTCGTTACGCATTTCGGGTCCCGTCGAAGATTAACACCCCTAAAGACTAGTTTAACTAATCTCATTCATACTCCATAACTTAGTTACATTCGAGTTTGACCTTGAACTCGATTATTAAGATAGTTAGAATCTAGGCTAGAGTGGGCCTTAGGCTTTTCTAGGTTTGTATTAATTTCAACTTTAAACATGCCATTAACCAGCAAATTAAGTTGTTTACTTACATTTCTACTATAATAAAAGAGTATTGGGATGTCACGTGTCAACATCACATTAATTTGTATCAAATTTTTCCGTTTCTCTCTTCTATCAAATAACTAGATTAATTACCAATAATATTATTTATTCATTTTTACATTACAATAGTTTTTAAATAAATTAAAAAATCGATCTTTTTATATGTTATTTCTATAAAAATAGTTTTTTATAAAAAGATTTTTTTTCTAAAAAATCAAACTATTTATACGTAATATTTTAAAATTAGATATTTTAAAGTAAATTATTTATTAAAAAAATAAAAATAGGAAGTTATAGTTAGAAAATTTTTAAAAATGAAAATTTTTTTAAATGTTATTTTGAAACAAAATGTTTATTTTATCTTTAAAAAAAACAAAAAAAATTAAAAAAGTACATATTATTGTTTTATTACTTATACGTAATTCCAATCATATCATGTCTTTGTATATCTTTTTATAATTAATAATTTTTATTCTATTTAATATTTTATTTATACAACCCGTGTAATACACGGGTTTACTAAAGCTACTAAGTTAATATTTATACACAATCATTTTATATATCAACGTTAAAGTAATATCTAAGAGTAGTCATTTATTATTTCATTCAATTGAGGGAAAGTTTCATATATATCCTTATAAAACATTAAAATTTATCTATATATTATATAATACATCTTATTTTATTATATCAGAATAAGTACAAGTCAAAAAGTACACAAAATTAAATTCACATTGTAGGTTTGTTCATCCGCATTCACTTTGTGTTAATCCGCATTGCCTTAAGTAGATGTACAAAAGTTCTCTACATCGGTGGACTTCATGTCACACCCAAACCATGGGTGCGACCAGTTGTATCACGATACCTACCAAATAAAACGGAAGACTTACATTCCAAAACATCAAAACTAGATTAAACTAAAATTTAAACAATGCATACATAATCTGCACGTCCCGTGCTTTCAAAATACAAAATACAAATGCATTGCCATAGGCAGATTTATTTCAGTTATTGCCTTCTACGTGAAGACCTTATTCATCCATGAACACTAAGTTTCCTCAACCTAGCTAGTGCCTCCCGACACCTCCTGCTCTCGCATCATGAGCTAGAACACGTTAACAACAATGTTGTTGATAAGTCATAACCAATGACTCTAAAATACTTAGACAACATAGCCACGTGTGTACAAGAAAACTATTTGTCAAATCAAGTCTCACGCCTTCATAACTAGGGCAATGTCCGTAAAAATATATATCATTCCCATTTTTACAAACATGACGGTGGACAATTTAAAGGCGCTCTGAACGACCAAATCATGACAAGTTAGAACGTTTATCAAGCATCCCCTAAGGACCCTTCACTCTAACCAATCCCAAAGGATTGCAACCTGGTGATTGATAACTCAGTCGAGAGTCTATCCTCACACCAAACCTAACAACATGGCCTTCCTACTTAGATGGATCCAACTAAGCGCATATATGCACCGAGGTAAGAACAAGTGTCACTCTATGTGACGACCTGCTATTGTGCTTCGTGTCCCTCTACGCACACACCTTTCACATACCATAATGTTTGTCTATGACTAACAAAGATCCACATTTGACACACATAGTCGTGGCATGCTAATCCACAGGAGACAATTAATAAATTTCCACCACACACACATCAAAACATTCCCACCCGAGATAATCCACATGACATGCCATAGTCATTTTTGTGACCTTGAGCTAGATTCTTCCTAACTCTAGTCTATATTTCCATCATAGCTCTTGACGAACACGCGTCAAAAAGTTTGTATACATACACGCCCAACACGGTGACACAAAGGACTTAATCACCACAAGAAATCCCAATCATGTATACTCCTGATCATGGTTATGAAATGTCACCTCACTGCCCATTTCATACTTATACTAGATTTTGTCATGTGATAAACCCTTTTATCCAAAAGTAGTTATTTTACTTATCATATTACCTATATGCATCCTAACCATTTAGACACCAGTTTGGTTTATTCCTAAACCCCCAGCTTACCCTAATATTCATAATGTGAAGGTTTGGAATCTTACCATCATAGATTTGGGCTCTCAAAAGATCCTTAACATCCATAATTCACCAATTAGCGACCCAAAACTACAATGGAGTTGCACACATCACATACTCGCTCATATATAGATATAACTCGTATTTAGATGATAAACGTGGCTTACCAAAGGAACCGAGCCTCCAAATGACATTTTTAAGCCAAATCAACACTAGTGAACATAACTACGAGGTTCGGTGATCATAACAAGCACCCAAATGCCTTGAAATTGTGGAGAGAGAGTGAATGCAACTTAGAGAGAGAGAGCACACCGAGGCTAGGAGTATGTAAATGGTGAAAATAGGGTTTTCTTGGCTTTTATATCGAGTTTGATAAAGGGGGCTAAAATTCATATTATTATGGGTAGTTCATAATTTTGCACATGCACTGCAATTTATCAATGAACTACTAAGAAACAAAATTTCAATCTCATTTATCTTGCAAGCTGAACACATACCTCGGGATGATAATGCTAATGTGTTCTAATATCTTCATGAGAAGCTTGCCATTATGAATTTAAAATTTAATATTGTATTATATGGGAATTGGGTGTATTGGCATAAGATATTTAAATGGATTTTAATCCTATCCTTTTTAACTTATTTATTCACCAGATCTCTTCCTAATCCTTTGGTTAAATTTCAGGTAAATTTAGCTAAGATTTTTACAGCTTAAATGATATCACATGATTCATGATTAATTCTCTAACCATGTTGTGTCTAACACCTTGTAGAAGAATTATCTTTCATATTTCTGATCTAACTTGCACCTGGATACCCTTTTACGACCGAAGGAAAACTTGAATAACACAAACTTTAATTCATGGTTCCTTCCGGTACTTAAATGTTTTATTTACTCCTTGCAAGTGTTGTGCACTAGGAGTACTAGTAAATATGCTCAAATAACCCACAACAAACGCTATGTCAGGTCCTATGCTAATTATAACATATATTAAAAATCCACTCGCCTTTGAGTACTCTAATTATGATAATAAATCATCTTAATAAGGCATAAGTCTGATACTAGGTGCAAGACGGGTGAAGGGTATGCACTTACAACACAACAACATAATGAGGAGAGTTGCTTAGAACACATAACATATCAAATAGGGAACTGGTTAACTTGTTAATGAAAGATGCTAAGAACACAAGTAAATATGAGACAGAACAAGATGGCAAACAACACAAGTAATTGGTTTTCAAGAATGTTGTGTATTGCTTCTCAAGTTCTATTACAAATGTTACAAAGCATAAAGGAAAGTTACAAGTACTTGAGATACATATACTACATCCTACAGCCGGCCATACTTTGAAGGCCAGCTCGATACAATTGACTAGACGACTACAAAATCAAATGTAGAGTCAAAAGGTAGATCTGCCTTTTGACTAGTGACTATGACATGCCATAGCTCACATTCTAATATATTACAAAAAGGATAAAAGTACATAAAGTAGAAAGAATGGACTCAAGACCTCAATGTACAGTTACCAAAAGCATGGACCTTTTCACCAACTCATGTAAGTTGGTGACTTTACAGAGTTGCAGCGGAAAGGTGGTCCAACTTTATGGTAAAGTACATCAGATAAAGGCATATCTCTAAAAGTTTTCGGAAGAAATCTGTCTTCACTCTTTGGCTTCGGAAGACTTTGTCTTTGAAGCTTCGGAAGACTTCCTTTTGGCTTCGGAAGATGTTGGTCTTGGCTTCGGAAGATTTTACACTTAGAATATTTCTAGTGCATGGTGTAAAACTTCCGAAGCATTTCTACTTCTGTTCTTCAGTGCATGCATGCAGAGAGACTTTGGATGTTTTGGCTGCATCAGACTTATAGGAATCCTTATAAACTCCCCCTAGGCTGATGCTACCAAAACATTTAGAAGATCTTTAGATGTTGGTGGTCTTCAGGATGATGATGACTATACCCTTCTTCATCAGATGGTCAGGATCACTCAAACTCTCATAGTATATTCTCATCTTAAAGAGATCATACAAAGGTAAGTTGATTAAGTCTTGTCATGTGTAGACATTCTCAATACCTTGATATCTGATCACATGCCATCTTTCTGGATTAGTTGTGAAGGTCTAGGATAAGATGGGTCTCTCAGCTGCAAGAGGAGCCACTTGAATTGGAGTTGATTGGGCTGCCTCTTCATGCACTTCCTCATATTGATCTGACTCAGCTTGAGGTGTATAGATGGATGATTCAGGCTTCTTCTTCTTTGACTTTGGTTTGAAATCCATCCTCTTCTTTCTCTTAGAAGACTTCAACTGAGAAGACTGGTCTGCAACACCTTGTTGATCATCCTTGTCTTTCTCAGTTGGGTGTTCCTCCCTCACAGGTTCAAAAGGAGAGGGAGTTTGACCCTGCTGTGGATCAGAAGATGAAGCTTGATGAGGCTTAGCAGGAGGTCTAGGTTGTGTTATCTCAGGTTGTTCAACCTTAACCTCCACTTCAGGTGGGACTTGACTTGGAGGGGAGTGTAAGTCAATCAGCTCTCCACTCTTGATCTTCTGCTTAATTACCCTGATATGCTAATCCATTATGGATAGAGACATAGGGCCAAGTCTCCTTCCAGAGAATCCATACAACTTCAAGAAGCTCATCATCCTTTGTCTGTCAGCAGACTTCTTCATACTCTTTTGGATGATGGCTCTTGACTTTGCAACATATTCCCTCATCTTTTTCTTTGTTGCCTTTTGTTCTTTGAGCACTTGAAGTTCAAGCTGTTTGAGATACTCAAACTCAATGTTCTCAAAGGACAAGGGAAGAAATGCAGATGCCTGGTAGAGACCTGTGGCACTCAGGTAGTTGATCATGTTTTGCCTAACTGTTTCCTTGTCTACCTAAGGTTCTTGTGTAGCTACCACATCCTCTTGCACAGGGCTTTCTTGAACTAGGGAGAGAGTTGGAACATGCTTGTATAATCTTTTTTGTCTCTTCTCCTTTTTGAATTGGAGAAGTAGCCTTGCATCCTCTGCTTCCTTCATCTCTCTTGACACTTCCATGTCAGCTCGTTCATTTAATTACTCTAAGGGGAGAGATATAATCTCATCTATGTCATAGTTCCTGGTTTGTAGGTAAGTAATCCTGACTGCCCTCAACTCATCTTCTTCAGTGTTTGATCTGGGGGCAGCGCTGATTGTAGCTTGCATAAAGCCTGAAGACCCAGAGGAACTTTCTCCCCTTAGCTTGCTCTTCCTCTCTCTTTCCTCCTCCTCAATCTCCTCAGGAATTAAAATCCTTTTCCCTTTGTCACCCACAGACCTTTGTGACACAGGGTGGAGAGAGCTTTGGCCTTCATTGCTTGGTGTAGCATCCAAGCTCTAGCCAAAGAGAGGTTGTGAGACACCTTCACCAGCAGGTGTTTCATTGAGGGAATGAATTTCTGAAGTAGTTGTTGATGTGACAGGGCTCTCAGGCTCTATCACTGGGCCTTCAGCCAAGGTTTTCCCTTTGAAACTAATCTCACGGTCTGCCTCAACATCCAGTTGACCAATGACATTACCTAATTGCCTTTGTCTCCTTCTAAGGCTGAACTCTTCAGTACTGTCTTGAATCCTGAGTGCTAACCTGTTAGCTTGTCTTGATTGACTTGGGTTGACAAGTGGCGTGTTGATCAGGTCAAGACCTTCATAGTAGTTCAAGGTCTGAAAATTAAAAACTTCTTGCTGCCCTTGAACTCTGTGAAGAATAAGGGCTCTTCTATCAGCATCATACCTCCACCCAATAATGTAGTTTGAAGTTCCTTAAGATGGGGATGACATAGCCCTTGGAATGCCTTCCTCAAAGAGACTCCTAATGATACAGTCTATAATGTCCACATTAATATGAACTTGAGGAAGTTGCTGAGTATGCACAATTGCAAGTGAGGATGGTGAGTCCTCAATGTCCATACTCCCTGAAGAACCCCCAGGTTCTGTGTTCCTGGTTGAGCTCCTCTTAAAGGTCTCCTAGCTAGTTTTTTCCTGAGATAAGATATCTCAAGTTGCTGATCATTGACCCTATTTTGCAGGGTAGTCACCTGAGATTCAAGGTGACTAACCTTAGAGACTAAATAGGAGCATGTTTTTGACAGTTTCTGCACCTTTAGTCTCAGATTCCCTTCATCTTCATCTGAAAAATCATTGCGGGATGAGATGTTTGGACTAAGGTCCTCTCTCTCACCACCAGCTTCAGGTTCTTGGCTGCTGGATTTTCTCTGCACATTGACAGCCTCAGTTGAAGTGTCAATGGGCTGAGTTGCCATGGTTGAGGTCTTAATTATGTAATCACTTGCAGAAGTGAGAGCCTCTTCCATATGGATATCTTGAACAGGTTCAGAAGCATCCACCTCAGTGATGGGTGACTGATGTGGGCTAGACAAAGAAGACTCATGAGTACTCATCTCTCTTTGAGTAGGGGAAGAGTAGAGAGACTCATGGTACCCACTGAAACCTAAGTCTTCATCAGTATAGAATGAGAGGTTGGGAATGGGTTGATTTAAGTCTAAAGGCTGGGGATAGTAACTGTCCCCTGAAGATTGTTCACTTGAGTTTTGAGACTCAGAGTGAGGGCTTAAGGCAGCTTGGCTTATGAGCTCATCAGGGTGAGCATGAAGAACCTCATCCCTGATTCTTGAAGAGATGGGAGTGGTTTGCTCCTCAGGGTAAGTGGGAGCTGTATTGTCCACTTCCTCTTGTATGGGTGAGTATATGGGGGCCTGCACAGACTCAATAGCTTAAGTAGGGGTTCATTTGGATTTTCTTTGGTAGGTGAGGGTGATTTGTGGCCTTTTTAGTGGTTGGAAGGTAGAAGGTGTGGGTTCAACACTAGCTTGTGTTGCTAGGTTGTCACCTTGAGCAACGAGCTCTAAAATTTTTGGGACAAGGGCTGTTTCTACCCCTGAGAAGCCTACAGTTGGCTTCTTCATAATTTTGAAAGATGTCGGGCTTCATCTGTCCCAATTCAAGAATATTATCTGTTTCCCTCAACTGTGAGCCCAGGTCACAGTTGAGAATGTGTTAAACATATCTAGGAAACATATAATAATCTAAGGAGTCCAAGTTAGCAAGCAAATTTGTATAAACAAACTGAGAGTACCTGAACTTGCCCTTGAACCATTCTATGTACTATGAAGGAGAGATCTTCAGGAATCTGGTCCCACCCTCCATGCTTGTTAGACAAGCTATGGATAACCACATGAAGCAGGTATTTCTACTGGGATGAGACCTTTCCTTTCCTGAAGGTCTTTACAGAGAAATCTCCCTCATAGCCCATCTGCTCAAAGGAATGATTTACAGCTTCCTTAGGGAAGGACAACTCACCTTCTTCATCATCCAGCTGCAAGTGAGTGTTTATGATGGCCGGAGTGATGAAGATTGTCCTTCCTTACATTGTGGCAGACAGTGCCTTCTCCCCATCCATAATGACCTCTTGGCAGGTCTTCCAGAATTCAAGCAGATGATCCTCATTGAGAGTAGGATCAATGGTGTAGGGAGGTGAAGTAGTTGGATAGAGCTAAGAAACGGCAAATCTCTGAGAAACTTTCATCTTTCTCAGAGCTTAACAGAGCAACCTGGTTGTGTTGCCTATGAAGTTGCATGGAGAAATCTGGGTTGTTTCTGCGGTTTAGGTTGGCCATTTGAGAAGCTTAAGGATGAAGAAAGACGAAGAACAAAGGCGGTTTGGGAGAATTTAGGTTTTAGGAATACTGTAATTGAAGAAGATAGTGAAAGAGGGGGGAACCGTTGGGCATTTATGTGAAAATGATTTGAGACAAAGTTAATGAAATAGGATAAACTAGAAATTCGGATGTTGGTCCCACCTCTGAAAAGTAGTTTACTTTTGCCCAAAAAGTAGTTTTCTTGGAAGTCAAGAAATCTTCCGAAGGTTATTTGCTTCGGAAGTTCTGAAGAAAAAGCTTCCGAACGCAAATTGGCTTCGGAAGATATTTCAAAGGTTTTTGAGAATTTTGCTTCGGAAGAGAATTTACACTCAGGTATTTTTTATTCTAAGGAGAATAAGAACTTCCGAAGGTAAATTGCTTTCGGAAGAAACTTGTTCTTTGAAAATATACAGAGTACTTAAGTTGATTTTAAGCTTCGGAAGATATTTCAGAAATTTCTTTAGAAGGTAAAATTACTGAAGCAATTATTTGTTTCTAAGACATAAATTTCTTCCGAAGGTAATTTTAAGTCTTCCGAAAAGAAAAGAGATCAAAATTTTCAAAAATCTAAGAAAAGTCTTTTGAAAAGATTTTCTTCCAAAAAAAACAAGGGCTTATAAAGGTGATAAAATAGAAAACTTAGACACACAGGTTTTAGATATAAATATGATTAAGTTTTAAGAAAAGCTATTCAAAGTTAATCATCCCAATAGCTGATACAAGACATTTAAATCTCTGCTCATCAAAAGCTTTGGTGAACAGATCAGCATATTGTTTATTTGTGTTAACTTTGACTAGTTTGATTAATCTCTTTTCAAAGTTATCTCTAATCAAATGATACCTGATATTAATATGCTTTGTCCTTGAGTGCTGCACAGGATTCTTTGTGATGGAGATAGCACTGTTGTTGTCTATGTGGATGGGAGTCTCTTTAAAAATTGAATTCATAGTCCAGCATCTGATTTTGAATCCAAAGCACTTGAGCACAGCAGCTTGCAGCAGCAATGTATTCAGCCTCAGCTGTTGATGCAGACACACAGGATTGTTTCTTGCATTGCCAAGAGACTACTCCTCCACCAAGAAATTGACATTCCCCTGATGTAGACTTTGCAGTCATGTTGCAACCACCATTGTCACTATCTGTATAAGCATACAGATTAAAGTCAGAATTCTTTAGATACCAAAGGCCAAGTGATGGAGCAGCTTTGAGATATCTTAAAATTCTTTTGACAGTGACCAGGTGTGACATCTTTGGGTTGGCTTGATATCTTGCACAAATGCATGTAGCAAACATGATATCTGGCCTGCTAGCTATGAGCTACATAAGAGACCCAATCATTGCCCTATAGAGATGCTCATCAACACACTACCCCTCAAGGTCAGGTCCAAGGGAGTGATTTCTGGCTATGGGTGTCTTAACAACCTTATAATCAGTCATGTTGAACCTTTTAAGTATGTCTTGTACATACTTTGACTGACTTATGAAGATGCCATTGTAAACTTGCTTCACTTGAATTTCTAGAAAGAAATTGAGTTCCCCCATGGCACTCATTTCAAACCTGTCCTCCATTAGCTTCTCAAAGTCTTTGCAGAGCTTTGGATTAGTTGACCCAAAGATAATATCATCTACATATACTTGAACTAGCATTATGTCATTTTCTGTTCCTTTGATGAAGAGAGTTCCATCTATAGTACCCCTTTTGTAGCCATGTTGACACAGATACTGAGATAGAGTCTCATATCACTTCCTTGGTGCTTGGTGCAACCCATAAAGAGCTTTATCAAGCCTGCAGACATAATCAGGATGATCAGGATCTGCAAACCCAGGTGGTTGTCTGACATACACCTCTTCATCAATCACCCCATAGAGAAAAGCACACTTGATACCAAATTGGTAGACCGTGAAGTTCTTGGATGCAGCAAAAGCCAGGAATATCCTAACAGCTTCAAGTCTTGCTACAGAAGCAAAAACATCTGTGTAGTCAACTCCTTCTTCTTGAGTATACCCTTGAACAACTAGTCTTGCCTTGTTCTTGATGACAAGTCCTCTATCATCCTTCTTATTCCTGAAAACCCATTTGGTTCCTATGGTAGTCTTCCCTTGAGGAAGAGGACATAGGTTCCACACCTTTTGCCTTTTGAATTGAAGCAGCTCCTCTTGCATAGCTTCAACCCAACTTCCATCCTTTAGAGCCTCATCAATTTTCTTTGGCTCTATCTGGGACAAGAAACAAGAGTGAAGACAAACATTTGCTTCATGGGTTTGTCCTCTTGTTCTCACCCCTGAATCAACATCTCCAATGATGTTTGTGGTAGGATGAGACTTGTGGATCCTTAGCTGAGGGATCACAACAAGTTGCTTAAACAGATCTAAATTTGAAAAATTCTGATCTGGCAAAGAAGATTCACCCTCTACATCAGCACACTTATCAAGATTGACTTGATCCAATGAGTGTGTGACATCATTGATGTTGTCTTCAATGGAGTGGTTATCAGCATCAAGAAATTTGCAGGATCGGGTTTTGTCACTTAACACTTGTTTTTCTCTCAAACTCACTTATAATAGTCACTCAAACAAGATGAAGCAATGTCTTTGACAAGAGTTGATAGTAATATAATAAGTAATCAAAGCAACAAGTGGAAATATTTTCAAGGCACTTGTATATATTACTTCTCAACTCAAGATTACAAGACACTTACAAGCATACAACAAGAGTTACAATGAGAAACTATATATACTAGATCCTACAGCCGGTTATACTTGATACCAGCTGGAAACCTAAGACTAAAGCATATACTACAATGCTATAGTTAAGGTATCTTAGATAAAGTATTATCTAAGATATGGTAGTCATGACATGTCCATGACTTACCTTTTGTCACCAACTAAAGATGGCAACTGTACTTAACATGAAAAGGTAAACAGTAGATTAAAGTATGGTCAACTACATGGCTTTTGAGAAAACGCCATGCAGTATCTCAGAGATTTGCAGCGGACTGTCAGACAGACCATACTTATGTCTACTGGATAATAGAAGTGTCTTCCGAAGGTTAACTGGCTTCGGAAGAACAAGTTCTTCCGAAGCCACTTATACTTCGGAAGATGCTTCTATGCTTCCGAGGCTTTAAGGACTTCTTTATTTTTCGGAAGTTGACTTCAGAACTTTGTCTTCAAGTCTTGAACCTTCGGAAGTAGCTTCTTTACCTTCGGAAGTTGGAGTTCTCCTTCGGAAGTGTATTTCACACTTAGACTTCGGAAGAACTCTTTCTTCCTTCGGAAGTCCCACACTTGGCTTCGGAAGTCCTTTGCATGTAGTACTCAAAATCTTCTAAGTGATATGGTTTTGGTTGCAACAGCCTCTTATGATCCAACAAACTCCCCCTAGGCTGATGCTACCAAAACCTCACTTATCTCTACTTCTCAAAGTTTTCAGCACCAGGGACAAAAGATATTTGTCTGTCTCTCTGTTTTTCCCGGAAGTGGTGCTGAGAAGCTTGTACAAGTCATTCGTGGATAGGAGATCCAGTCTATCACTTTGAATGACATGTACCCTTTGTTGTGACCCCCTGAAGAGAGTTAGTTGACGGGAGTTGTAGTCATACTCCCATCTAACTATGGACTCAAGTTCAGGACCTTCAACCATTTGAAGAAAGGCTTTGCCTTTGGTTGCTGATCCTTTCCTTTCCTCCTCCTCTCTCAGTTTTGACTCCTCTTCGACCTTGCTTCTTGCAGTGAGCTCGGCCATGTGAAGGCTGCCTAAATGATTTCTGATGTGAGCAGCTACTTCGGAGTTTGAGGGGTTGGAGAATGGTTTCTCTGCTAACTCAGCAATATCGAATCTGCTTAAGTGTAGCAGAGATGAGGCATTCAGCCTGTTAATCTCACCATTCTCTCTCTCAACAACAAAGTTGTGAGAAGAGTCTTCGAACCTCCACTGGACTATCTTCTTTCTGGGTACAAGAGATTGTCTTGGTACCCTATCTCCTTTCTTTGTGTCCAGCAGAGTCACCAGCCTTCTCCTTAGCTTCTTTTCTTCCTCATTCAATGTATCTGAATTGAGGCCAAAGAGTCTTGCGGCTTGGTCCAAAGTTCCTCTTGGCAGATCAAGAAACTCATCTCTTGTGAGGGAACTTGAGGATCCATCAACATAAGTCAGGTTGACTGTATCCTCCTCACAAGAGATGTCGCTCAGAGTAGTGCAGTTGATGAGCTTGGTTTTGATCTCCTTGAATTCCTCCATTGAGAGATGTTTAGAAGGCTGAGGGGATGGTTTGATTGGTTGTTGGGTAGGTTTAGGAGGTTGGGTTCTGGGTAAGGCTTTAGGTTGGATGATGGGTAGTTTAGGTGGTTGAGGTGAGGGAGTTGGTAGATGGGAAGGTGTAGGTTCAGGGGTGAAAGGTTCAGGTTCAGTTTTGATTGGGAAGGGAAAGGGTATTGGTTCAGGTTGATGTTGGGTTTGGATATTTGGCTGAGAGGTGGCTTTGAAGGTCATCCCCTGTCCCCTTCTATACATCTCCTTTCTTCTCCCTGCACGAATGTCAGCCTTGATGTCACTGACATGTCGTTGCAGAGTCTTCTCAGACATTGGACCCACTTGCCTGCCAGAGAAGCCGTGAGCTTTAAGATAGTTCTTCATCCAAGCTTTGTCACCTATCTTCTTGGCGGCAGACAGTCCAGCCTCTTCTTCCTTCTTCTTCTTCACTACCAGCTTCTCCCTTGCAGCTCTCTTTCTCTCCTTCTCCATTTGATCTTGCTCTTTGTTAAAGAGCCACAAGATCGTGTCACTGTTGTGTGGAGACAACTCCTCTTGAGAGAATCCTCTGGAGAGTAGGAAAGTGATCCTTTCTCTCCTGAGCTGCAGATCAGCTTCTCTTTCTTTTCTCAGCCTTTCTTCTTCTAAGGCCAACCTTGCTTCTTCTTCTTTTTGCTGTTTTTGCAGCAAGGTTGCCTTTTCAAGCTCTATCAACTCCTCTAATGGTAGCAGGAGTACATCTTCCGAGGCAGCCCCTAGACTGACTAGTCTATCAATTACCTCCACCCTTCTTCTATTGTTGATTGCCTCTTGGTTGGCTGCAGCTGCTTTTGAACTTGCAGCTAACAGTTTCCCAGTTGGCAGTCTTCCTTTCCTTTTAAGTTTCTCCAGCCTTTCTTCTTCCAGAAGCTCTTCCGAAGTCATCTTCCTTTTACCTTTAATGTCTTCGGAAGTGCTAGACTTTGGTGGTTCTTGGATAGAAGACTCAGGTTGGATGGTGGAGGTAGGAGCTGAGGTCAATGCAGATGTAATGGCTAGTGGTTGGCTGAGAAAATCCTCCCTATTAACCTCAGATGCAAGTTCCAGAATTGCATCTGTGACTATTAGATCATCGGAAAGAGAGAACAGTCCTTCCGCAGCAGCAATTTCAGCTTCGGAAGTTTGAGTTGGTTCTTCCGAGGCTTCAAATTGTGCTTCGGAAGCCTGTGAAAACACACCTTCTGTCCCAACTATTTCAGTTGCTGGGCCATCAGTCCTAGTTTCCCCTTCGAAATCAATCTCAGGTTCCACTTGGGCCTTAGGTTGACCAACTTCCTCAACAGTGGTAGGAGGTGCATTCAACCTCTGAAGCTCTTGAGCTCCAAAGTATATCACAGACATATCCGGACTGGGTTGATCAATGAGGGACTCTAAAAGGAACTTGTTGAAGATCCTATTTAGATCCTGAAGCATCCTTTGATCCACTTGAATCACAACTGGAGGAGGCTCAGGGAAGATGGCGGTTTGTTGTTTTGAGCTCAAGGAAGTGAGAGCTTGACTGATGGAATCCTGTCTTTGACTTAGTTCCTCAACATTCTCCCCCTTTTTGGTAGCATCATCTTGAGAGGTAGATGAGCTAGAGGAAGAGGTCAAGGAGACTTGAACGGGTACATGCCTAACAGATCTCTCAATCTGTTTCTCAGCTAGTTTTACCTTGAGACTTTCAATCTCAAGTTGCTGAGTGGCAGACCTATCCTCTAAAGTCTTAACCTTTGATTCAAGGTTTGAGACTTTAGAAAGTAGGTCTCTGATTGTGAGTTGCATTCTTCCCTCATCTTCTTTGGAAGAATCACGGGGAGATGAGGTAACATACCTAGTATGTTCATCCTCACCACCAGATGTGGTTTCTTGGCACCCTGGTTTCCCTTGCACAATGATGTCTCTTTCAGAGGCATCATAGGGCATGGTTGCCGTAGATTCAGTCTGACTATTGTTACCACTGTCCTGAGGATCCAATGAGGCTCCTTCAGTAGTGGCAGCTGAATCTACATGAGTCCCCTCCACATCAGTGGGACTCACCTCAGTAGGGCTTTGCTGGTGTGGGCTAGAGACAAGAGGTTTCTCTAGGCTCTGTTGATCCTTAATGGGGTGTTGTGGATCAACTTCATCGCCTTGGAGAGACATAGTTTCTTCACCAGCTCCGGTCAATAGGTCAGTAAAAGAGAAGGAATGAAGACCTAAAGACCCGGGACTTTGATCAATGTCAAAAGGCATTGAGCTGTCCCTTGGTGGCTGCTCAGGGGAGTATAGAGACTCACCCTGAGGGCTATCAGCTGGGGTTATGGGCTCATGGGTCTGAGACTGAGGAGACTCAAGACCCATATTGAGGTCAATAGTGAAGGATTGGGGGACCTCTGGCTGAGTGGGAGCCCCTTGTTCCACTCTAGCCTTTTTGGTTTGAAGAGGAGGGGCTTGTTCAATCAGAGTAGATTGAACAAGGGTTCGTTTGGTTCGTCTCTGATAGGTGACTTTTATTGGTGGAGAAGGTAGATTTGGAATGGTGAGGGTAGTTGCTGGTGTGGGTTCATCACCTGTGGGGATAACAGGGATGTCACCAGGAGCCATTGGCTCAATCATACCTGGAAGTAGTGCGGTATCCCTTCCAGTGTAGTTGGTAGACACTCTCTTCAGTACTTTGAAGATAGTCGGCCTCATTTGAGGAGCAGATAGAGTAGCTGCACAGACAAGCTTACTCTGATCTAGCTCGCAGTTGATTATGTGCTGTAGAAATCTGGGATACATAAAGAATGTGTCCCTTTGCAGATTTCCCATGAGGTTAGTCAGCACAAACCTGGAGTAGTTGAAGCGCAAGCCTTGTACCAACCCATGAACTAGGCACCCGAGTTCATAGGGAATTTGATCCCATCCCCCTGATTTGTTAGATAAGCAGTGGAGAACCACATGTAGCAGGAACTTCCACTTGTAGGAGAAGTTGAATTTGTAACTGTAGACCTGCTTACATCTCCACCGTATCCCATTTGGAGATAAGAGTTATCTAACTCAGACTTGGGGAATTCCGTCGGTGCGCCTTCATCATGGAGCTCAAGATGCTCCCTGATGATTTGTTCAGTAACGACCAACTCTTGGCCACATACACTTGTCCTGATAGCACGAACCCCGTTTAGGGTTTCGACCCGACTATTTGCCTAGAATTCGGACATTTGGTTGGTGTAAATGGTAGGGTTTACAGTCAGTGCTGTGTAATATGAAGATTGGGCTAAGAAAGAGATAATATCAGAGAAGTCAGCATCCCTTGAGGAGTCAAGGAGTGCGACTTGGTTGTGCTGAGGGTTTAGAGCCATTAGAAAGGTAGCAGAGGAAAAGTTCTTGAGAGAGAGGTAAATTGGTGAAGAAGAAAGCTTTTAGGGCAGTGAATTTGGTAAAAAGAGTGTAAGTGATTAACCGGAAGTATTTAAATGGGTGAAATGGCGGTTTAAAGGGTGGTTTGGATAAGATGATGTGAGGGTTCAGAGGATGATGTGACAGGGGCGGTGAGGTTAAGCCATTTAAATAATCCGACATCATTAACAAAATCTTTACTTTTTACAGAGTGGGGCCCAAAAGATTTCCGTTACACAATAAAATCCTTCTTCCGAGTATAAGGTATTTCCGAAGGTAAAGTTCTTCCGAAGGCAAATGTATTTCCGAAGGTAAATAAATTGCTTCCGAAGATACATGTTGCTTTCAAGTGGAAAGTATTAAGTGCTTCGGAAGTAGATCTGAGATTACCTCAATCGCTTCTTCCGAGACTTAGTATACTTCCGAGAAGAAAATTATCCTATGAGAAATTTGCTTCGGAAGTTATGCTAGATATCTTCCGAAGGCAAGTTTCTCTTCGGAAGAACTTATACTTAGTTAAATAAGAAAGGATCTTTTGTAACAGGGCTTAGATTGTATTGACATAAGACTTTACATATTGAAAAGGTTTTCAATTGAGATTGACTAGTCAATGTTTATCATCCCAATAGCTGTAATAAGATACTTAAATCTTTGTTCATCAAATGCTTTGGTGAACAAATCAGCATATTGTTCATTTGAATTGACTTTGACTAGTTTGATAAGATTTTTCTCATGAATATCTCTAATGAAATGATACCTGATGTCAATGTGCTTTGTCTTTGAGTGCTTTACTGGATTTTCTGTAATGGATATAGCACTGTTGTTGTCAATGTGGATAGGAGTGCTCATGAAGTTGAATCCATAGTCAATCATCTGGTTTTGAATCCACAGCAGCTGAGCACAGCAACTTGCAGCAGCAATGTATTCAGCTTCAGCAGTTGATGTAGAGACACAGGATTGCTTTTTGCATTGCCATGAGATGATCCTTCCACCAAGAAATTGACATCCTCCTGATGTTGATTTCTTGTTGATGTTGCAGCCACCATAATCACTGTCAGAGTATCCATAGAGATTAAAATCACTATTTCTTGGATACCAGAGACCTAACTTAGGTGCTCCTTTGAGGTATCTGAGAATTCTCTTGACAGCAATTAGGTGAGACACCTTTGGAGCAGCCTGATATCTTGCACAAATGCAAGTTGCAAACATGATATCAGGTCTACTTGCTGTAAGATACATCAGAGAACCAATGATCGCTCTATACTGATGTTGATCAGTATCCTCCCCCTCAGAGTCAGGGCATAAATCATGGTTTCTGGGTATGGGTGTCTTTGCTGCTTTACAATCCTTCATATCAAATCTCTCTAAGATATCATTGACATACTTAGATTGATTGATGAAAAACCCTTCCTTCAGTTGCTTTACCTGAATTCCAAGGAAAAAGTCCATTTTTCCCATAGAACTCATTTCAAACTTCTTCTTCATAATGCTCTCAAAGTCTTTGCACATTTGGTCATTTGAAGAACCAAATATGATGTCATCGACATAGACTTGAACTAGCAAAATGTCTTTCCCAGACTTTCTGATGAAGAGAGTCTTGTCAATGGTTCCTCTAGTGTAGCCGTTCTTCAGAAGAAATTGAGACAATGTCTCATACCACAGCCTAGGTGCTTGGTGCAGCCCATATAGAGCTTTATCCAATTTGCACACATAGTTTGGATGCTGTGGGTCTTCAAATCCTGGAGGCTGGCATACATAGACTTCCCTATCTATATCCCCATATAGAAAGGCACACTTGACATCAAGCTGGTAGACAGTGAAATTCTTGGATGCAGCATAAGCAAGGAAGATCCTAACTGCCTCAAGTCTTGCAACAGGTGCAAAGACATCAGTATAATCAATTCCTTCCTCTTGAGTGTATCCTTGAACCACTAGTCTTGCCTTGTTCTTGATAATCAAGCCTCTGTCATCTCTTTTATTTCTGAAAACCCACTTGGTGCCTATAGGTACTTGACCAGATGGTAGCGGACATAGGTTCCAAACCTTCTGTCTTTTGAATTGAAGCAGCTCCTCTTGCATTGATTCAACCCAGCTACTATCCTTTAAGGCATCTTCCACCTTCTTGGGTTCCATTTGGGATAAGAAGCATGAGTACAGACAGACATTCCCATTGTGAGTTTGTCCCCTTGTTCTCACACCCTCAGAGACTTCCCCTATGATGTTTTCAGCTGGATGAGTATTGTGAATTCTAAGTCTTGGAATCACCTCCAGCTGCAAAGATAGGTCCAAGTTGGACATATTTTGCTCTGGAGCTTGAATACTTGGTCCAGCTGCTGTTTCAATCTCATTCAATGAGGACTGATTGAATGAAAGAGAAACATCATCATTTCTTTGCTGTGAAGCATCATTAACAGTTGCCTGTTCCTTCAAAATGCTGCTTCCATCAGCTTGGTGTTGTGTAGGATCACCTGAGGAGACTTGAGGATCATCAGGTGAGTCCCTTGTTGAAGTTCCACTATTTCTTGAAATGGTTATACTGTCAGATCTTTCAATAGTAGGAACTTGATTTGTTGTTCTTGGAGAACTTGGAGCAGGTCTGGGAAGCTCAAATAGTTGATCTTCATCAGAATAGCCTTGAGCACCTGTTCCAGCTGAAACATTCTCACAAGATGGTTTAGAATAGTTTGGAAACAATTCTAAATCAAAAATATGATCAGGGCCATTCCCCCTAACACAAGGAGTGTGCTCATTAACTACAATGTTGGAGGATTCCTCAAATTGTTGGTTTTTAATGTTATAAACCCTGTAAGCTTTAGAGTGGGAGGAATATCCAACAAAGATGGCATCATCTGACTTTTCAGCAAATTTTGCTAAATTGTCTTTTGTGTTAAGTATGGTACACCTGCTGCCAAAGGACCTTAGAAAGCCAATGAACGGTGGCCTCTTGTTCCATAGCTCATAAGGGGTCTTTCCATGTGGCTTTACTACAAGAACTCTGTTCTGCACATAACATGCAGTGCTGACTGCCTCTGCCCAGAATGTTAGAGGCAGCTTTGAATCAGCTAACATAGTCCGAGCAGCCTCAATAAGTGTCCTATTTCTCCTCTCAGCAACACCATTTTGTTGAGGAGTTCTAGGAGCACTGTATTGTCTGGCAATCCCTTTTGAGTTACAGAATGAGTCAAGAACAAAGTTCTTAAACTCAGTCCCTTGATCACTTCTGATTATTTTAACCTTGTGATCAACTTGATTTTCTATTCTAAGAATAAAAGATTTTAAAGTTTCAGCAGTTTCATCTTTAGTTCTTAAAAAGAATACCCATGTAAATCTAGTAAAATCATCAACTATCACAAGGCAATATGATTTCCTTCCAATGCTCATTATACTTGTGGGACCAAATAGATCCATGTGCAATAAGTGTAATGGAGTAGTGATAGAGTTAACAACTTTGGATTTATGAGAAGACCTGTGTTGTTTCCCTTTCAGGCAAGCAACACAGTTATCTTTGCAGAAAAATTCCTTTTTAGGCAAACCATGTACCAAGTTATTTTTAGCCAATTTATTCATTGTCTTAAAATTGACATGACACATTCGTTTATGCCACAGTGTTGACTCATCACTATCATCTTTGGAAAGAAAGCATGATACTTCTCCCATTGGGGAAGCATTGTTCATATCAAGCTTGTACATATCCCCTCTCCTGGGAGATCTAAGAAGCACCAATTCCTGAGGAATTGTCATCCCAGGTTTGAGGATGATGCACTCATGTTCTGTGAAAAGCATTTGATGCTTTTGATCACAAAACTGAGAAACACTTAACAGGTTGTGTTCAAGCTGTTTGACAAAATTAACTTTGTCAACTTTTAGTTTTCCGTTGGATATACTTCCTCTGCCAGAAATATATCCTCCGGCCTCACCTCCAAACTGGACAGGACCTCCATCATAATGTTGAAATTGTTGAAGGAGGGATCTGTTCCCTGTCATGTGCCTGGAGCATCCACTATCTACTATCCAAATGTTGTTATTCTTGTCATATGGATGTCCCTGCACATAAGGTGAGATAGTTAGTTTTGATTGGAAACCCAAGCCTTTTTGGTCTTGGGTTCTTCCAATGAAAGTGACATGATTGAACCAAAATTTATGCATGGGGGTTCAATGGATGTCTTTGAAGAAGAGGTTTGGGCTACGGCATCTTCCTTGATCTTCCATTCCATCCCTTGGTTGATCATAGAAGATGAGCTTGATGAAGCTTTTGTAGCTTGGCTTTCTTCCGAAGCTTCTTTCTTTTCGGAAGAGACCTTCACCACCTTTTCTTCCGAAGCAGTCTTCTTCTGGGATGGTTTCAAGGGAACTTTTTGTGAGTCTTTGCAGCTTTTACTTCCGAAGCCTTTTTCCTCTCGGAAGAAGAGTTTTCTTCCGAGACAAGCCTTGCTTCGGAAACAAGCTTTCCCTTTTTCAACACTTGAACCATCTGATATGGTCCAAATGTGAAACCTTCCCTGACTCCTTCTCTTTTAACATTATTTGCATAATGTGTGCTAGCAGGATTGTAATAAGAATCTTTAGCCATGTGATTTTGCAAACCACACATTATGCATGCAATGTTAATTTTCTGGGAATTGGAGGGTTGCTGTTTCTTGTTCTTTTTCTCCTCATCAGCAACCTTTCCCTTTAACTTCTGATCCTTTGGTAGGACAGGAGTACTGGTATTATACTCCTTTCCTGAATCAGAAGGTCCAACCACCTGGAATCCTGCTGATATGAATACACCCTTTTGCTTTGGGTCTATCTTCAGCTTGGATTCAGCCACCTTCTTGGCAGTTTTTCTGGCTGCTTTAGCCCTGCTTCTTCTGGCTTTGGTGGTCAGGGATTGATCATCATTGGTCTGGGAGGGCTCAATTACCTGTTCCTTCCCTGTGATGGTCATGGTATCCACAGTTGCATCACTCTTTGACTCTTTACAAGGTGGGTCAACAGATGGAACCTCTTGCTCTTCAGTACCACATCTTGGTTGTCTTACAGACTCATAAGAGTGTGGTGGAGCAATTTCATTGGTTCCCAACCCACTCTTGTTTTGATAACAAAGTTTGGAGTGAGAGGATGATGCAAGTATGGCTTGGAAGTTTTGCTCAGCAATAGCATACTTCCTGGCTTGAGCCTCAGTTGTGACAAGCTGGGCTTGAGCCTCAGTCAATTTGGATATTAAATCCTTGATTTGAGTCTTGTAGTTGGTGTGTTCATGTTTTAAAAGAGATACAGTTTTCTCTAACTCCTCAATTTTCTTTTGGTAGTCAGATTCAGCTCTGTTAAAATCAGATTTTAGCACATTTAAAGACTCAATATCGGATTTAATTTCCATATTGTAGTCCTGGTACAACTTAACCTTAGCAATACAAGCAGGGGTACAGAGATGTTCATATACCTTATTTTCATCTGTTCCTGCCATGAGTGCTTGAGCAGGAGTCACATCTTGAACCATAAAGCTCCAGTCAACTTCTTGAGCCATAGCTGCAGTTTCAGTTGACTTCCCATTGGGCTTTGGTGTAGAAGGATGTGTGGAGGCCTGTGAGGTTCCCGGGTTGGACTTGGGAGCCTTGCATTCCCTTGCAAAGTGGCCAAGCTGGTTACAGTTGTAACACTTAGCCTTGCTCTTGTCAAACCCAAACTTGCTAGTGATTGGGTTTTGAGGGAATTGCCTTCCAGTTCTCTTAAAGAACTTCTTTGCTCTGTAGGTAAGGAGAGCCATTTGCTGGACAATGTCCACATACTCTATGTCATCTGGACTAAAGCACTCAAGATCATCAAAGCAGAACTGATGATCATTGGAGTGTCCACTCCCTGAAACAAACGCACAGCCCTCCTGAAAGGAGCTTTGCTGAGTTTGATGAGACCTTGGAGTCTCAGGGAATGTGATGTAAGGCCCAGATGAACAAGATGGCTGCTGGGTGTATGACAGGTACTGCTGAGACTGTGGGATACCTGAGCCTTCAGCAACCATTAAAGCGTTGCTAGCAGGAAGGCTCAAGGGTCTGCTTGCTTGGTGACCCTTCTTGCTTTCCATTTCCAAACGGTATCCATCAAGGATCCCATAGAGTTCGGTCATGGTGAGAGTGTTTAAATTCTCTGTTCTCTTAATGGAGACACAGTAGAAAGTCCACTCATTGGGTAGAGCACTCATGAACTTTCTGGTGAGGTCTCTAAGTTCTTGAGTGATTCCCACAGATTGGAGGGAGGAGATAAGATCCATATACCTGAAGTATTGCTGGCTAAAAGTTTCTCCAGCAACATAGGTGAAGTTCTCGAACTGCTGCTTCAGTGAGTCCTTCTTTGAATCATTAGAGCTCGAGTACATCTGAGCAAGTGCATCAAAGAGTTCTTTGGCTGACTTGCAATGCTCAAACCCCACCATGATGGAGTTTGGGATTGCAGTCATGAGAACAGTCATAGCATTGCTGTCAATGTCGAGCCTCTTCCTATCTTCATCGGAGTAGTCTTCGACATCCTTCTCGATCATGGCACCGTTTCCACCAGCAACTTTTGGCTTGTACGGGCCATTCACGATGGACTGCCACATCTTGCTATCCTGGTATCTGATGAAGCCTTCCATTCTTCTGCTCCAAGACCTGAAGTTTTCAGGATCGATGATAGGAGCTTTGGTCATCGTTCCCATTTCAACTTCAGATTTGTTGAGGGCCATTTTTTTTGAGTGAGGTATAAGGAGGAGTGAAAAACTTGGTTGATTAGAATGGTAAGATCTCACAATCAAGAGCCTAAAAAGCTCTGATACCAATTGCAGGATCGGGTTTTGTCACTTAACACTTGTTTTTCTCTCAAACTCACTTATAATAGTCACTCAAACAAGATGAAGCAATGTCTTTGACAAGAGTTGATAGTAATATAATAAGTAATCAAAGCAACAAGTGGAAATATTTTCAAGGCACTTGTATATATTACTTCTCAACTCAAGATTACAAGACACTTACAAGCATACAACAAGAGTTACAATGAGAAACTATATATACTAGATCCTACAGCCGGTTATACTTGATACCAGCTGGAAACCTAAGACTAAAGCATATACTACAATGCTATAGTTAAGGTATCTTAGATAAAGTATTATCTAAGATATGGTAGTCATGACATGTCCATGACTTACCTTTTGTCACCAACTAAAGATGGCAACTGTACTTAACATGAAAAGGTAAACAGTAGATTAAAGTATGGTCAACTACATGGCTTTTGAGAAAACGCCATGCAGTATCTCAGAGATTTGCAGCGGACTGTCAGACAGACCATACTTATGTCTACTGGATAATAGAAGTGTCTTCCGAAGGTTAACTGGCTTCGGAAGAACAAGTTCTTCCGAAGCCACTTATACTTCGGAAGATGCTTCTATGCTTCCGAGGCTTTAAGGACTTCTTTATTCTTCGGAAGTTGACTTCAGAACTTTGTCTTCAAGTCTTGAACCTTCGGAAGTAGCTTCTTTACCTTCGGAAGTTGGAGTTCTCCTTCGGAAGTGTATTTCACACTTAGACTTCGGAAGAACTCTTTCTTCCTTCGGAAGTCCCACACTTGGCTTCGGAAGTCCTTTGCATGTAGTACTCAAAATCTTCTAAGTGATATGGTTTTGGTTGCAACAGCCTCTTATGATCCAACAAAATTCCTGATCCCTTTCACCACCACCATTTTCTCCAACATTTGAAGCTCCTTCCCCTGAGTTTTGTGCCTCTAAACTAGAGTTTGAAGGCACCCCAGAAGCATCAACAGGATTTGTCATTGATGTGCTGGTAGAAGCTTCATTTGCAGGATTAGTTACCACTAGAGCTGAAGATGTGTAACTAGAAGGTCTTCTTAGCTCAAATCTTGGATCAGGATCACCTGTAGGTAGTATATCTGTGGACCATGAAACATTCTCACAAGATTCGTTAAAACATATGGTAACTAAATCAAGATCAAATAGCCAATCCGGACCAGAACCTTTCACACTGGGAGTGTGCTCATTGAAAGTCACATTGGCTGACTGCTCAACTACTCTAGTTCTGAGATTGTATAGTCTATAAGCTTTAGCTTGAGAAGAGTATTCAATAAAGTTTCCATCATCTGATTTCTCAGCAAACTTGACAATTTGGTCTTTGGTATTCAATATGGTGCAAGGACATCCAAATGACCTGAGAAAACCAATGAAAGGTTTTCTCTTGTGCCAAAGTTCATAAGGAGTCTTACCATGTGTCTTAACCAATAAAACTCTGTTTTGCACATAGCAAGCAGTGTTCACTGCCTCTACCCAGAAGGTGATAGGCAGTTTAGAGTCAGACAACATAGTTCTTGCAGCTTCAATTAGTGTTATGTTTCTCTTCTCAGCAACACCATTTTGCTGAGGTGTCTTGGGAGCACTATATTGTCTTGTAATACCCTTTTCATCACAAAATGTATCAAGGATTTGATTCTTGAATTCAGTTCCTTGATCACATCTTATGGTTTTAACCTTGTGATCACATTGATTCTCAATCTTTAAGATAAAACTCTTCAGAATCTCAAGAGTCTCATCCTTAGTTCTAAGAAAGAAGACCCAAGTGAATCTTGTTAAGTCATCTGTGGTCACCAAACAATAAGAGGTCCTTCCTAGACATATTACACTGGTGGGGACATAGAGATCCATATGTAATAAGTGTAGGGGATTAATGATGGATTTTCTTTCCTTTGGCTTGTGAGATACCTTGTGTTGCTTCCCCTTCAGGCATGCAACACAATGGTCATCACTTGTAAACTCTTTCTTTGGTATTCCAGTTACCAAATCATTCTTAATTAATTTATTCATGTTTTTAAAGTTTACATGGCACATTCTTTTATACCAGAGGAAAGATTCATCATTATTTGCTTTAGACAGAAAGCATGAAACTTCTCCTGAGGGAGATGTTTCTTGCAAGTCCATCTTGTACATGTTCCCTTTCCTGGGGGCTCTGAGCAAGATGTGCTCATGAGGAATGACCACCCCGGGCCTGAGAACAATTAACTCATGGTCAGTGAAGAGCATGTTATGACTCTGATCACAAAATTGGGATACACTCAGAAGATTGTACCCAAGCTCCTTGACAAAGTTTACCTTCTCAATGTTGAGCTTACCATTTGTGACCTTTCCCCTTCCTGTAATGTAACCTCCTGCATCATTTCCAAAAGTAACTGGTCCTCCATCAATTCTTTCAAACTTTTAAAGTAGTGACCTATTGACTGTCATGTGACTGGAACAGCCACTATCAATGATCCATACATTTCTGTTTGTCTTGAGCTGTCCCTGCACAAAAGAGATGATTAGTTACATTTGGAAACCCAAGCCTCATTGGTCTTGGGCTCATCAAAAGAAGTTGAAGACAATGCAACAGTAACTGATCCTATAGTCATGCTAGAAGGATCATTTTCTGATGTTGATGAAGAACTTTCAGCCACTTGGTCTTTCTTTGACTTCCACACCACCTTTGGAAGCTTAGACTTGACCTTCAATACTTCAGAAGTTTTGATGACTTCGGAAGTTTTGATGACTGAACCTTCGGAAGATCTTGCTTTCACTGCCGCAGGCTTCAGTGCTTCGGAAGTATTCCTTTCTTTCGAGATCAAATTTTCTTCCGAAGCAAGTTTCCACTTGTCTTCTTCTTTGTTTTGGAACTTCCGAAGGAAACAGATTTTCCTTCGAAAGCTTGCTTCTTCTTTTCCAAACTCTTAGAAGTTTCTTTCTTGGTCATGTGGAGAGTACTCCTTGGATTGTAAACACAATCCTTAGCAAGATGAGAAGTACTCCCACACATAACACAGTCCATTTTCTTCCTTCTAGGAGTTTTCCTTTGTGAACAAGGCTGAACTTGATCACTTTCCTTCTCCATCTTCATCTTTGCAGATGTTGTGGCAGTTCTTTGGGGATAGAAATACCTTTGGAGCTGGATGGTTCAGGTTGTACAGCAGTGATGCATAACTGATCAGCCTTCTTCTTGATGATGGGATGATTTGGACATGAACCAGAACTCTTGTTGATGGAGTTCAAGTTGGTGTCTTCAGCCTTCACCACTTCAAATCCTGCAGAGATGAAGACTTGTTTCTGTGCAGAATTGAAGGTGGTCTTGATCTCTTGAGCCTTTTTGGACTTTCTTTCGGCCTTCCTGATCAAGTTCTTTCTTCTTGACTTGGTCATCCCAACAGCTTTGCTCTCCTCAAAGGGATGGTGACCCTTCTTAGAATGCTCTTCTTCACTCTTCTCAGAGCCATTCTCTACCATCTTCTCTTCATCCTCTTCAATCACAGGATCTATGAGGGGAAGCTCATCTTCATAAGTTCCACACCTAGAAGATATTACAGACAAGATTGTGTGTGGAGGAGCTATCTCATAAGATCCTAGTCCCTGCTTATTTTGATAACAAACTTTTGCATGCAAGGATGAGGATATTATGTTCTTGAAGGCCTCTTCTTCAAGAACATATTTTTCTTCCTTGGCTTTGCTGATCACAAGCTCAGTCTGCCATTCAGTTAACTTAGTAATGAGGTCTTTGATCTGAGTCCTGTAGTTTGTATGCTCATGTTTAAAAGTTGAAATGGTTTTCTCTAAGTCCTCTATCTTTAGCTTATAATTATTTTTAGCACTTTTAAAATCAGCTTTTAAGATAATTAAGGACTCAAGATCAGATCTCATTTCTAAGTTATAGGACCTGTATCTGTTAACTTTAGCAATGCATTTAGGATTACAAAGATGTTCCAATACCTTTGCTTCATTGTGGTCTGCCATGAGTGCTTGGTTTGGAGATGCATCATCTACCTGAAAGCTCCAGTCAAAGCCTCCTTCTTCAACAGCAACTGCAGCTTGTTGTTTTGGCTTCTCATTCTAGGGGGGCTTTCTCAGTGTAGTTTGGTCTAGTTTGTGTTTGGCCACCATTTGTCCTTGGTGCCTTACACTCTCTTGCAAAGTGTCCCATCTGGTTACAGTTGTAACACTTTACTTTGCTTTTATCCAGCCCAAACTTTCCACTGGCTGCATTTCTTGGAAACTTGCTCCCTGTCCTCTTGTAGAACTTCTTGGCTCTGTGAATGAGAAGAGCCATTTGCTAGACTATTTCCATATACTCCTAAACATCTGGATGGATACAGTCCAAATCTTCAAGGGTGAATAGAAAGTTGCCTGAGGTTTCATCAGCAGAGACAAAGGCATGAGAAGAACTTGTCTCTTGGCAAGGACTTCCTTGAGTGTAGCTTTCCCTTGGAGTCTCTGGGAAGGTGATGAAAGGGCCCTTTTGTGAGTTGTTAGCGAAGCATATAAGATGATGCTGTGGTTTAATGCTTTCCCTTTCAGCCACATGGAGGGCTGAACTCAGTTGATTGCTGGAGTTACCAGATGAGTTTTGCATGTTCATCTCCATCTGGTAACCACTGAAAATACCATACAACTCTGTGAGAGTAAGAGTCTTAAGGTTCTCATTCCTCTTGATAACAACACAGTAATGTGTCCATTGTCTAGGAAGAGAGGACATAAATTTCCATACAATGTCCCTGTTCTCAAGAGTTACTCCAACATCCATTAGAGTATCCACAATCTCAACATACCTGAAGTATTGTTGAGTCATGGTTTCACCTACCTTAAAGGTGAAGTTTTCAAACTGTAGCTTCAGGAGATCCTTCTTGTTCTCCTTTGCTTCAGTAGACCCCTCATACATCAGCTTCAGTGCTTCCCATAGTTGCTTGGTAGTTTTGCACTTCTTGAAGCCTCTGTAGATGGAGTTTGGAAGAGCAGTTTGAAGGGCTGTCATGGCTTTTTGACCAATCTCTATTCTTTTCCTATCTGCTTCAGAGTAATCAGCCACAGCCTTAGGAATCACACCACCACCAGTAGCAGAAGTGGTGCTTGGTATGTAAGGTCCTTCAACAACAGAGTCCCACATCCTGGAGTCTTGAGACTTGATGAAGCCTTCCATTCTTTGACACCAAGTATCAAAGTCTTCAGGAGTGATCAGTGGAGACTTTGTCATAGTTCCAGTTTCCATATCAGCTTTGGTAATAGCTGCCATATGAGTTGTTAAGTATTTTCTGTGTGTGAGGGATCTTAAGATGGTGAGATCTTATATCAAGAGCCTGAAATGCTCTAATACCAAATGCAGGACTGGTGAAGGGTGTGCACTTACAACACAACAACACAATGAGAAGAGTTGCTTGAACAATTAACAGATCAAATAGGAAACTGGTTAACTTGTTAATGAAAAATGCTAAGAACACAAGTAAATATGAGATCGAACAAGATGACAAAAAACACAAGTAATTGGTTTTCAAGAATGTTGTATATTGCTTCTTAAGTTCTATTACAAATATTACAAAGCATAAAGGAATGTTACAAGTACTTGAGATACATATACTACATCCTACAGCCGGCCATACTTTAAAGGCCAACTGGATACAATTGACTAGACAACTACAAAATCAAATGTAGAGTCAAAAGGCAGATCTGCCTTTTGACTAGTGACTATAACATGCCATAACTCACATCCTAATATATTACAAAAAGGATAAAACTACATACAGTAGAAAGCATGGACTCAAGACCTCAATGTA
Source organism: Flaveria ramosissima (assembly GCA_025215565.1). Lineage (NCBI taxonomy): Eukaryota > Viridiplantae > Streptophyta > Magnoliopsida > Asterales > Asteraceae > Flaveria > Flaveria ramosissima. The sequence continues at coordinate 50,006,744 of CM046036.1, read as the reverse complement.
CAGTTACCAAAAGCATGGACCTTTTCACCAACTCATGTAAGTTGGTGACTTTACAGAGTTGCAGCGGAAAGGTGGTCCAGCTTTATGGTAAAGTACATCAGATAAAGGCATATCTCTAAAAGTCTTCGGAAGAAATCTGTCTTCACTCTTTGGCTTCGGAAGACTTTGTCTTTGATGCTTCGGAAGACTTCACTTTTGGCTTCGGAAGACTTCACTTTTGGCTTCGGAAGATTTTACACTTAGAATATTTCTAGTGCATGGTGTAAAACTTCTGAAGCATTTCTACTTTTGTTCTTCAGTGCATGCATGCAGAGAGACTTTGGATGTTTTGGCTGCATCAGACTTATAGGAATCCTTACACTAGGATCTATGGTAGCACTAACAGGAGAACATTTAAAATATTTAATTTTCTTCTACACACTTTTAATGTAATAAGACTATGTTATAGAGATTCTATTGTTACTCCTTGTAATCCTTATCCCAAATATCACATTTGTCTCCCCTATATCCTTCATTTCAATATGACAATATATTTAATATTACCTAATGTAGATGACCTATAAAAATTTGTTGGAGCTGTAAAAGATAGTCTATATAATCAACGCATTGAAAATCAACAAAAGTCAACGTCACGGTCAAAGTCAACAAAAGTCAAACCCGACACGTTCGAGACGAGGAACCAAGACGAGACGTTGAAGTTTAATATGACTAGGAGTTTTATTGTAATAAATATATTTTGTGTGAACAAAATATATTATACTTTGTTTGAGTCATTTTTATGCTTTATATGTAATTTCTATTAATTAGCCTAAGTCTAGGGGGTTAAGTGCAATTAGTGAATACTAGTCTAGACTATAAATAGGTTAATTGTCATTAGGTTTGGGTTAATGGTTGAATGACCAATAGACTGGGGGATTACTTGTAAACACATTTCGCAATCTAATTTGAAGATCAAAGGGGTTTTCATTTTGTTATTCATTATTTGATCTATAATCTTCATGATTTGATTCAAATGTGATCAACCTGAGTTTACAATTTGGTATCAGAGCCTTATTGGATCAAATGCATTGAAGAATTGAAGTTTTTGTTGCTGATTTTTGAAAGTGTTCATCAGAATTTTAGAGAGAGAAAGTGGGGGTTTAGAGATAGAAAGTAGATATAAAAATTTAAATTTCATCCCAATCACAATCAATTCATCAGATCTACAAAAATCTATTACAAATTTGATGATATACAACATAAATTCCTGATCTACAACATATTCTATACAAGAATTTGAAAGAAAAATTCAGATCTGAAGATTTTCTCTCACACACACTAGTGTGTGTGTTCTTGATGTTCTTGAGCTTCAACATCTTCATACAGCGAATTTAGATCTGATCTTGAACGAAAGTTCATAGTTTCCGGCGAAATTACAGTTTCGTTTGGCGAAACTGCGAAATTCCGGCGAAACTGCAATTCCGACGAAATTGTAACTCCGGCGAAACTATCAACCTGCGAAATTAAAGAAAAATCAACAAAATTATAAAAAAAAGGGCTGCGAAATAAAAAAACCATTCTGCGAAATTATTATACCATTTTGCGAAATTATCAACAACAAACCCTAACCACGGCCACAATCACCACAACCCTAGGATTTTCAGATCTTCAACCCCAACAACCATCATCACCTTAACCAACGTTCACCTCCACCGCTGCTTGCACCACCACGATACCAACCACTTCGAATAAATCCAGGAAACAAATATAGGGATGATGCCAAGCAACAAAAAAAACACCTGACCAGGGGTTAGAGGTCCTGACAGCACCATATCACTCGGATTCAACAGCAGCAAAACAACGAGAAATCAAATGAGTTGAAGTTTTGGCATCAAAGATTGGATCTACAAGTACAAAGCCCTTTAAGCGTATGTGCAACTGTGAAACCCTAAGTACTAGTGAATAGATCTGAAGCAACAACAAGTGATAAACGGTGGGGCAGGAGCTGAGGTCGCCGGTGCTTCAGATCGGAAGAGACGTCATTCGTTCAATATTCCTGGACGTCATTCCTCTCACCGCTTGATCAATAGATCTGCAACACTCAATCGTCCTTAACTTCAGCCTTCACTTCCCCCTTCTTAAGCCCTGGTACATCGGCCTTGAAGACATGAGCATCTGCGGTCTCCTTCCAATCGATGTTAGTGTTGACAAACGATGAGGTTTCCGATGATCACAGTTGATCGGAGAGTGAACGGAAGTTGTTGTTGTTGTTGTTGAAGGGGAAGCCTTTAAAAGGGTCCCAAAAGTCGAGGGGGAAGGTGCTCCTGAGTGTATGAAAGTGTCATAATGGATGCGATTTGATGTGGTGTTTTCGTGTTTTCGAGTGGGGCTTTTGATCGGAAACCGTAGCAAGTTAACGAGCCATTCAACCCGTTAACATTGGTTGCTTGTCTCTCACCGGCACGTGTCGCCAGAGTCTTGCCGGAGAGGCGGTTGTTCGCCGGAAAGAAGGACTTCGCCGGAACCCTAATTGTTGTTGGTCTCATCAGCCTCTAGGGTTTCTATGGATATTTGATGTGAATTTTATTAGGGTTTGAAAATGTTTAATGGGCTTTTCTTGTTGGGCTAGTTACAAGATTTTAAAGCAAATTGGGGCTAACAATTTTTATATGTGTTAATGGGTTTTCAAGATTATGAGCTAGTTAACCCATTAAAGAACTTGGGCTAACAATTTTTGAATTGTTATTGTGCTTATAATTGGGCTGAGTTTTTAACGGATTTGTATGGGTATTGGGTTGTAACAAAGTTGGGCTAATAAAAGATCAAAGAAAATGGGCCAAGATTAATTGATTTCATCTAGTGGGTTACAGAAATTTTTTAAAAAAAATTTGTTGGTCGGGTTATACAATACGTTTAACCCAAGGAAGAGATATTCAACGATTCAAAAGGATTAAAAAAAACAAGCTGACCTGGCAGCTTGACCCCAGTTGCTAAGATTGCATAGCGTGATATTTTTTAAACAAATATTTTTCTCGCGGGAGAATTATTCTAAACTTTTTGGGAAAAATATTTTTGGGGAGTTTAATTGTTTAAATTTTTTTAATAAAATGTCATCTTCGGAAGATTTTAAATCAAATAATCTCACAATGACACAAAGCCGGTTTGACTCTTTTGCAGCAATAAAGAAAGAAAAATTGTCAGATTTGATTGATCGATTCTTAAAGGTGGCCAATAATCTAAAAAAAGCATGTTCTAGATCTTAGTAATCATGAACAGATTCAAAAGCTTCTTGACTCTCTTCCGTCTACATGGAATCATCAAGTTAAAATGCTGAAGCAAGAAAGAGGTTATGTCGATACAAAACTTATGGATATGATCAACAGACTAAAATCTCTTGAGCTGGATATCCACAAAACGAATTTCAGCAAGCTGTGTTCCCACATACCCACGCACTTAATATTGAACTTGTTTCTTCTGTAACAAGCATACTTGATTACAAAGCCGAGCTTATTTGAAAAGATGAAATTATTGAAAACTGATTCGGATTTTAATTTTGAATTCAGAGAAACTGTTGAAGAGAAGTGTGAAGCTTTGGGAGTCGACAATGACAATAAACCGGAGTCTGTGACAACCGATGATGATAAGGATTGAAAAGCTGATAAAAGAGAGAAAGAATTCGAGGCTGACGAGATGCTGAAGGTCAAAGAAGAGGAACAACAAGAAATCACAAGGGTTTGCAACTGTGAAAAGAGCTTAGCTGCAGAACGAACTATCATGGGTCTTCCTTATGAGATTGTTCAGGATATGTGTTCTTCGTCATGCAAAATCCGATTATTTGGAATTTATAAGGCCAACAGATTGTTACTGGAAAATGAAAGGAATTAAAAATAAACAATCAGGAATTAAAGAAAAATGAAATTGCTTTTTCAAGGAAACTTAATGAAGCATTGGCTGAAAATGATCTTTTAAGAAGAACCATTTTGGAACGTAACATTGAAATTAATATTTTGAGAGAAAGGGCTGTTTTAGCTCAATTTGAAACAACTCAGCTTCAAACAAAGCTTGATAAATGGACCCTTTCACACATGAAAAAGGATGAGCTTATTGCTAAACAATAAGGGGTGCGGGTAAAACATGGGATTGGATATAAATCTGATGGTGAAGTTGTATTTAATTCAGTTCCACCTCTTTCTACTTTATGTTATTCACCAATCTCCAGACCTCATTCAACAAATGATTTGATTGAAGCTGCAAGCAAGTTTAAGCAGTGTTAATCTTAAAGAGGTTAGAGATGTGCAGGATTCTCCTGTAGGTCTGGGATTCCTCAAGCAAGGGTCTGATAAGAAGATTAATGACGATTCCACTTCTGATGCTCCAACACCAATATCAGTTGCTTCTCCAACTTTCTTCAACAAATTCAAATCAGGTAACATTCCTTCGTTTGTTCCCGTCGGGTTTGTCAAAGAATGAACAGTTGTTGAATAATCAGACAATGAGAATCCTATAAGCGAAGCCGACACAATAGGAGATGTCAATCAAGATCCGTTGGAGAAAGATCTGTGTATACGAGACTGGACAAGCTCAGATTATGAATCAATCACAGAGGTGCGTGTTGGTTCCTCACAGATCAATATGTCTCCTAACATTGTCAAGTCACAAAAGCTTCCAAAAGCTGAATCAAGACCAATACGGATCTCTTCTCCAATGGCAAAGCATCCCAGTCAATCAGTAAAGATCTCATTCACTGCTCAGCACAGGAAACTTCAGAACAAGCAAGAATCTGCTACAAGCTCCAAGCAATCCTCATCACCACCTGCACAACACGAGACTACAAAAAATCAAAAGCCATTCAAGGCTTGTTTTGAGTGTGGAAAAGAAGATCATGTGGTAAAGCTGTGCCCTCAAAGACTTGCTTCGAATGGTAAAGGCAAAACGAATTGCTTCTCCGAATGTAAGTCTACAAAGAATATTCCAGACGGTGAAGGCAACACGAGTTGCTTCTCTGGATTAAGAGGTAAAGAGCACACATCTTTGAATGGTTGGATGAAAAACCCTCCATCCAAACCTTTTCATGTGAAGCCGGTTTCACATGATTCAAAGATGAAAATGACCAAAGGTTCAAAACCAAATTATTTTCCTTCCGGTCTTAAACAGAAAATGATTTCCAAATTTAATTCATTCAAATCCAAACTGATTGAATCGAAACAAATTTGGCAAATTAAAAAGAAGGATACAGATATCCCAGATTGTTTAAACGGTTGTGTGCAGAAGCTTGTTACTTATCTAGATAAAAAAGGAACTTCCAGGACTACGATGGCCTGGGTTCCCCTTTCTAACTAATTTGTTAATGAGTGCAAGAACAATTCAGGAGGACTATTAGTAATCCAGTTTACTGTCAGAGATTGTTCTTGATTCAAATTTGAGGCGGAACAAACAGGTTAAGGTCATGGTATTTTATCCACAATCTGGATTTTTATCTGCATTATCACAGTTCTCAATTCATAGTCACTACATATTTCTTGATCATTCATTTATCTTGTTATCATGTAATTTGGAAGATCTTCTTTGGTAAATTTCTATTTTTGCATAGTTTTATAAAAAAATATTAAAAAAACAAAAATAAAAAAAATAATACAAAAAAACATGGGGTTTGCAAAAATAAATTTTAGGGGGAGAGTATAATAAAACTCAATAAAAATAATAAAAAGAGAACTGGGAACTTGATTCGAGATGACTGAGAAATGATTGTATATCATCTTGAAATGCTTGTTTTTGCATGACTTGCGTTATAAAATGAGAAATGATAGTAACTGATGTTGTTATCTGATTTACATCTTATTTTTAATTGCAAATAATAGAAAAACAAATAGATTCTTTAATGATATGCTTGGTAGACTCAGCCTGAAGAATAAAGTAGACAGCAGCATAATGATTTAAATTAAAATATATGCCTAAGGATGTCTGGATTTACGCAATCATTTTGGCCTGCACAAAAACTGAGTCCCGACAAAAATTGAATTGAGAATTAATCTTTCACCCACCATGATACAAATCATATAAGCCATATATTTGAGCCATGATTGGTGTATTTATGTGTCTTGTGTTTGTGCTAATCTCCTCTGTTGTACGGAAGTACTAACCTGGAGTGATGATCTCCTCTGTTGTACGATAGTATTGACCTGGAGCTCTCATCGGCACATGATTAAATGGTCATCTCCTTTGTTATACGTGAGTATAGACCTGGAGCTCTCACCATTTTGGTCTAAGTAGTGTCAAATCATCTAATTCATCACAGAATGCAATATTCTGTTGATAATCACTTGCACACTAATGCACACGCCTTGCTCTATAAAGATCGTAACAAATTTCAAGAAATCCTAAGGTTGGGTGAGGGTTTTTGCCAAATGATTGTGGGTTCCTAGCATTCTAAAGTATTTAATCGAACCTTAACGAATCATCTGTTGCTTGTTGAAAAAGATAAGGCATGAGTTTAAGTGGACAAACATATCAGCAATCGTTATTGATCTGTTTGAGAATTTCAAAAATCATTCAAAAACTGTAACTAGATTCAGTTATCAGTGTGATCTCATTGCTTGTATATGTTTAAATTCATCTTTGTGCTAAAGTACATCTTGAGGATGTGATCTCATGATCGATTCAGTTCTCAGTTATATAAAAAAAATTTATTAATAGATAAAAACAGAATGTTATAATAAATGTATATAATAAAAAATAAAAAATTTATAACAGAATTTCATTTCAATTTCTTTTAGGTCTTCCATATTATGCTGATTACATTTCATTATTTTTCATGCATTTCACAGAAATTACGCACAAACGAACACCGGTTCGCTTGTTTTCACACACAGATAAACACGGGTTTATTTTGTTAAAATGAAATGATCTAATTAGAAATGTCGAGATTGTGTTTGTGATTGTGTTTCAGATTTTTGCTGTAAGTGATGGCCGATCATTAAATGAGCAGTGTACCTGTTCAGAGAACCTATTCATCAAGTTTGCAGAAGATACCGAGCTAGGAATCCTCCTCCTACATCTTCTGAAGCACTCAAGATTAGAGATTTGGGAAAGCTGTTCCAATATTCTCACAAAGGATGCACTCGAAAAGGGGGAGCATATAAATAGGGGGAGCTTTTGAGATGAATAAATTTTCTCAGCAGATTCAGAAAACTTCAATTTGAAGATCTTTCTACTGTTGACTTCTCGGTGCTGATTTCGCGTAAAGACGTTGATAATGATAGACTAAGGGGGATTATTCTTGGAGCTGTAAAAGATAGTCTATATTATCAACGCATTGAAAGTCAACAAAAGTCAACGTCACGGTCAAAGTCAACAAAAGTCAAACCCGACACGTTCGAGACGAGGAGCCAAGACGAGATGTTGAAGTTTAATATGACTGGGAGTTTTATTGTAATAAATATATTTTGTGTGAATAAAATATATTTTACTTTGTTTGAGTCATTTTTATGCTTTATATGTAATTTCTATTAATTAGCCTAAGTCTAGGGGGTTAAGTGCAATTAGTGAATACTAGTCTAGACTATAAATAGGTTAATTGTCATTAGGTTTGGGTTAATGGTTGCATGACCAATTGATTGAGGGATTTACTTGTAAACAATATTATTAGCAATCAATAGAGATCAAAGGATTTTGATTGTGATTATCATATTTGATCTATAATCTTCATTTTATAATCTTCAGATCTCATTGTCGATCGATGATTAAAGTCATCTTTGTGTTAATGCATATCTCGAGGATGTGATCTTTGATTGTGATTAAAAAAAAGGCGAAACTATACTTTCGCTCCTTGTTTCGCTAGACGAAATTGAAATTTCGCTCGGATCGCTCTTTCTGTGCAAGGTCATTTTTATCTGTATATCACTTGGCGAAATTGCAGCTTCGCTTGGCGAAACTGTAAATTCGTCAGGCGAATCTATAGTTTCGCTAGCTGCGAAACGATATGCTATATAAGTCGTTTTGCGAAATTATTCTCTCATTTTCGCACAAACGACCTGTGTTGTCTCTTAGGCCCGTGACCTTTTTAGGCGATTTTGCAATTCTGTGTTTGATCTTGCTGATTGTTTGTTGATTCAAGTTCGCCAGTGAGTTTTGAACTTAGGACCATCCTTTAATCCTGTTTATATCATCTCATTGTGGGTATTATTGATCAAGACTCTTCGGTAGCCTCGCTGTTCTTTCAGCGAAACTACCGATAATCCAGCGAAATTGAACGAAAGTTCTTGTATCCTCAGCGAAACTGTAAGGTTATACTGTCCAAGCGAACTTAACAGTTTCGCTGCATATTTTTCAGTTTCGCTGTGCCGAAACTATAGTTTCGGCTTCTCGAATCTTCTTTTCTGTTTGAGCGAAACTAATGTGATTTTGCTGGCGAAACTAGACTTTCGGCCGCCAAAACTATATATTATTCTGCGAAACTATAGTTTCGGCCAGCGAAATTATTTTAGTTATTGTTTATTCTTTATTCTTTTCTTATTTTTTAATTATTTTTGTACTCAATTCTTTCTTCTAATGTATTTCATTTGTATTTCAGATATAAATGGCAAACTTAAAATTTCGATGAGCGGAATAATATCACTGCTATTCTGGATGATACACATCCTAAAACTGCTGGGTTTAGAGACTGTATTAGATGGCTGCAAAGATCACCCATAGCTTATGCCATATCTCATTCGACCACCATTTATGATCTTCATATCAAAGACTTCTGGAGATCTGTAGAGTATGATACACGAGGAAATTTACAAAGAATTACTGCTAAAGTCTTAGATCACGAAGTGACTATTACTGCTGAGATTGTTTCAAGGATTTTGAGGCTAGAGGAAGATTCAGGAGACGAGGTCTCTATGTCTGATTCAGAGGTGTTCGAGGCATTTAGAAGCATGGGCTATAAGGGGCCAGCTTTTGGTTCCCGCAAGGAGATCAAGAAGTCATTTCTGTCCAAGGAGTGGAGGTTTATTGCTCATGTTTTTATTATGTGTCTTGATCACCGTAAAGGTGGATCAGACGGAAAAACCATTGATTGGGCAAAGGCAATGGTGTTATGTTGCAAAGGAAAGAAGGCCAACATTGCCAAACTAATATTTGCATGCATGGCTGAGAACGTGATGGCCTTGAAGAAGGACAAATGGCTGTTATATCCTCGTTTTCTTCAGATGATTTTTGATGAGTTTATACTAGATGTACCAATACATGGAGAGGTAAAGAGGCTAGTATAAATGAACCCTCGCATTTTTGCTCACTGCTGTGCAATTCGCCACGATTTCAGTGGAAAGATCACCCATCTTTGGGAAAATATGTATCCTCCAAAGAGATGGAGTTATATTAAACGAGTGGATGAATCTGAAAACAAAAGAGCTGAAGAATCCAGGGCACAGCAATCTGAAGCAACAAAGAAAAGAAAAAGATATGCTAAGGAAAAAGATTATGATCTTGAGGAAGATATAAATGATCAAGTTGAAGAGATAAGAGTAGAGAAGAAAAGAAGATCGAAGAAGAAAGCCGATACTGCAGAAACTGAGAGGCGTACAAAATAGAGACATGAAGGATTCATTGAAAGAAGGGAGGAAAGTGGAAACCTTGATGAAGACATGATTCGCAATCTGAATACTTCTTTGGCAAATGAACTGAGCATGATCAAGACTAAACTTACCAACCAAGAGATTCGAGAAAAGCAAAAAGATGAGGTGATAGAGGGCATGAAGAAGATGCTTGTTAATCAACACTGCCTCATGAAGAAGTTATTTAAGGAGATTGCACATCTGAAAGCTGAAGCCGGCTTGCCTGATCAACTAACTCAATCTGAGTTAGATGATCTGACTGACACTTCAAAGTATCCATTCCTAAATATGGGTACTTCATCCATGGCAGGAGAGGGCACATCTGATGCAGCAACCACTGATGCTGGAGATTGTGAAGCTAGAGCTGAGGATGTTGGAAGAGAAAATGAGAAGGAGATTATTGAAGCTGGGTTTGTCAATATGCAATTTGACTTTGAGAAGGATTTAGTTGGTTAAGAAGTGATAGTAAAGAAAACTGCTGAAGAAGCTGCTGAGAAAGGAAAGGGATTAGTTGATGAAGAAGAGGATGATGAACAACTTGTAGACTATGATTCTGAACTTGAGTTCTATGAAGTTGATAAGAGACCATTTATCTATGTAGCAAAGAAGGGAGAGGATGCTGCAAATGTGTTTGAGATGGATAGAGCTGATTGGTTTGTAAAAGAGAAGGAGCCGGAAGAAATCACTCCCCTTTTCCAACATATGGAAGGGTTGAGTAAGAAGGATGCCGACAAGAAGATTATAAGCTGGTGCTATAACCTCGGCCTAAAGATGTTCATGATAAAGAGAAGGGGAGGTAGTATTAACTACATGCTTAAGAGGAAGGCTTTTAAGACCTTGCCTAAATGGGATCTTAGGCGGTTGGTAGCTCTACCACTTCTGAATGCACATCTGAGCGAAAGAGCCACTCTTATGGAGAAAGAGATAAAGAACGGGCTTAATGACAACTTTGAGTCGTTTGGTTACATGAAGGCAGAAAGGAGGAGGTCAAAGAAAGACAAAGATTGGGAAACGAGAAAGGGAAGAATTGTTCTGAGGGTTAAACCGCCAAAGACAGTGAACAGAGTGAGATTGGCTGATCCTCTTCCTCGACAATTATAGGATTTCGAGAAATGGTTTTATGATAATAACACTAGGGAAGCTGTGATTAGGGTGAAGAATGGCAAAGAATTTAAAGTTTTTTGACCCTATGGAGTTGTTCAGTTTCTGCGACGAAGATATATTAGTGTTGTATGAGAATCACATAAAGGCTGGAGCTGGAGATGAGACTCGGAAAGAAGCTAGTCTCTTTATGAATGTAGCAAACAAGATCAGAATGGTGAGGGCTGAGGTGAAGAAATTAGCCGAGAAGGTAAGGGCCCAAGATGACCTTAACATGGATATTCAAGATTTGGCCAAGCAGTTTGAGAGGGCTAGTGGTCATCCCGAAGGAGCTCGTGAAGCAAGAGGAGACCATGGAGAATCATGTGCTGAAGCTTCTGAGGAAGTTGTTGCAGGAGGTAAAGAAGACAAATCAAATGCAGCAGAGGAAACTGGAGCTGACAAGATAAATCAAGATGAGTGAAGGCGGTGAGGTCCAACCTAGGGGGAGTATTGAAGATCATGCATAGGTTGGACTCACTTTAGTTTAAATTGTTTACTTTTATTTGTAATAGGTCTTTTGTTAGTTTCCTTTTGTAAGTACTTAGATTTATGTATTTTAGCAGTCTAGCGAAACTATGAGCGAAACTATAAGTTCACTCACAGTTTGCTGTTTTGTTTACCTGGCGAATCTACTGTTTTGTCGGGCGAAACTATAGTTTCGGTAGGACAGTTTCGCTGACAGCGAAACTAAATTTGCTATATATACTCATGTTTATTTTCATTGTTGGGTAAGCTTGCAAAACCCTAATCGATTATCATTGTTGCAAGTTACCATTTCAAAGCAGTTAATACACAGAATTATTCTTGTGCTTTTTGTTATTGATTGTCATTGATCATAGTCTTATTATGAATGAGTTATTATTGTGTTCAATCCTCTCCATTATTGTTGTTTAGCATATTTGTTGGATATTGAACGATTCTTCATATAATTTGCACTGTAATTCGATCACATCTGCCAACAAAATTACACAATTCTGAATTAATGAGTTCTAACACCTTAGAATTTCTTTTAACGTCTTTAAATTGTTTTCTTGTAATTTTAGTTAATTAACAATCATGACATTTACTATGATTCATATCAAAAGCCACTATTAAACTCATCTAAGGCTTCTCTGTAACACCCGGAAATTTATTATTTTGAAGCCGACGAAGAAAGAAAAGAAATAAAGTCCAAAGTCGAGGGACCAAACTCGCCAACGAAGAAAAGTTGGGAGATGTGGTGGTATGTGTAGGGAGAGGGCAGCCCACTCTCCCCACACACTCCAAATATTCAGCTCACAAAGAAGAGAGAAGAGAGAAAGAGGAGAAAAGGGAGAAGAGTGGTGTTTCGGGTGATTCGGGTGTCCAAATCCGTCGAGTAGCAAGCCAAATCGAAGCTCTTGTCTTTGTGCTCGATTGTGTGAGTTCTAGGACCCCACTTTTACTTGTTTTCAACTGATTTTGGGGCTGGAAAGTGTTCAAAACCCGTTTTTATGTGTGTGTATGTTTGACCCATTTGGGTGTGATGTGTATGACGTGTTTAGAGTATGATTTCGGGCTTGTGTATGCTTGTATGGTGTTAAGGTATACATTCCTAAGGTCCAGAAGGGTTAATTTAGGCTTAGAATGGGTTTGAATGAGCTTGGAGGTCGAAAATGGCAGATTGGGTTCGGGATGAACTCCATTCTGCATCAGCTAGGGCTAGGCGACCGAATGAAGGCCATACGGCCGAATGAGGGCGATTGAAGGTCATTCGCACGATTGGGGTTCAGTCGCACGACTGGGAGTCCAGTCGCATGAGGGTTGTACGACTGAGGGTTCAGTCGCATAGATGCTTAGTCGCATGAGTCCATTCGCATGAGGTTAGTCGCATAGGTGCCCATTCGCAGTAGTCCCATTCGCACGAGGTCCATACGCACGATTGGATGTTCATTCGCATAGATGACCATCCGCATGGGTCCAGTCGCATGATGTTCAGTCGCATGGAGGCCATGCGACTGAAGGGTGTCCATACGCCCGAATAGGGCTGTTGCACTCGAATGAATGAGTAGTTTAACTTTTGGCCTTTGGGGAAAGGTGCAGATGTAAGTTTGGACGTAAGGTAAACCGTAAGAGCATGTAAGAGTATGGTTATGGCCTTAGAGTGCATGTAGGGCATGATGATGATGAGGATGTTGCATGTTTATGCATATTATGAATGTATGATGTTGCCCTGTATGATGTTGATGAATGTGTATGATATGTTCCTTATTATGATGTATGATTACCTTTCCTATGGCTTTACGTATTATGACGAACGAAATGAAGTATTATGTAACGTAAAGTGGAAAGAAATGACATGTCTTGCATGCATCGGATAACGGGTCCTTCTTTGTGATTGACCATTATGAGAAACCTCTACCGCTTACCCTTAGTACTGTGGCATACGTTTAGCTGTTCATTTATTGACTTCGGCCCAGTGGCTATGACTGGTAAGTTATCATTAGTACTGTGGCATACGTTTAGCTGTTCATTTATTGACTTCGGCCCAGTAGCTAAGACTGATCGGTTAACCCCAGTACCGTGGCATACGTTTAGCTGTTCATTTATTGACTTCGGCCCGGTAGCTGAGACTAATTGGGGTGTAGCATATGGTATTGGTATGGATGATGTCCGATGCGCAAGTAAGTTAAAAGGAACGAATGAACGAACGAATGAATGAATGAAGAAGATAATAATGATATTATCTATGCGTACGTATGATGTGTGATCACGTCAAAGTAACGAATGGTTTTATATGAAAGTAAAGTATATTTTATTATTAAAACTAGAACTCACTCAGCAACGCTGACTTTTATTGCATTTTCCAGTTGGCAGGTAAATGATTGCTGAGGATGGCACGGCGAAGCTACTCAGCTCTTTTGGGATGGCATCCAATTATATAGCTTTTGTGATGTAATGCAAACATGAATTTTGTAACCGGATAATGATGTATTATTTGGCAAAAGTATTTATAATGAAATGTGATGTCATCTTTGAATGTTTCCGCTGCAATGTTTTCCTAATGTAACTGAAATTATATGTTTTATGAGCGATGAATGACCAACTGTAGGCGTCCCGGGAACGGGGCCTTACAAGTTGGTATCAGAGCCAAAGTTTAAGTGAAATGGGTAAATTTTCCAAAGTAAACCTTAACTTAAACTGAAAATGGGACGAAAGGGGAATGGGATGCCAAACTGAGTAGCTGCGTGCCATCAGGTATTTTCTTAAAGTTAACCGGTTTTATGTGCGCATGGTATATGTTATGTGTTGTATGTAGATTTGAATACTGATGTAGTCAGGACAGGTAATACTTGGGGTATGAAGAGTACAGTAAGTGGCTAATCACAACTGGCCACTGTAATTAGGGACTTACTATACTTGACATAAACTGAGTTGTTTCCTTGAATGACCGTGTTGGTGTTTGAATCTTTCAGTGTGGTAGAGAATGGCTGGGGGTAGATCTTCTAGAGCTTCTAGGGGTGGAGGCCGTGATGGCCCTGTTGCTGAACCACGCCCTAAGAGAGGAAGGCCTAGAGCTGAGAAAGAGGTTCCTGCAGAACCTGAGACTCCTCATCCAGAAGCTGGGGATGAGAGTGCGAACTTGAGGGCCTCAGTAAAAGAGGCTGTCGTGGAGGAAGTACACCAGGTCATGCAGACAATCTTACCGTCTGTGGTGACCGAAGTCATCAAGGCTGTGAAGGAAGGGGAAAGGAAGGAGAGAAACCAGGCTACGGGGGAGCAACCGGAGCCTGAAACTATTTTCTCCGATAATGAGGAGGAAGAGGAAGAGGAGCCTGTGCGGGAGGTGGCACGAGGCTGCAACTATGGGGTGTTTATGAGATGCAAGCCCCCTACTTTTGACGGTAATGGCAATGCCGCTGCTGCTCACCGATGGGTGAGAGAAATGGAGGCTGTTCTCGACATCAGCGAGTGCCGAGAAGATCAGAAAGTCAAGTTTGCCACCCACTCCTTCGTGGACTCGGCACTATGCTGGTGGGACAACATTGTCCAAGCAGAGGGTAATCGGGCGATCGGGAGAATGAGGTGGCCCGAACTGAAGAAGATGGTGATCGAGGAGTTTTGTCCTCATAGGGAAATGGATAAGATTGAGAGGGAGTTCCTGCAGCTGGAGGCGGGATCCATGACACACCAGCAATATACTACCAAGTTCAACGAGATGGCACGGTTGGTGCCGGATCAGGTGACGCCTCTTTCTCGGAAGATCAAGAGGTACATTCAGGGTTTACCGGTGGATGTCCGCCGGCATATGATCGCCGCCCGGCCAAGTACGTTTAGGTCGGCGGTTGATTTGGCCGGAAGACTTTATGATGAGAGGGGAGTGGTGGTGGTTGAAGCGAATAGGAAGGGTGGTGGTGATCGAAGCTGGAACGGGAAGAGGTTTGGTCGGGGTGAGGCCTCGACGGGTAACAAAAAGGCACGGGTGGATGACCGCCGCGTGGCCACACCGGGAGCAGGGTCGAGGAGGTGTGGAAGTGTGGAAAGGAGCATGCGGGAGAATGCAGGCTGGGTTTGAACGTGTGCTTCAAGTGTGGGAAGACTGGGCATATGGCGAAGGATTGCCTGACGGGCAAATGTTTTAACTGTGGGGAAATTGGTCATATGAGCAGGGATTGCAAGAAGCCGAGGGCTGAGAGTTCAGGGGCGAAGAGGACGGGAGGTGATGGACCGAGGGCGAGCGCCAGGGCATTCACCATGACACAGGAGGAGGCTAGGACGGACCCTGACGTTGTGTCCGGTACGTTTCTGGTGAACCAAACTTTAGCTTCTGTGTTATTTGATTCTGGTGCGAGTAAAGTTTTATTTCTGCTGCTTTCTGTGCTAAGCTGCCTGTTAGTAGTAGATGTGTTGATGCGCCCTTCGATGTAGAAACTGCCATAGGTAAGTCTACCAGGATTTCTGAGATGATAGAGAATTGTGATGTGGAGCTCGAGGGTCATAAGTTTCCTGTTAGACCGTTTGTGATGACCTTAGGCGGTTTGACTTGGTTCTTGGGATGGATTGGTTAGCGGAC
The DNA here is from genome assembly GCA_025215565.1 of Flaveria ramosissima. NCBI lineage: Eukaryota > Viridiplantae > Streptophyta > Magnoliopsida > Asterales > Asteraceae > Flaveria > Flaveria ramosissima. The sequence goes on along the minus strand of CM046036.1, from coordinate 49,990,994 downwards.
TTCGAGGCGAACATTGTGTGTCGCAAGAAGATGATTCGGTTGTCGGCGCCTGACGGTAGTTCAGTGACGGTGTATGGTGATCGGGTTACTACGATTCCGAAGGTGATCTCGATGGCGGTGGCGGGAAAGTGTATGAGGCGTGGATGTAGTGCCTACTTGGCCTATGTAAAGGATGTGGATACGCCAACACCACAACTAGCCGATGTACCAGTTGTGTGTGATTTTCCAGACGTGTTCCCGGAAGACTTATCAGGAGTGCCACCTGACAGAGAGATTGAGTTTCAGATTGATTTGATACCGGGTGCCCAACCTGTTGCCAAGGCACCGTATCGGTTGGCTCCGACCGAGATGAAAGAGTTGATGGAGCAGTTGCAAGGGCTGCTTGATAAGGGGTTCATTAGACCGAGTATCTCTCCTTGGGGTGCTCCGGTCCTGTTTGTAAAGAAGAAGGACGGTAGTATGAGGATGTGCATCGACTACCGCGAGCTGAACAAGTTGACAGTGAAGAACCGATACCCCTTACCGAGGATTGATGATTTGTTCGATCAGCTTCAGGGTGCCAGTTGGTTTTCGAGAATAGATCTTCGATCTGGTTACCATCAGTTGAAGGTGAAGGAGCAAGATATTCCTAAAACAGCTTTCCGTACGCGCTATGGTCACTACGAGTTTCTTGTCATGTCCTTTGGCTTGACCAACGCGCCAGCTGCTTTTATGGATTTGATGAACCGTGTGTGTCGGCCTATGTTGGATAAATCAGTGATTGTGTTTATTGATGATATCCTGATTTACTCGAGGAGCGAAGCAGAGCATGCCGGTCACATTCGGGAGGTTCTAGAGACGTTGAGAAGGGAGAAGTTGTATGCAAAATTCTCCAAGTGCGCGTTCTGGTTGCGCGAAGTTCAGTTCTTGGGTCACGTGGTGAATCCCGACGGGATTATGGTGGACCCGGCGTAAGTGGAGGCGGTTATGCAATGGAAGTCACCAAAGACGCCATCCGAGATTCGTAGCTTCTTGGGTTTGGCGGGCTACTATAGAAGATTCATCCAAGACTTCTCCAAGATTGCTTCTCCACTGACTAGGTTGACCCGAAAAGAGGTGAAGTTCGTATGGGGTCAAGCTCAAGAGAAAGCGTTTGAAGAATTAAAGGCGAGATTGACTCAAGCTCCTGTTCTGTCGTTACCCGATGGAAGTGAAGATCTGGTAGTTTATTCCGATGCTTCTTACTCGGGGTTGGGGTGTTGTTAATGCAGAGAGGAAAGGTTATAGCCTATGCATCCCGACAGTTGAAGGTTCATGAGGTCAATTATCCTACTCATGACTTGGAGCTAGCAGCTGTGGTCTTTGCATTAAAAATTTGGAGGCACTACCTCTACGGGACGAAGTGCACCATATTCACTGACCACAAGAGTCTGAAGTACTTCTTTGAGCAGAAGGATTTGAACATGAGGCAGAGGCGGTGGTTGGAACTTATAAAGGATTATGATTGTGAGATCCACTACCATCCGGGCAAGGCCAACGTGGTGGCTGATGCCCTTAGCCGGAAGGAGAGGTCCGAGCCGATTCGGGTGAAAGCCTATCAGTTGATCATGACCTCTGATGTAATGAAGCAGGTTAAAGAGTTTCAAGATGAGGCAGTGAAAGAAGATCATCTTAACTCTGAAAGGATGAGAGGTCTGGTTGGGGAATTGGGTGAAAACACGCTCGGTGTTAGAACCCGATTTGATCGTGTGTGTATTCCTCGTTTTGGGGATCTACGGGGGAAGATAATGGATGAAGCTCACAAGACTCGGTACTCCATTCATCCTGGTGCCACGAAGATGTACCATGATATGAAGAAAGATTACTGGTGGCCGGGTATGAAGCGCGACGTGGTGGAGTATGTGAGTAAGTGCCTTACTTGCTTACAGGTGAAGGCCGAGCATCAAAAGCCGTATGGGAAGATACAATCTTTGGATATACCGGAATGGAAGTGGGAGCACATCACCATGGATTTCATTACTAAGTTGCCGCGTACACCGAAAGGGTACGATGCCATATGGGTGATAGTTGATCGTTTGACGAAGAGTGCTCACTTCCTACCGATCCGCGAGACATATTCATCTGAGAGGTTGGCTGATCTGTTCATCAAGGAGATTGTGACTCGTCATGGTGTGCCGGTGTCTATCGTGTCGGATCGCGACACTCGGTTTACATCTAAATTCTGGAAGAAGTTCCACGACGCTATGGGGACGAGGTTACATATCAGCACGGCTTATCATCCCCAGACTGATGGTCAGTCAGAAAGGACCATCCAGACGTTGGAAGACATGCTTCGGGCATGTGTGATTGATTTTGGTGGAAGTTGGGATGACCACCTACCGTTAGCTGAATTCTCATACAACAACAGTTATCACGCCAGCATTGGCATGCCTCCATATGAGATGCTATACGGTAGGAGATGCAGAACACCCGTTTGTTGGGGTGATATTGGTCAGAAGGAATTGGGAAGCGTCGAGGTAATCGAGGCTACGACTGAGAAGCTTGAGAAGATCAAAGCCTTCATGAAGGCAGCCAAAGATAGACAGAAGTCGTATGCTGACAAACGGCGCAGGCCGATTGAGTTCCAGGTGGGTGACCGGGTTATGTTGAAGGTCTCACCTTGGAAGGGTATCATTCGCTTCCGAAAGCGGGGCAAGTTGAGCCCAAGGTATATAGGCCCTTTCCGAATCATTGCTCGAGTAGGAGAGGTGGCCTATAGACTGGAGTTGCCAGATGAGTTAAGTGGAATTCACCCGACATTCCATGTATCTCATCTAAGGAAGTGCTTAGCAGATGAAGATATGATTGTCCCATTGGAAGATATCGAGGTAGATGAACGGCTCAATTATGTAGAGCAACCAGTGGCAATCATCGACCGAAAGGAGAAAAGGCTAAGGAATAAAGTGGTTCCTCTAGTGCGTGTACAGTGGAAGCACAGGAAGGGATCCGAGTCAACGTGGGAGACTGAGGAAGAAATGAGACAACATTATCCATGTTTGTTCGAGGAATGACAGGTTTCGGGGACGAAACCTATTTAAGGGGGGTGGACTTGTAACACCCGGAAATTTATTATTTTGAAGCCGACGAAGAAAGAAAAGAAATAAAGTCCAAAGTCGAGGGACCAAACTCGCCAACGAAGAAAAGTTGGGAGATGTGGTGGTATGTGTAGGGAGAGGGCAGCCCACTCTCCCCACACACTCCAAATATTCAGCTCACAAAGAAGAGAGAAGAGAGAAAGAGGAGAAAAGGGAGAAGAGTGGTGTTTCGGGTGATTCGGGTGTCCAAATCCGTCGAGTAGCAAGCCAAATCGAAGCTCTTGTCTTTGTGCTCGATTGTGTGAGTTCTAGGACCCCACTTTTACTTGTTTTCAACTGATTTTGGGGCTGGAAAGTGTTCAAAACCCGTTTTTATGTGTGTGTATGTTTGACCCATTTGGGTGTGATGTGTATGACGTGTTTAGAGTATGATTTCGGGCTTGTGTATGCTTGTATGGTGTTAAGGTATACATTCCTAAGGTCCAGAGGGTTAATTTAGGCTTAGAATGGGTTTGAATGAGCTTGGAGGTCGAAAATGGCAGATTGGGTTCGGGATGAACTCCATTCTGCATCAGCTAGGGCTAGGCGACCGAATGAAGGCCATACGGCCGAATGAGGGCGATTGAAGGTCATTCGCACGATTGGGGTTCAGTCGCACGACTGGGAGTCCAGTCGCATGAGGGTTGTACGACTGAGGGTTCAGTCGCATAGATGCTTAGTCGCATGAGTCCATTCGCATGAGGTTAGTCGCATAGGTGCCCATTCGCAGTAGTCCCATTCGCACGAGGTCCATACGCACGATTGGATGTTCATTCGCATAGATGACCATCCGCATGGGTCCAGTCGCATGATGTTCAGTCGCATGGAGGCCATGCGACTGAAGGGTGTCCATACGCCCGAATAGGGCTGTTGCACTCGAATGAATGAGTAGTTTAACTTTTGGCCTTCGGGGAAAGGTGCAGATGTAAGTTTGGACGTAAGGTAAACCGTAAGAGCATGTAAGAGTATGGTTATGGCCTTAGAGTGCATGTAGGGCATGATGATGATGAGGATGTTGCATGTTTATGCATATTATGAATGTATGATGTTGCCCTGTATGATGTTGATGAATGTGTATGATATGTTCCTTATTATGATGTATGATTACCTTTCCTATGGCTTTACGTATTATGACGAACGAAATGAAGTATTATGTAACGTAAAGTGGAAAGAAATGACATGTCTTGCATGCATCGGATAACGGGTCCTTCTTTGTGATTGACCATTATGAGAAACCTCTACCGCTTACCCTTAGTACTGTGGCATACGTTTAGCTGTTCATTTATTGACTTCGGCCCAGTGGCTATGACTGGTAAGTTATCATTAGTACTGTGGCATACGTTTAGCTGTTCATTTATTGACTTCGGCCCAGTAGCTAAGACTGATCGGTTAACCCCAGTACCGTGGCATACGTTTAGCTGTTCATTTATTGACTTCGGCCCGGTAGCTGAGACTAATTGGGGTGTAGCATATGGTATTGGTATGGATGATGTCCGATGCGCAAGTAAGTTAAAAGGAACGAATGAACGAACGAATGAATGAATGAAGAAGATAATAATGATATTATCTATGCGTACGTATGATGTGTGATCACGTCAAAGTAACGAATGGTTTTATATGAAAGTAAAGTATATTTTATTATTAAAACTAGAACTTACTCAGCAACGCTGACTTTTATTGCATTTTCCAGTTGGCAGGTAAATGATTGCTGAGGATGGCACGGCGAAGCTACTCAGCTCTTTTGGGATGGCATCCAATTATATAGCTTTTGTGATGTAATGCAAACATGAATTTTGTAACCGGATAATGATGTATTATTTGGCAAAAGTATTTATAATGAAATGTGATGTCATCTTTGAATGTTTCCGCTGCAATGTTTTCCTAATGTAACTGAAATTATATGTTTTATGAGCGATGAATGACCAACTGTAGGCGTCCCGGGAACGGGGCCTTACAATCTCTTTCATTCTAGACCAACTAAGGTGGTCAAAGCTTATGTTGAAGGTAGCGAAATGGTATACAAGGCCGATAACGGTGTTGGTTCGGTAGTGTTAGGCTCTGGTATTTGAACGAAACACCAACTGATTAACGTGTTAACCAAACCAAATAGTGCGGAATCCTATTTGATTGGCGATCCAATCAGTGAGAACGCACGTAGAAACAATAACGTATTGAATCTAACGACAAGAATTGATTAGGAATCGATCTACAACGTTCTATGAACTTGGAGTATGAACTTAGAGGCTTCTGGATGGCTAGGGTACGTCTGAGTCGAATTGGAATGAATGCTTCCGTTTTTCCACGAATTAGGTGGTATTTATAGGTTAGGGTTGCTCATTCGGGCGATTGAACCATTAGTATGGTTCAGTCGTGCGATTAAGCCATGAGTTTGATCCATTCGCACGACTGAGTGTTCAGTCGTGCGACTGAGCCAATCTCATGTTACAATCATACGACTGATCCGTCTCCTGGTTCAGTCGTGTAACTGAGTCATTCGCCTGAAGTTGTTCATGCGTATGGTCCATTCGCATGGGCTATTCACATGAGAACTTCATATTGCTAAGTTTGAATGTATTCATTAATATAACATTATGTGTATCAATTCAAACAATCACAAACCTATATAATCAAGTCAATATCAACTCATTAATGAAATATTAAACATTATAAATCACAACCAAACATTCTCATTTCATTAATATCCCAACCATTACATAAGTGTTAGACAATTAAGACATATTACATTCATATCAGGATCTAGGTACATATGTATCGACAAACTCCCCCTTGGACCTAGATCTATCTAATGTCTTACCTTCTGCATCACCTCTTCATACTTCTTGTACTTCTCCTCTCTTGTGACTCCTGCGTGTATCTTAAACGCAAAGCAGAGTCGTATCAAATTTTGGAATTGGAGGGCTTGTATATCTTGCGTGTCATAGAACAGTGGCCACTTGTATAGTGTGTATACATCATCAGCAGACAAGTTAGTGAGTCACATCGGGTCAAACACCCTGATGGTATCCATTTTTCCCTCTTTATTCAGCACTATGACCGCCTCCCCTGTTCTCCAATCATAGTACCACCATTTAAAGTGTGGAGTGAAGTCCTGTGGCATTTCCCTAAGAGGGATTCTTGACATTGTTCTTGGGGGACTCCACTTCAGCACTATCTTGGGCTTACCATTTATGGGATCAACTTCAGAACGTTTGATATACCTCGTAGGTTGTTGAGGTTTGAAGTTGACCCACCTGGTGTGGTACTCTTTCTTCAGGGCAGCCTCAAACCAGCCTGACATTTTCCTCGGGTCAGCATATAGTAGCTTCAATTTAGCCAGCTGGTTGAGCTCAAAACCAGATAGAGTCTTTAGATCGTGTGGGAATCTAAAGTACTCAATACCCTTCTCTCTCTTTATGGCATAAACATTAAGATCCTCAAAATGTGCCCACGCAATAATCTTGCCTGACACCTTATGATGTTTCTTCACTTTGTAGAGTTTGGTGTAGACATTCTATTTAGGAGCGGCGCGTTGGGCTCGGATTTCCTCGAAACATGCAGCCCATTCAGCCTTTCTGATATCAACATCGGCATTTGAGGCTTGGGCTTGTTCTTCAATCTTCTCAGATTCTTGCTCCATCTGATCTAATATCTCGAATGTATCACTGACTAGGGATTCACCCAGATTAGGAACCACATTTCCCTCGTTGTCAGCGTACTCATGATAATGCTCTGCTGTGACGTCCTCGATTTCTATCTCATCAATGTCGTTCAGCTCTTCGTCACCGGTAGACTCAAAAGTTGGAGCATCCTTGATAATCTCATCAGGATTCAGCTTGAACATTTCAGCCAGTTGCTCATTTGTAAGATCATGAATTATTTCCCCCTCTTCAGGGGTATAACTCACTGATCTCCTGACGATCCCTTGCAGATCAAGAATCATAGTCAGTTGAGTCTTGACCTGCTGAAGGGGAGCAACATCATATTCGTCCCTTTGAAAATTTGGATCTACTTGATTTAGACATGTAACACATTAAACATTAGTTAATAATCAAAACAGTAACACATTAACATTATATAAACATTAAGTACATAAGTTTAATACATGATTCAAGTACAAAAGCTATCAAATACATAAGTGTCTAATCATTACTTTTGTCCTGAATAGTTGGCTCATCAGTAGGTGAGGCAAAAGAAGAAGCTCGTTGGTCTTGATTTCTCTTCGAACGTCTTTCTTGACCCTGAGCTGAGGCAGATGCAGCTACATCTCCTCCTTCATCATCATCATCATTCTGCCTTTCCTCTGTCTTTTCTTCATCATTCGCTTCATCATCATCACTATCTTCATCTTCATCCTCATCCTCATCCTCATCCTCATCATCGTCATCACCATCTTTTTCCTTTTTCTTAAGAGGCTCATCTTTAGTCCCTTTGAGCTTGAGCATGATAGTTTTTTTGGCATCCTCCAACTCCTCAATCTTCTTTGCTGATATGACTTTATGCTCCTGGAGTTGTGCAATCTCTTGGCTCTGAGCAACCATTTGCTGTGCCTGCTGCTCAATCAGCTGAGCCTGCTGAGAAATCTGCGGAGATTGTGCAGCTGTAAGATCTATCAACTGACGAATCTGAGCTGTCTTCTTGTCATCGGCTGCCAGCAGCCTCAGCACCATACGTTTCAGTGCTGAGAGCTGTTCCTCTACCCCACAGGGAGGTAAAGGTGATCTAGATAATGGGTGGGATGTGATGATGGCCCGGCTTGGTGGCTAGTGGTGGTGGTGGTGGCAGTGGTGAAGATTGGGTTAGGTCTAGATGATAGTGGTGGTGGATTGGGTGTGGTAGATATGGTGGTAGATGGGATGTATGTAGTGGTGGGTGGTGTGGTGATAGTGGTAGAGGGTGTGGTAGTGGTGGTAGGAGCTGTGGTGGTGATCAAGGTAAACCTTCTTCTCTTGCTCTTCACTCCATGAGGCTGAGCCATCCTCTTTTTCCTAGTTCCTTTTGAGGAGGATGCTCCCCCTTGGCTGCTGGGTGGGTCCGGAGTATATGTTGGATCTGTATTAGCAACTGCAGTATCCCCGGACTCCCCATGGCGTCCACCAACCGCCCTAATACCTCTGTCAGTGGCAACCACCTTGCTGCCCACCGTTCGTACCAGAGGTTCTTCATCTGACTCCTTCTCCTCTTCCATTTGGAAATCAGGGTGAAAAGGAGCTGATTCGGGGCCACCCTGAACATCCCCTCCCTGATCAGCATCATGATCATCGTCGTCGGAGTCATCGGAGGGTAGAGCAATCTGCTCAACGTCCGAGTCACTGTCATCGTGGCGCCACTTCTTCCGAGCTGGCGCCACATAATCCTCACGGGCCAAATGCCCAAACAGTCGCCTCACAGGGGGTTTCACCTGCTTCCCCCTGTACACCTTCATCCTGTCTAAGGTGGTATCATCCATCACCTAAAGCACCACGACATCTTCCTTCTCCTTTGACAAGGAAGGGAGCTTCTGGTCAATAATCATCTGCATGAATCGAGGGTACATGCAGAAGCCCTCCTTCCCTTTCCCCTCAATGTTCTCCACCAAGTAGGTGAAGATCATCCTGGAGAAGCTGAACGGATGGTTCAGCACCAACGTTGCATATGCGTTCTGGATCTGATCAGACAGCTCATCAAATCTTCCCTTCCTGGACGCTATGCACTTCAGCAGCACATGAGCGAGGTACTTGAGCTGGGGGTACATGTTGCTCTTGTTGAGCACCCCTGCGTTGATGTCCCCAGAGTACTTAGCTCGTAGGAAACATCCTCTGATAGTAAGGGGGTGGAGTCTAGTAGAACAGTCAGCATCATCCCCAAACTGCAGCACAATCCTGAGATCCTCCTCCGTGATCTCAATGGCCTCTCCAAAAATAGTACTCCTGATACAATGAGGCTCAAAAGATCTGTCAACGACTGCACCTTCCCAGAAGGCCTGCTGAATAGAGCGATACGGTGTACATGGAGCAGATATAGCATGAGCAATCCTCGATCTCCTTAGAAATGTGATAATGCCAGAAAAGTCTGAAGCATTTCTGGATGTAAGATCCAGATGAGCACAAATGTTGTGCTTAGTACTCATGGTCCAGCGACTCGCCATTTGTTACACAATAAATATAAGCATTAGTATCCGTTGGCTAAAAATATCTTGAATCACTTGGACTTAACAATATTCTTTTTGTCATGCGAATGAGGCTGTGCGACTGAGATCGTGCGAATGAGCAGTGCGACTGAGGTCCAGTCGTGCGAATAACCTCATACGTACGACTGAGTGTGCGATTAGACTCATACGTATGTAAATTCATCCGTTTACACCAGTCATGCGACTGAACTCATACGCATGGTTCAGTCGTGCGGTTTAGCTATTCGCACACCTCAGTCGTGCGACTGAAGTTCATCAACCTGTCCATTCACATGACTTTCTGACTGTTAAATTCAAAATCAATTTTCACCAATTTTTTTAAGTTTAGACGTCGTGTTCTGGTTCATTAGACTCGCAATCCTTTAATTTATCACCTAACAACTTTGATTTCATTAGTTTACTTAGTTTCGTTAAGTGATTAGTCCAAACATGTTTCGGTTTTTCGAATGGGTCCGATTTTTCAGATTTGGTCTCAAATTGAATGAAGAACTGATGGATTTTCACTGCAATATACCTGTAGAATCAGTGCAGAGAGTCAGTACACAACAATCAAGGATTTTTAGTGATCAAACGAAAATTGGGCAGAGTAACGCTAAGTCGTGCGAATTAGGGCAAATTTGGGAGTGATGAGTCTCTGCGACCGACTCCCCCTCTATTTATACTAAACCTGATTCCAATTATACGACTGGGCTCATACGCTCATTTCATTCGGGCGAATGGGCCTCAGTCGTGCGATTGGTTTAGTCGCCCCCCTTCAGTTGTCCGACTGGAGTTCAATCGTGCGACTTATTCATTCGCTCGCTCTTAATCGTCCGATTGGGTCATTCGTATAGGCCATTCGGTTGAACGGTCCATACTCATGTCCATTCAGCTATAGAAGGCATGAGTGTGGTCCATTCGTACGATTGGCCCAAACTCATGGTCCAGTCGTGCGACTGGGTCATACTTATAAAATTTTCTGCATTTCTTACCATTTGACATTTAAACCCTTTTAAACTGTAGAATTAACATTATAAGCATTTGATCATCTCAGACATGATCATTTTAACTTGAAAAACTGTTGATCACCTCAGACGTGATCCTTTTACACACTTTGTCACCTCAGACGTGACCCATTTATCTTTTGAAAACACATGTGGTCACCTCAGACATGACCCTTTTAGGTGGTTTACTCCCTTACTGAATTCTATGATGTAGTCTGATATCAAACAAACTGAATTGACTAAATACATAGAAAATTAAACTGAAGTACAATAATTAGACTTGTTTTTGACTTTTTATGAGGTGTAAATCCTAAGATAGAAATCTACTGGATTAGGTTCCGAAATAAGCAGCTTCAATTTAGTTTGACCATAACTGGACCAATTCAATTTTGGAATCATACAGGCAAGTCAAATCATTTAGGACATGTTATCAAAACCTTTTGATGCTCACTTCTTGGTGTTCATCCAGAGTCGTTAGCAAATTTAGGAAATCATACTGGTACTATTAGATTCCCACATTGATTTGGACTTTCAATAATTGTAGCCACGATGATTGTTAGTATATTCGCCTCTTAAATCCATACACAGACTTTTGACACGGATTGGTGACAGTTTAAAGTTTAATTATTTCAACCAACATTTGTGGATCCCACGCTTATGTGGTAATCAACATTCCTCAGGAGCTTTTGAGCGGTCTACGGGTATTTTGACAAGAAGAGACTATTCTTAGAGCTTTCAAAGAGAAGCCAATCCTCAGGTCAGTGCCATCGCACAGCAGAGAGGCGGCAAACAACAATGAATTCTAGAATATCTAGGTTATGCTTATCCTTAGGTCAGTGCCATCGCACAGCAGAGAGGCACACAACTTATCTTCTTGTTACAGCATCTTTATTTTTCTTTTGCAAATAACGCACCAACAACATAAGTTATTAGCTTGATAGCATTTGCTTTTCATTTTTTCGATGCTTTGCTCTATTTATGGTCATCCGCTCACATTTGTGGCGTTTATTTGCTTGTTACCCCTTATTGGAATATTGTTGATTGTGTTAACCAGTGATAAGATGGGAGCCCACAGTCAGTTGAACAACTTAATTTGATCTTGAGATCACCAGTCAGGTCTAATCATCTATTGTGTTGAATTTACCGACATATCATCTGTGGTCTAGCAACCTCTAGGTCTACTTTCGTTGTGTTACCTTAGTAGTTACCAGTTTTTCTATCATATTTCCTTTTATATTGCTCAGACTACACAGACTTATACTTTGAATTTTGCATCTTGTCTAAATTAAAATTTTAAAGTCCCACTTGATTTGTTCCTGTGTACTATCATTTTCCAAAGTATTTGAATCGGTATCACAGATACGATCTACCTTCTATCAGCTAGCCTCTCCTTCTCCCTCGTTTTTTTAATGTTACTGGCTGACCTATTCTCCCCCTAAAATTCTAAAATCGTAACCGATTTACATTTTTTAGGATTTTAATAGATAGCTAAATAACATGTATTTAATTTAAACAGAAAATAGAATAAATAACGGAAATAAAAAGAAAAATTAAAAATTAGACTAAACTGTATCGGACTACACATGGTCATCATCTGGAATGACATCACTTTTCTTTTTAACGCCATTGACCTCTAACAGATATAGAAAACGTGGTTTGTCAAAAGCCTTTGTATAGAGGTCAGCGCGTTGAAAATCAGTATTTATTTTTATCACATCGATTAAATTCTTTTCAAAACAGTCACGTATAAAATGATACTTTATACCGATGTGTTTGGTCTTAGGATGTTGTACCGGATTTTTAGTTACTGCAATTGCAGCAGAGTTATCAACAAAAATAGGAGTAGAAGAGAAATTTAAACCGTAGTCTCACATTTGCTGTTGAGTCCAAATGATTTGTGAACAGCAACTTGCAGCAGTAACATATTCGGCTTCACAGGTTGACAATGCAACCGAGGTCTGCTTCTTACACTGCCAGGTCACTAATCTCCTCCCAAAGAATTGACACCCTGCTGATGTAGACTTGTAATTCATCTTGCAGCCACCGTAATCCGAGTCACTATACGCAGTGAGCTCAAAATCATCATCATGAGGATACCACAACCCAAGTGTGGGTGTGCCCTTCAGATAACGAAATATCCTTTTGACCCCAATCAGATGGTTAACCTTTGGCTTAGCCTGATATCTAGAACATAGACATGTAGCATACATGATGTCAGGTCTTGAGGCAGTGAGGTACATGAGAGATCCAATCATTCCTCGGTACATGGTTGCATCGACCAGATCTCCATTTTCATCGGGTGCTATATCATGGTTTGTAGCAAGTGGAGTCCCAGCTGCAGAAGCATTCTCCATGTCAAACCGACTAAGAATGTCTCCCACATACTTGGTCTGATGTAGGAAAATTCCTTTGGGTGTCTGATCCACCTGTAACCCGAGAAAGAATTTCATCTCCCCCATGGCACTCATCTCAAACTCCTCCTTCATTACTGCTTCAAATTCTTTGCATAATTCTTCGTTCTTTGAACCGAAAATATTTCATCTACATAGATCTGTACTAGCAGTAAGTCTCCATCTTTTTCTTTGATAAACAGTGTGCAGTCAATGACTCCCCTGCGAAAGCCGTGTTTCACAAGATGAGTTGAGAGTTTCTCATACCAGGCCCTTGGAGCTTGATGAAGCCCGTATAAAGCCTTGTCGAGTTTGTAAACTCTATCCCGATAATAAGGATCTTCAAATCCCTCGGGTTAGCTCACATACACTGTCTCTCGGATTTCACCATGAAGGAATGCACTCTTCACATCTAATTGATAAACTTTAATCTTCATATACGATGCATAGGCAAGGAAGATGCGGATGGCTTCCATCCTTGCCACGGGTGCAAACACTTCATTGTAATCAATGCCCTCGACTTGTCGAAATCCCTGAACTACAAGTCGAGCCTTGTTCCTGATAATGACGCCTTGGTCATCCTTCTTGCATTTCAAGACCCATTTGGTGCCAATGACCTTAGCATCTTTAGGTCTATCTATCAGAGTCCATACATCTAACTTCTTGAACTGAAGAAGTTCTTCTTGCATGGCACTCACCCATGCCTCATCATTCAGTGCTTCACTAACATATTTTGTCTCAACCTGCGAGACAAAACAACGATATGCACCGTCGTGAATGTATCCTTTTTCCATTACCGAGGCATAATCAGCTGAGTACAGCTGATTTCTGGTCTGCACTGCTGATCTGACATCCCCAATGACATTGTTCAGGGGATGATAGACATTTAGACGTGATCCTGGATGGTAGGAACAACTATCTCAGAGTCAAGATTGTGAACATTAGGTTCTGCATCTGAGGTAGTAGGAGTTTGAGGTTCCGAAGTCGAAGAGGCATCACTGTTAGATGCTTGTGGACTTGCAGGAATTGGAACCTGTCCCTCCTGATTGTTCTGGTCATTTTCTTCAGCTTCATCTTCTGAGGAGGAGTCACTTTCTTCGAGTGCTCCCCCTGAGTGATGAGATGATTCTCCCTGTGAACCCGATGATGTTGAATCTAGTGAGGGTGTATTCAAGATATTATACATCATCCTTGTAGCTAACTCTTCGTCAGAAGTGGAGATAGGTATGTTGAAGGACTTGAAGAATCCATCATAGTCGAAAAAGTAAGCGGGTCCTTTTCCAGTAGGTGGTGTGGTGTATCTCTGAACATCAACATTACACCACACTTCTACTAAAACCATTGAGTTGTTGTAAACTCTCTTGTTCGGTATGTTGTATCCTAGGAAGATACCTTCATCAGCCTTCTCGCTGAATTTTCCTTCTTGAGTCTTCTTCAGAAGTGTGCACGGCGCGCCAAATGGTTCGAGATACTCCAGATTAGGTTTACGTCGTTGTAGTAACTCGTAACATGTCTTGCCATGGCGCTTGACTACCAGAACTCGATTTAATGTGTAACATGCATTTGCCACTGCCTCATTCCAGAATTGGATAGACAGTTTCGAGTTTGCTAGCATTGTCTGTGCTGTCTCTATCAAGCTGCGATTCTTTCTCTCAGCAACGCCATTCATCTGAGGCGTGTAGGCAGAAGTGAACTGGTGCACAATTCCCTTTTCCTTGCAGTAAGCCTCCATCCACTGATTCTTGAACTCGGTCCCATTGTCTGAGCGTACCTGTCTTACCTTCAGCTTGTAAAGAGATTCCAGTGTGGTTACTAATTCCTTGAATGACTTAAATGTTTCTGATTTGGACTTCAGAAACATTACCCAAGAGAATCTTGAGTAGTCATCAGTAACCACATAACAGTACAAGACACCTGCAATGCTTTTTGTACTGACTGGACCAAACAGATCCATGTGAAGAAGTTCAAGAGGAAGCTCGATAGAATGAACTTTCTTTTCCTTATGAGACTTCTTCGTCTGTTTGCCTTTCTTACATGCTACACAGAAATCCGGAAGTTGGAAATTTTTGACGTTAACTCCTCTCACGAGATCCTTCTGGATCAAGTGATTCATCTTCTGTTGATTGATGTGTCCCATTCTCCTATGCCAGGAAATAGAGTCCTTCTCAGTAGCTTTTGATAAGAAGCACTGAACTTCATGATCCGTTGTAAAAGCCGTTGAGAGATCCAAAACATAAAGGTCTTTATATCTTGAAGCTGTCATCAAAACTTGGTCCTCCGGAATCACATAGTCTTTCTTTAGGACATAACACTTCTTGTTGTCAAATATGACCTTAAATCCTTTGTCACATATTTGGGAAACAGAAAGTAAGTTGTTTTGAAGTTGTTGAACGTAGTTCACTTTATCAACTTAACTTTCTGATTTCCAACCTCTCCCTGAGCTGTGATATAACCTCCTTTGTTACCAGCAAAAGAAACATGCCCTCCTTTTATTTGTTTGACGTTTCCCTGTTTCCTGTCATGTGCCTGGATGCTCCGCTATCTACAATCCACGTGTTGGTTTCAGCACTGTAGCGAACACCCTGCACATTCAATTTAAAGCATTAGTTTAGGTTAGGAACCCAAGCCTTTACTAGCTTGGGTTTCCCAGAGGCATCACACATCATGAATTCAACCCATTGACCCTTAGAGGTTGAGGGTATCTCAAGTGACTTCTTGTCATCATTATCAGACACAGAGGATGACTTTTCTATCCATAAGCCAGATTTGTGTAAGGCCTGTTTGTGATAAACCGACGACTGGCTAATGGGTTGAACTTTGGGTTCACTAGTTCTTCTAGGTGGAGTCAATGAACTCCTCTTAGAAGACCTTGGTTTTGAATCCTGAAGTTCAATTTTCTTCCTAGGTGTCTGATAGTAAGGACAATAAGACGCAATGTGTCCACACTCTCCATAGTTGTAGCATGACCTGCTATCAACTTTATGATTAATCTGTTTATGTGGAGATGTGTGTGACACCCTAGTGACATCATTATGTTTGGGCTTTGACTCTACTTCTTTTGATGTTTTCTCTTGTTTAACAAACTTAATTGTTTTAACATTCTTAACATCTTTTCCATTTTGGTTAATTGGACTCTGACATGAAACTCGTGATAGGTTAATATTAACAGTCTTTTTAGGTTCAGATTTGACTTTGTTTGACCCTGACTTTATATTAACCTTTTCAAATTCTTTTTCCGGATTAACACAAGGCATTTTACCCTTTGCCTTTGAAGTGGCCTCCTTTTGTTTTGTTCCAGATTCAATTGAAAAATATGAGGAATCTGGATCACTTACAAGAGGAGTAGACACCACATGATCCTTGATGGGATTGTTATTTATTGGTTTACTCTTAGTGTTCATCAAGGTCTCAGGTGGTGGTGGAACCACTTTATAACCCAAACCCTCCCCATTGTTACGCTTTCTCACTAAGTGTTGGACAATATGAGATGAACTTGTCCAACTGTGCAGTTTTTGCTTTAATGAATTGACTTCTACTTCTAAAACTGCTTTTTGTTTCTTAGTGTCTTCTAAGGAGTTAAGATAGTACCTAATGTCATTTGCTTGGTTAAAGGCTACTACTTCTGTTTCCCTAAGCTGTTTATTCAAAAGGTCTATCTTTTCTTTGTAACTATGCTCATTTTGTTTTAAAACTCTATTTGCCTCAGTGCACAGTTGCAAATCCTTTACTAAGCTATCGTTATGATCTAATAACCTAGCAAATTTCAGATCTATGCTTTGTCTAAATTTATTACAATCAGAACAAGCATGATTTTTGAAAAGTTGGTCAGTAGTACTTACCTGAGGAGGTTCTGATGAATCAGCCATCAACGCAGCATCTGATGTCTCTAGTTCTGGTGATTCTGTCTTTGTTGTAGACGTCCCTTCTTCATGCTTGTAGTTGACCTCAGTTGTAGTCTCTTCACTGTTTGACATCGCTAGCTCTACTGCAATATCTCCTTCACTCGCGGAATCATCATCTAAGTCTTCCACACTCGCAATGTTGGATTCTCTCGGAGAGACAAACCGAAAACTCCAGTCCTGTCCTTCATCATCATGGGCAGTCAAGGCTTTTGGATCCTTGCTTGATGAAGTAGGACTGCTAGCTTGCTTGTCTTGACGAGTGAAGGACGAGAATGGATTCCCGTTTCCAGTCTTCTTTGGCTTCACACACTCTCTTTTGAAGTCCATCAACAAGTCCATCATAGGAATGGACCACTGCTGCTAAGAGATCCATGTGCTCTCTTGCTACTTCTACCGTCACGTTTCCGAGATTCTCGGTCTTCAGTCTTGTAGCATTTGCTTCAGATCCAATGTATTGGGTACTAGAAGACCCTGATGTTTCCGATCCTGAAGGAGAGGCTTGTGAAGGACCAGATGAGCTTGACACAAAGGCGGTCTGAAGAGGTGCTCCAGACGTCTTAACTTGTGGAATTGCATTGTACAAAGCTGGATTCTGAGTATACGAAGACTTTTGAGCTCGATACTTCATCCTTAGTGCTTCTTCTCGCAGCTTTAGAATAAAATCATTGATGTCCAACTTTGCTAACATTCCATTCTATCTCAGATTTGACACAAAAGAAGCCCATTTTTCTGGCAACCCGTCTGCAAAATTCGACACTTTGTCTTCCATGGTAGTTGTGACACCATGTGTGTGCAGCTCGCTCATCAAATGGTAGAATCTATCAATGACATCGTCTAAACTCTCATTTCCCATCGATGAGAAGTTGTCAAATTCTTTCTTCAACTCCTTAGCTTTAATGGCCTTCAATGAAGCGTTCCCGTCATATCTTTTCTCAAGCTCATCCCATAACTTCTTGGCTTGCTTATTCTCAGAGAATTGATGAAAAATATCCTTAGGGATAGACTGAGTAAGCAATGCATATACTCTCTTTTCAGTATTATATTTGACTTTCTGTGCATCAGTCATGCCTCTTAAAGTAAGTTTCACCCCATCAGCTCCTACCGGCATACTGTACCCCGTCTCAATAGCTTTCCACATGTTTGGATCTACTCCATTTAAGTAGATCTCAAAACGTTGTTTCCAGTGTGGAAACTCATCTAATGTTATAAGCTTCGGGGGTTTATTGTGATTCCCCACCTCATTCTCCAGTAGCAGTAAGTTCTAAATACGTGAGTCCTTCCCGGCTGTAAACGCTGAAAACTGATCCTCCATCTCGATTAACTTTAAGTCTCTTAAACAATCTGTTTCACTAGTGCGAATAGAGCTGTGCGATTGGGCTACCCGTGCGAATGAACGATGTGACTGGTTCAATCATGCGGCTGAACTAAGCGATTGGTTCAGTCGTGCGAATGAACTGATGCGGATGAACTATGCGAACGGTCTGCTTAGTCGTACGGATGAAGATACGACTGAGTCCAATCGTACGTCTGAGGGATGCGAATGAAGTCCAGTCGTGCGATTGAGTCAATCGTGCGACTGAAGCTGCTGGATTTCGAAAATTTCTAGGTTTAACGAGTTTTGGCCGTAAAAACCGAATTTTCACCAACCCTAATCGCCTTATGCCGGAGAAACCAAAACTTTATGAGCAGGGGACGTCCAAGACAACGTTTGAAACAAAAAGATTGTGTTTTTAGTGAAAAAACACAACTTTTGTATCAAAACCGATTGAATCACACGTAATCAAGAGCCAAAGCTCTGATACCACTTGTTAGGATCTGGTATTTGAATGAAACACCAACTGATTAACGTGTTAACCAAACCAAATAGTGCGGAATCCTATTTGATTGGCGATCCGATCAGTGAGAACACACGTAGAAACAATAACGTATTGAATCTAACGTCAAGAATCAATTAGGAATCGATCTACAGCGTTCTATGAACTTGGAGTATGAACTTAGAGGCTTCTGGACGGCTAGGGTACGTCTAGAGTCGAATTGGAATGAATGCTTCCGTTTTTCCACGAATTAGGTGGTATTTATAGGTTAGGGTTGCTCATTCGGGCGACTGAACCATTAGTATGGTTCAGTCGTGCAATTGAGCCATGCGTTTGATCCATTCGCACGACTGAGTGTTCAGTCGTGCGACTGAGCCAATCTCATGTTACAATCATACGACTGATCCAGTCTCCTGGTCAGTCGTGCGACTGAATCATTCGCCTGAAGTTGTTCATGCGTATGGTCCATTCGCATGGGCCGTTCGCATGAGAACTTCGTATTGCTAAGTTTGAATGTATTCATTAATATAACATTATGTGTATCAATTCAAACAATCACAAACCTATATAATCAAGTCAATATCAACTCATTAATGAAATATTAAATAGTATAAATCACAACCAAACATTCTCATTTCATTAATATCCCAACCATTACATAAGTGTAAGACAATCAAGACATATTACATTCATATCAGGATCTAGGTACATATGTATTAACAGGTAGGATATTTTATGGTCTTCAACAGTGAAACTTGTTGTGGATGAGTTTAAGAATAACGATAATGGTTCCTATTATCAATGATGATTAGTGCACCAATTACAAGTGGGGGTTGGGTGATGAAGAAGACAAGTGGGACTCAAGGATTATCCATATATACTTTTATCTTTTTGAGTAAAAGTGTGGGCCAATGGCTAGCTTATAATACTTATGTTTTTTGTTTTTGTTTAAGATGCATTTTGATCATTTTTAGAAGAATAAATTACTGTTTTCGTCCCTGTGGTTTGACGAAAATCACGCTTTCAGTCCAATACTTCATTTATTACACCGACGGTCCAATAGTTTCAAGTTTTGTTTCAATTTCACCCAAGCCATTAACTCTGTTAGTGTAATTATGTTAAGTTAACGTGAATTGACTATATTACCCTTAGTATTTCTTCATCACCACCATCATTTCTCACCACCACCACCCACCACCATCACAGGCAACCTTCTCCAACCTCCACCTCCATCTCCAGCCTCCACCACCAAACTACATCCTCTTCTCTCTCATCTCAAGAACCACCGCCCACTTCCATCATTTTGGTCTCCTCCCACACTCCTTTTCAAACACAAATCAGATCTACTCCTAAAATATAAGATCTGGCTGGTTTCTGTGGTGGTGGGTGGTGGCGGGCAGTGCAGGTGGCGGGCAGTGCAGGTGGCGGCAAGGATGGCGGTGCAGGTGGCGGGCGGTGCAGGTGGCAGCAGGTGAAGATGGCGGGCAGTGCAGGTGGGGCCCGATGTAGGTGGTGGGCGGTGCAGGTGCGGCTGGTGCAGGTGGCGGGCGGTGAAGGTGGCGGGCGGTGAAGGTGGCGGGCGGTGCAGGTGGCGGGCGGTGCAGGTGGCGCGCGATGCAGGTGGCGCGCGGTACAGGTGGCGCACGGTGCAGGTGGCGGCCGGGGAGGGCGGTGCAGGTGGCCGCTGGAGAAGATGGTGGAGGTGGTAGTAGAATGTGTATGAGTGAGTGTAGGGTTTTTTGGAGAGAGAAAGAGAGAGAGAGAAGAAAGAGAGAAAGCAGATAAAGGGGCATGGAAGGGTAGGTGGGGATAAGGGTAAATTTGTCATTTCAAATTAACTTAACAGAAATTTCTAACGGTGTTAATGGTTCAGGCGAAATTGAAACAAATGCTAAAACTATTGGACCGTCAGTGTAATAAATGAACTATTGGACTGAAACCGTGATTTTCGTCAAACTCCAGGGACGAAAACAGTAATTTACTCTTTTTAGAAAGTTAACTTATGTTAATGTTAATGACCAAAATTTTTACGTTCATAGATACTTGTTGGATCAAACATTTAGTTTCTCATATTAAGGAGCCGATCTAGAAAATGAAATCACATATGCATTTAGTGTTCACTCTAAACTAAAAGGAGAAATGTATTTCATTCCTAAAACATTACTAAATAACAAAATAATAAATAAAAAAATTTATGTTCTACTCCCACCATCAATGTTTCGTAATTTCTTCCTTCATTCATTTGTAGTGTTGCCCTTAAAACCAATTTGATTATATGATAATGGGTGTAGCTAACCTTCCCTTGTTGATAGAGTGTGATGGTGTTTTATAATAGGAAGTAAATTTTAGTTTTGGTGCTTGAGGTTTAGCCAATTTAACCATTTCAGTCTAAAAAGAAATATTTTGTCTTATCATGCCTTGTGATCTTATTTTTGTAACGGTTTTAACCCTAGCATTAACTTTATTAGTTTTGACAGTTAAGTCTAGGATTATTTTGGTCTTTTTGCATATAAATAGGGGCCACTATGTTTGATTAACTCTAAACTAAAAAAAATTATATTTTTGAACCCAACAGTATCCCTCACCCACCAATACCACCGTCTGTATCTACCAATACTACTGCCATTCTCCACCAACACCAACCCCTTTTTGTCGTCTGGTAACCTCCACCAAACACCAACACCACACCGACACCAGCCTCTGCTTTCCATCGTTCATGAAACCACCATTACCGCCTCAAAATATACCACATGAACTCGGCTGGTCGACAACCACCATTTACGACCCTCCCTTTGTCTGGTCAATAACCACCGCCTAGAAACTGACCAAATGAACTCATTGATAATCGAGATGTAGAGAGACAGATTCGGTGATGGTGGTTGGCGAAAATAGAAAAGGATAGAGAAAGATCTAGCAATAGTAGTAATTGGAAAACGGGAGGGAGAGTGATAGATCTAGCCATGGTGGTTGTCGGAATAAAGATGGATAGAGACACATCTGGCGATGGTGGTCTTGGAGATCAAAAGTGAGAGAGTTAGATAAGGAAGATGATATCGGCAATGGTGGTTATCCGACGAAAGTGAAAAGGGTCCATTGATGAGGAACAACCCCTAAAGTTATTTTATTAATTTAGAAAAATAGTCAGTGTATGTAGATTGATCAAAATACACTTACATTTAACTACAAAAGTAACAAGTTAGTGTAATAAACCAAAACTGTTACAAAATTAAACCAGATATGACAAAAAATTTTGTAATGGTTTAAGTAACCAAACCAAAAGCACCAAAACCAAAATTTTACACTTTATTATAGTATAGATTAACAGTCCTCTTCCCACCCGCCTTAAACCCAGTTTTATGGTGAACACGATACGTCTCGACAGGTTTACATAAAACAAACAATTTAATTTGTTGCACACTAACGACCATTAATGTTCTAATGTTTAGCCTAAAACGAATCACTCGTCGGCACCGGAGATTCCTTACGAATTTCGTGTGAAGACAAACGTTAGCAACAAAGAATGTTTCATCATCAATTTTCTAGTCCCAAATCGAATCACAGCAAAGCATTACTCATTCTGCCTTGATCCTTACACCCTTTGACGACTTCAACAACACAAATTTTTCAATTTTAAACTCCCCAACCTCGTATTTATCAACACATGGAAATCTCAGATGCTCTAATATGTTTTCTTCGATTATCTTCACATTGTCGTTGCTCGATCATTCCAGAACAGGAGAGAAAAAGTTTCTTGTTTTTTCAAAAAACCCACCATTTGTTTCGGCTAATGAGCAATTGGGGAATACTGAATACAGATATTGTGAAATTTGAGGGAAAAAGCAATGCGTCGTGCACTTGAAGGTAATTATCTTGATCATACTGTTTGAAAATATGTACTGTTGCTGTTTATTGAGTGATTTTGTGAAGTTGCTATAGGGGTTTTCATGGTTTTTGTCTGCGGCTTTTGAACAAACACCTGGTGTGCATGATTGGTTTTGGTGTAAGATGTGATTTGATTCATGGGTCATTGATAGTTTGAACTTATAAAATCATTGTGTTTGCGAAATTAATAATTTCTAAGGAAAATAGTGACAAAGTTTCAAGATTTTGGAATTCTGTAAGAAAATGGAGTATCATAAATTATAGTCTAGTGTATCTTGTCTAATGTAATGCGAGTATAAGAAATAATAATGGAAAATAATTCTGTTTATGTAGACTTAATTATGTTTGCTTGATGATAATACTACAAGTTTATGAATGCAGCTTCACCTCCAGCACCATTGATACTTAATCAAGAAATCTCGACGGAACATCACTCTACAAATGTCTTGTTGTTCTTCCTGGTGGGGTTGATTGTGCTTCTAATTTTGCTGATTCTTTTATTTGTCTTTCTGAAGTTCATCAGACCAGCAAAACTGAAGAAGTTGGGAAAGCGTAAAAAGAGCGGAAAAGGTTATCACTTGTAGACTATTTTAGAGATGGCATCATCGACTTATTTAGTTATGAATGGATCTATTCAGGCTAGGTTTTATCTCTAACGGGGTCAAACATGTAATAAAATTTTTTTGATAGACGATGCTTTACAGGTCGAAGGTTACACAAAGTGTATTTTTAATGCACCAATCCTCTTAAGTTATTGAAAATTATAATTTTTTTACTCTATTTAGGTGTAGTTATTATTTATAAAAATTACAATATTTAGACACAAAGCATTCCTGACCAACCCAACATGGCTTATATTCACCCATACCAATATTCACCCATTTTGATCAATGACCTAGCCTGCCTATTTTGCCACCTGTTTATTTATCTATTTATTTCTTTGTTGTTGTGATGGTTGAGCTTAATCTTATTATTTACAACATCAAACTGATCAAATGTTCGTATTGCAGACGCAAAAGATTATTTTAGTGGGAATCTTCGGACGATAAACTATTTTAGTTTCCAAGCACTAAAGAAGGCAACTAAAAATTTCGATGAGTCTAATCTTCTTGGTAAAGGTGGATTCGGGCCGGTCTATCTGGTATGCGTCCCTTGAAACCTACTTTTGTTGAACCCAAAATTCTGCATCATATGTTGTTTCATGTGCTTAGAACTGCCAATAAATAATGAAGAAGCGCTGAAGAATTGAAAAGGAAAGACCGAATCAGTATCATGTTAGGACCAAATTTTGAACCACTTACTTGTGAAATGGGCCAATTTGGGTTATGTTTTATCTCTAATCGGTCAAATAGGAAACTAACATAAATAGCTTAAAATCGGGTCAAGTGAGGTTTCATAAGGTCAAAAGTTGGCCAAAGTGTATATTTTGATGAGTAAACCCTCCTAAGCCATTATATTCAAAAGGTTAAATTGCTACTATATTAATATATTATTTTCTAAATCATATTTAACACATTAATTATTTGTAAAAGATGGATTGGAACTTGTTTTGACTGGTTATCCAACCCAATCGACATGCCCACTTTGCCACCTCTAAGATATATAACCTTAAGTGGTTTTAATAGGGTAAATTAGAAGATGGTCAGCTTGTTGCTGTAAAAAAATTGGCCCTTGAAAAATCACAACAAGGGGAAGCAGAGTTTCTTGCAGAGGTGAGGATGATTACAAGCATACAACACAAGAATCTTGTTCGACTTCTTGGTTGCTGCTCTGAAGGGCCGCAAAGGCTACTTGTGTATGAATACATGAAGAACAAAAGTTTGGACCTCATCATATATGGTACGTGGCTCTAATTCTGAGGTAAATTTGGGCTATGTTTCATACCTAACGGGTTAAATACTTAAATGGGTAAAATGAAGAAACCAAGCTAAAAAGGAAACGTCAAAACAAGCCAGAAGTCACTTTTATTGTTAATGCATGGGAGAATTTACTAACTTGTTATATTCAACAAATTAGATAATGTTGTAATTCATATTTTTTGGTTATATTTGACCAAGTTATCTGTAAAACACTTGTTTGAAAGATATCTGTAAAACACAAAAAGTGTTGCAGATCAACCCCACTCGACCTGCTCTAACATATTAAGCAATCCACACATTTTTTCACCTCTAATTTTAGCTGATTTAGTATTGAAACTAAAAAAGTTACAATCTGTGTGCTCAAAAGATGGGAAGAGTTCATCAGGAAATAAATGTTCCTCCTATCCCATGCAAGTTTTGACATTATTAGTTGATGAAACTTTCAAAGTTACAATTGATCATATTGATCTTGGTCATAAGATTCTCTTCTGCTTGGAGGTTAATCAAATTTTATATATATGTGAAAAAAACCAAACAAACTATGCTGCTTAGTGAAACCTTACTATTTTCATGGGAGAAAGATAGTAATCGCCTACAAGTTTTTAGGCACAGCCTAGTAGAGTTGGCAATACTGACTGGCCGGGTTGGCTGGGTAATGAGTCAAAACACACAGTTGTTTGTCTAGTAGATGAACGGTGTGTGTGGGGGGGGGGGGGTTGACCTAATAATCTGTGTCCAAAATGGTTAGTTCTTTTAAATAAATAATTAGTATTATATAGGATTACAATAATTATATGTTTTCAACAATAACTTAATTTTTTAAATGAGATGATTTACGAGGTTTTGTGCACTAGAAGTACACTTTTGGTGAGTTTTGACCCTTCGACGAATTTCTTTCTAAGCTAACTTTTTTACCAATTTGATTCGTTAGAGATATAACATAACCCAATTCAGAACATCACGTTTATTCATTACTATTACCCTCCTGCCCAGTGACTACCTATAAAAAAGGTTATGTATTATAAAGTACGTTTTCTTTGTGAATAGGCAAAAGCGATCAGTATCTCGATTGGAACACTCGTTTCCAAATAATCTTAGGGGTTGCTCGAGGATTGCAGTACTTGCATGAGGATTCACACCTTCGGATTGTTCACAGAGATATAAAAGCAAGTAATATTCTTCTAGATGACAAATTTCAACCAAGAATTGGAGATTTTGGGTTGGCCCGGTTCTTCCCAGAAGACCAAGCTTATCTTAGCACAACATTTGCTGGAACACTGTAAGTTCTCCAATTAAATCTGTCAGGGTGGCAAAATGGGTGGGTCTGGTGGTTGTGTAATTGCTGATATCAATATACACTAAGTTTTGTTGTTCTTCATGATAGCCTTGATAAAAGATCATGTTGATGCAAAACTTTATTGTTCTAACAGTATGGTTTTTTATCATATACAAAACAAATATTCATATAAAATTGAATAAAATGTGGACAAAAGTACTCCTAGTGAACTTGACCAGCCCTGCCTATTTCATTCAATACAAAAAAGTACACATTTTGACCCATTACCCAGTTAGTCTAAACCTGCCCATTTTGCCACTTCTACTCGCCCCTTACTCAAGTTTGTTAGTAGACTATTAGATATACAAATTTTCTTATGATACAATCTTGAAAGTAATATATGTTTCTTTTTATTGTTTTGTAGAGGCTATACAGCCCCTGAATACGCAATTAGAGGACAGTTATCCGAAAAGGCTGACATCTACAGTTTTGGAGTACTTGTGCTGGAAATCATTAGCTGCAGGAAAAATACCAATCTTAATTTGCCAGTAGAAATGCAGTATCTCCCTGAATATGTAAGTCATCTATATCTTATTTCCATTATTAACCATTTCTTCTTTCTAGTTTGGAATCCTCATGATCAGATTTTCTTAACAGTTAATGTATAAGAAAAGGGAAACTCCAAATGCCGGTTATCATATCAGACCGGGAAACCTAGAGGCTGTGTCTATTTATTTGAAAATTGGATGTTATGTTCTAATGAATTGAATGAACTAAATTTAGTAACTTACTTAAAAATGAAGCAGGCTAATCAGATTGAAAGTGGCCTAAATTGTTATTTAGATGTTTTCAACCTTTTAAATTAATTTTATTATTAAATTTAGATAGTGTTGTAATATAATACTTTTCGTGATCATATTTAATGCATTGATTGTTTTTAAGGTTGAAAGAATAGCAATCAGCCAACCTGACCTGTTTGATCCGAATTAGAAAAAGTACCCGCTTTGATCTCTTACCTAACCCTGTTTCCCCCCACTCAATTTGCTACTTCTTGCGACGCTTCACTTGTATAAGGGCTCTCTAGTCCATTGAAACTCTAGGAATTTTTTAGCCTGTATTATTCTTCAGAAAATGCAAAGAAACACTAAATCATTCAAGAATAAGTACACTGGATAAAGTAGTGAAATGTAAATGCAAAAAAAAAAAAAAAAAAAAGAGAAAAAAAAGAATGGTCTTTTTTGTAACGGTAAGTCTAAGTATGATGCTTTGAAAAGCCATTTACTCATTACAACTAGCCATGGCAAAATGGTGAAGTTGGGTAAGGATTCAAACAAACATACAAAAGAGTTATTAGTAGGATTTGAGAGGGCGTGATGGGGGCAAATCTAACCTCTATCCCAATTCCCAGGGGAAAGAGAGGTTGTTCCTGCTCCGCCGGCACCAAGATGAGTAAGGATTCAAAACAGGTAATTACTTATGGGCCGGGTTAGGTTGACTTGAAACACTTTTAACTAAAATGTGTCAAACATAATCACAAAATTATATTATAAGTTTTTTAATGCACTATAGAAGAACTGTGGCTGACTTTCACAGACTGTCATTTCCTTGTTATCACATAACCGGAATTAACCCATACATATGTAAATGGGTCAAATTTCCACCCCTGTCCTTTACAACCCTTGGCGTTTTGTCAAATTCTATAAGGACTCCCTTTTGTAAAATATGCCAAAGGAAATGAATCCCATCTATAAGGACTTGCCAGACTGCCCATAGCGGTAGATTATGAGGCTTGTGTATTGTTTCAAGATTCTTATTCTTGATGATTATTGGGTTTGTATCTTTCATGGTTATAGGCTTGGAAGCTATATGAGAGGTCAAGAATGATTGATCTTGTAGATCCAAGAATGCGAAATGCAGGCTTTATAGAAAAAGATGTTATGCAAACACTTCATGTGGCTTTATTATGCCTTCAAGCTCAAGCAAACATAAGGCCACCCATGTCAGAAGTTGTAGCGATGCTGACTTGGAAGGTCGAAATGGTCAAATCACCATCAAAACCGACCTTCTTGGATCGAAGAAACCGATGGAAAAATGAAAAACATTCTTGGGAAACTGTTTCCGCTGATTTCCCTTCAAATCTTGAAGATGAATCACCTTCTTTAACCCCACCTCCAAATTCAAGAGATTTTACTGCCAGCCAAAGTTTCTCAGGAACAATAATGAATGTTTAGTATCCAAATTATATAAATATAATTTTTATTGGGTTTTTTTGTTTTTGTTCATATAACAATATATTAAGTTCTTTGTGTATAGGCATTTTGGTCATGTTATGAATAAGGGGAAAATAGGAAACTTTGTACCCATAGATTGTTTCAACTCTGCTTGATGCCAATAAAAAATTGCTTTTTCTATTGTTATTTTCTAGCTTTATGCTCTTTATCCTTTTTTATTATATTATATTTCTTATGTCAATCACTCTTTTATTCATCTTAAAACGGAGATCCCACTTCTATTAGACTTTTGTCATTAAATAGTGTCTAACTACTTTTTTATGACTAGTTGACTTCAATAGATATGTACATTTTTATGTACCACTCTAAATTGAAAAGTAACAGATAAGTAAAGGTGAAGTTATTTGTATATCGCCTTCTTTATATTACAATTTAAAATGACCCATCTTTACTATTTTACATTTCTAATGTCGACTAAGTTGACTCGTGAAAGGTCATCTTTGATATTTGAAGTTGAATTCAAGCTCGAAGGTATAAGAATCAACCTAGACTGATTGTCAAGGCTTGGTCACCAGATTCTTGTTGCCACAAAGCTTACCTCATACTTGATCATGTCTCTTTGCATTACTTAATTATAAAACCTGTTACCTTCATAATCTATGTAACTAAACATTTCTTTTTAAACATCGTGAAAGTTGGTTTCTTGATTGTTATACTTGTGTTCCTTTCATTGTGAGAGAGAAAGAGTTAATGATAGTCACTTTCAAAGTAGGTTAGACTTCAAATAATATTTAGAGAGAAGGACTAGACTTTTTGCTACAATTTTGTCAATCACATTTCACCAAACAAACTGGCCATATAAAGGCTTACAAAACAAACAACAAAATAACTAACTAAACATGATCAACCCACTAACCTAAATAAAAAATTCAATCCATTAACCTTTGTATATGGTAACTTAAATAATCAACTGGGAGAGCATGTTGAAAATGGTGAAAATGTGATGATGAGGACCGTTGAAAGGGGTCAATGCAACAGTTTTACAATAAATAGGAATTTAGAACATTTAGCAAATCAAATAGAAAACTGGCTAGTTTGAAACAATAAACACTAGTAACAATAACAATAAACAAAAAACACTCAAATATTGTTTTCAAGAATGTTATATATTGCTCTCTAGTTTTTACCAGTGTTACAAAGCTTATCTAAAGATACAAGTACTTGATATACTTTATACTACATCCTACAGTCGGCCATACTTTGAAGACTGGAAACACTAATCTAGACAACAAGATCAATGTAGAGTCAAAAGGGCAGATTGCTTTTTGACTTGTAACTATGACATGCCATAGCTCACATCCTTATCTATGACAAAAATGATAAAAGTACAAAAGTAGAAGTTACAGACAAAAGATCTTAATCTACAGTTTGAAAAAAATATAGACTTTTCACCATCTCATATAAGTTGGTAAGTCGTCAAAAATGGCAACGGAAAGTTGTTCAGCTTTTGTCAAAAGTTAATTCAAAGAAAACATGTATTCTCTGTCTTCGGAAGAAATCAGTCTTTGGCTTCGGAAGACTTTATCTTTGAAGCTTCGGAAGACTTATCTTTGGCTTTGGAAGATTTGGTCTTTTGGATTCGGAAGATTTGATACATAGCATAATTCACTGAGTTTTATCAAATCTTCCGAAGTAACTTTCTTGTACTACACATGTGCATGTCGAGACCTCTAGTTGTTCTTTGGTTGCATCAGCCTCTAAATGTATTCCTCACAGACATGGTCATGGACAAGAGAGAGTGAGAGTATAAGTATTTAATCCTCATCACATAAGGAAATACTTGTCCTACAAACATAACCCGTCTCGCCAGACGGCGACTATAAAATTAGTTAGAGACATGTGGCAGTTGGATGGCAAAGATGGCATCCTCAGCAAACACCAATCAACTTCAGACGTAATAACCGCATGACACTAGGTGGAATAAAATGCTCACATAATCATGTAGGAAAGCCCTAATTGGAAGCCTATAAATGGTAAGAATGGGTTATGATACATTTTCTACGCTCTCTAACATTATACTCACACTTGCACTTCGCCTTCTTCTAATTTCTTTTTGTATTAAAGAAAATTCGATTCTCATACGAAGGGCATAAGGAATAACACTTTTTTTTCTATTCCTTGTGGAAACGTTTACTGTTATGCAGATTCGATTAAGGAGTGAATAACAAAAACTTCATCCGGATTCAACAGTAGATGAAACTGATTGAATTTGAGGAGTTCATTAACATTTCAATCTAGTTAAATTTACATGGCTGGGTTTTACAACAAAGAAATACAAATCAATTTGGGTCTCCTATCTTTGTACCACTCCTAATTAGGATGGTTACACTCTGTGTTACATTATATTGTGATATCCATAAATAATTAGATGTACTTGA
Source organism: Flaveria ramosissima (assembly GCA_025215565.1). Taxonomy (NCBI): domain Eukaryota; kingdom Viridiplantae; phylum Streptophyta; class Magnoliopsida; order Asterales; family Asteraceae; genus Flaveria; species Flaveria ramosissima. The sequence goes on along the minus strand of CM046036.1, from coordinate 49,960,961 downwards.
ATTTTCATGATGCATATTGGTGACTTGAACACTCGAGATTGAGTCATGAACTTTAATTAATTAAAAGAGACATCAAGAATAATGTGACACCGGCATTTTCAGATCATTTTCCGACTAGAACCAATATTAACTTTCTGATCATACATACATGCATTTAATGATGTTTACTTAAATACGTCAGTTATTGCATGAGTGTTCACGAACCTTCACACAACAGTAATTCGAATAATTGTCGGATCCCACACGAGTCTATCCCCGAATGTTTGTAATTTATCAAAATGGCTTTCAAACAAATATAACTGGTGTAACATTATATGTTATGTGATTATTTGATTAAATGTTTTGCTTGGTTGTGAAAATTGTGAATTTCTAAGCATTTACACATCTTCACGCATTTTCCGCTTTTAAAACCTAATTGTTATAAAAATTGCTTCAAGCTAATAAAATAAATGTTATTAGTTATATTATGTGATCACTCCATGATTTTGTTTTAGGGAAATGCAATCGCGTAGCATTACAGTAATTTTATAAAACGACAAAGACTTGTATTGTAAAAAAAAAAACAAAATCTCAACCCTAACACCCATCCCCATTAACGACTGCCCCATCTCTTTTTCTCTCCATTTTTGCGAAAATAACAACACACACACACATCATTCTTGCTTTGATTTCTTACATTTGGAAGTGGAATTCAATCGTTCTTGCATCATAAACGTGTTATTTAGCACCCATTACACGATTAAAGTACATTTATGTTCAATTTCATACATTTTGTTTATCATGATGAACATGAACCCTAGATATCTAAAAGGGAATTAGAACTTGAAACTAACTATTAATATAATGTTAGTATGCAATACTATTATGAATGTAGGGATTTGTTTTGTCAAATTGTGTTGTTTAAGTCAAATACCGACACTTGCCTATAAAGAGAACTTTGTTTTGGGGCTTTTGTAGAAATTGTATGATTTTGATGAAATCAAATTGAATTGTTGATATTAGGATGTTAGTTAATGATAATGGATGAAAATTGGTGTTTTCATCTTGTGATTTTGGCTTGTTTTTTTGGGATTTTTCCATTAAAGGCAATTTTTGGGTTGGTTAGTTTCTAGATTGCATTCTATGCATGTTTAATAGAGTTTGATGATTTATATGTGATGTTTAGAACCTAAAAATGGATTGGGAATGACTGAAATGTTAAAAAGTCCCATATGTTCATACTTGTTATTTATGGAAAATTGAGTGACATGACGTTATGTATGTTGTACGTGGTATGTGTATGATGACGTATGTTGACTTGGGATTATGTTATATAAGGATTCCTATAAGTCTGATGCAGCCAAAACATCCAAAGTATCTCTGCATGCATGCACTGAAGAACAGGAGTAGAAATGCTTCGGAAGTTTTACACCATGCACTAGAAATATTCTAAGTGTAAAATCTTCCGAAGCCAAGACCAACATCTTTCGAAGCCAAAAGTGAAGTCTTCTGAAGCTTCAAAGACAAAGTCTTCCGAAGCCAAAGAGTAAAGACAGATTTCTTCCGAAGACTTTTAGAGATATGCCTTTATCTGATGTACTTTACCATAAAGCTGGACCACCTTTCCGCCGCAACTATGTAAAGTCACCAACTTACATGAGTTGGTGAAAAGGTCCATGCTTTTGGTAACTGTACATTGAGGTCTTGAGTCCATGCTTTCTACTTTATGTACTTTTATCCTTTTTGTAATATATTAGGATGTGAGCTATGCCATGTCCTAGTCACTAGTCAAAAGACAAATCTGTCTTTTGACTCTACATTTGATTTTGTAGTTGTCTAGTCAATTGTATCCAGCTGGCCTTCAAAGTATGGCCGGCTGTAGGATGTAGTATAAAGTATCTCAAGTACTTGTAACTTTCTATTGTATGCTTTGTAACATTTGTAACAGAACTTGAGAAGCAATATACAACATTCTTGAAAACCAATTACTTGTGTTGTTTGCCATCTTGTTCTGTGTCATATTTACTTGTGTTCTTAGCATCTTTCATTAACAAGTTAACCAGTTCCCTATTTGATTTGTTAAGTGTTCTAAGCAATTCTCCTCATTGTGTTGTTGTGTTGTAAGTGCATACCCTTCATCGGTCCTGCCTTTGGTATCAGAGCATTTCAGGCTCTTGATATAAGATCTCACCATCTTAAGATCCCTCACACACACAAAATACTTAACAACTCAAATGGCAGCTATTACCAAAGCTGATATGGAAACTTGAACTATGACAAAGTCTCCACTGATCACTCCTGAAGACTTTGATACTTGGTGTCAAAGAATGGAAGGCTTCATCAAGTCTCAAGACTCCAGGATATGGGACTCTGTTGTTGAAGGACCTTACATACCAAGCACCACTTCTGCTACTGGTGGTGGTATGACTCCTAAGGCTATGGCTGATTACTCTGAAGAAGACAGGAAAAGAATAGAGATTGATCAGAAAGCCATGACAGTCCTTCAAACTGCTCTTCCAAACTCCATCTATAGAGGCTTCAAGAAGTGCAAAACTGCCAAGAAACTATGGGAAGCAATGAAGCTGACGTATGAAGGGTCTACTGAAGCAAAGGATAACAAGAAGGATCTCCTGAAGCAGCAGTAAACTTCACCTTTAAGGTAGGTGAAACCATGACTCAACAATACTTCAGGTATGTTAAGATTGTGGATACTCTAATGAATGTTGGAGTAACTCTTGAGAACAGGGACATTGTAAGGAAGTTTATGTCCTATCTTCCTAGACAATGGACACATTACTGTGTTGTTATCAAGAGGACTGAGAACCTTAAGACTCTTACTCTTACCGAGTTGTATGGTATTCTTAGTGGCTACCAGATGGAGATGAACATGTAAAACTCATCTGGTAACTCCAGCAATCAACTGAGTTCAGCCCTCCATGTGGTTGAAAGGGAAAGTATTGACCCACAGCATCATCTTATATGCTTCCCTGATGATGGATGGTCCATGGGACAACCCTTAACGATGTTAAAAGACGAATTTATCTCTCATTTAATTGTGTAATTATCTTGAATTAGATAACTACAGTTGCTTATGTTTCGGTATGTTCTAGGAGCTAAAAGTGGATAAAACGCTGCTTAGTATGGAACGAAGTGGAACGGGACATGCGTGGAAGGAAGAAGAGAAACAACAAAACATTCAGGGCTCCATCGTAATTTACGGTGGCCACCGTAAATTACGCTGGACTTACAATATTCAATTTCCCCACCGTAACACAGAAGATAACTACCCTAGCAGTTTGAAGTCTACCGTAACTTACGGTGGCTACCGTAAGTTACGGTAGAGATGACGAACAAAAGTGTAACTGCCTTATTAAAATCGTGGGGAGGTGCCTTTTCAGAGGCTCTGGGGAGACCTGACGACTTCTGGGGAGAAAAGGGGCGATTTTGGCTGTTCTTGGTTGGTTCCAAACATTGGGTTTTGTGTTTTCGATTCGTATGAATATTAATCGGTGTGTGATGATGACGTACCAAAACATGCGTGGCTAAACATTTGGTGATCATCCTAGATGTAAGGTTTGCTTTTGAAACACTATGTTTGTGCTCGAATTTCTAGAATAATAACTTTGAATGTTTGTTTGAGCTATTAATGTGTTTGGATATTTGTTTGTAAATTGTTGATTGTTGTTTGATGTTAATCTAAACCATACGTTCTTGGTGCCATTGGCAATCGAGATATCATGGGAGGGATTAGGGTTGGATAATTGTCAATTGAACATCGAGTAACAACCTCGAATTTACCAATCCGAGTACTTAGTTCTCCTTCTTCACAAACAAATAATCAAACACGAACCATGCCTATATGGTTCTTTCAAATAGGCATAAACATTAGTGTGGATTAAAACCTAAAATCTAGGATGGTCGATTGTTCCTAATCTGTTTACAAAAGTATTCTTTGATTTGCAATCTATTTAGTTACTATTAGTTCTTAAACCAAAACAATCCAACTTTTAATATTAAATTTTAGCATAGTAGTTTAATTGTAGTGAATTCACAAGACTATAAAATAAAACATTTTCCACAAACTCCCTGTGTTCGATACCTTTTTACCACTATCTATTAGTTGTTAATTTGGATTAAATTTACGTGTACCACAACATCACGTCAAATTTTGGCGCTGTTGCCGGGGAGTAGTACGTAACGTGTGTTAGTTTATTAGTGTTGTTTTGTTATTTTTGGGGTTAAGCTGGTTGTGTGTAGTGTGCAGGTTTTTCAGGTATATGCATACCAAGAACTCGCGCTCATCATCACCATTAGTGTTTGATCCAGAAATTGAATGAGCCGCTCGTAGGAACAGAGTCTTACACAGACAAAATAAAATCAGTGGTCACCAATAGCACCTACATCACCCGCTATACCAAGCAACACAATGGATCCACCATCACCACCTACTACTGCGGGTCAAACAACACCATCCAAGCCTTTACCCAATCCTTCATCAACACCTGAGATTAAACCACCCCATACCCCATTACCTACAAGGACCCAAACCGACCACCCTTTTAGCTTTAACCCCTCAACAACCATTCCGCATTTTTCATATTTCTTTCCAACAACCGGTCAATCATCATCTTCTCAACCAGTACCACCACCACAACCATATCAGCCTATCCCATCCATAGTTCATACTCCCTCTACCTCTCAAATGCAACCGGATACACAATACCAACAACCGCAAGTTGTGCAAACCTCGGGAGCATAAGGAGTTGGCTTTAATGGTGGTTATGGTGATGAATTTGAGAGATATGAGGAAGAAGGGTATATGTATGAAGTAGATGCTGGTCAAGGGAATTATGCTTATGGTCAAGGACAAGGTATGCAAGAATATGTGAGACCACAACCACAAGTTGTGCAGCAACAAATTATACCACAACAAGTACAACCTCAAGTGAGACCACATGGGCCACAATTTCAAGGGCATATTCCTCAACAACATGGGGGGCAATATTTTAACCACCTCTTCAACAATTCGTACCTCCAGGACCACAAGTTCAAAGACCAATGGTCCTCAGCGACCAAGAGTTAGGTTGGGTGTCCCACGAAGGCATAATTGGGACACTGCTAGGGGTATTGAGGCACACTTTCATCCGATCATCACAAATAATCCTTCACCAGTGGTCATCCCTCAAAACAATCAAGGGAGAACGTTTGAAGTCTGAACAAATTCACTTCAAAGTTTACCAAAGTATAAAGGGTTAGCAACAGAAGAACCCTATTTTCATTTGGAGGCTTATGACTCAATTTGTAACACAATTGGTGGTCAAGGATTTTCTGCGAATGATGTCAAATAGGTATTGTTTCAGTTTGCGTTGGAGGATAAGGCAAAGAGGTGGTTCTACACTTTGCCATCTGCTTCAATTTAAACATGGGCTGAGATGCAACAAAGGTTTTTGGAAGAGTTTTTCACAGCCCAAAAGACCAATTATGCTTGGAGAAGCTTGAGAAGCTTCCAATAACAACAAGGTGAAATGTTTCATGAGGCTTTTGAGAGGTTTAATTTGATGATCAAGAATTTCCCTCATCATGGAATTGAGTTACGGGAGTTGTTGAATGCTTTTCACGAAGGGCTTCATTCTGAAGATGCCCGGGATTCGATGTCCATAACAAATGGTACGTTTGGTACCAACTATGAGCAAGACGATTGGGCATTCTTGGAAAAAATGGCGGTCACATCAAAGAGAAAGGCTCAATCATCAAGACGAGCACGACCGGTCATTACACGAGCTCCAGTTCATGCGGTGGATGATGGTAATGTACAAGCTACAAACCAAGTTTATAGTGTTTGTACAAATTGCAATGAGTTAGGACATACCGTGGATTCTTGCACGGTAACTTTTGAACAAGTGGAGGAAGTGAATGCTATTCAAGGGCAAGGGTATGGTGGAAGAAATTACAACATGAATTCAAACACCTATCATCCGGGTTTGAGAAACCACCCGAACTTTAGCTATGGGAATTCGGCCAATCAATCCAACCCAAATTTCCAAGGAAAGACTCAAGGTAATTTTGTTCCTCGTCAACAATATCAAAATTCTCAAGGGAACTTTAGAGGGGGAAACAATCAAGGGTATCAAAAGCCTTTCCAACCATCAAGAAATGATCAAGGAAGTGGTTCGGGTCAAAGTTCATCAAGTGGGAATGAAGTGATGGAGATGCTAAAGTCCATGCAACAGGAGATGCAAAAGAGGAATCAATTGGATGATGCTAGAGCTCAAAAAGATGAAATTCGAGACAAAGCTATTCAATCATTGACCAATCAAATAGGGCAACTTGCAACGGATGTGGCGAATCTCAAGAAGAACAAGGGCCAACTTCCTAGTGACACCAAGGTAAATCCCTCTCACAGTTCTTCTCGTAATATTCCTATTAACCATGTTAGTGTTTTGAGAAGTGGTAAAGAATATAAAACACCATCATCTTCGGTTTTAATCGAGGGGGTAGTTGAAGATATTATGGGTAATGAAAGTGATGATGATGTTTCACCGGTTACACCTAAAGAATTAAATATAAAAACATCGGGGTTGGGTGAAAATGTAAAGAATGAAAAAGTTGAGGGTGAAACGAGTCAAGTCCTGTTTCCATCGGCTTTACTTGATCCGGGTAGGAAAAATTTATTGCATCAAGAGGTCCTCAAAAAGAATAATTGTGGGATATGTTTAAACAAGTAAAAATTAATCTTCCACTACTTGATGTAATAAAACAAGTACCCACTTATGCTTAATTCCTAAAAGAGTTATGCACACAAAAAAGACAACAAAAGAAGAAAATGCCTAAGCGGGTGGATTTAGCCGGGCAAGTAAGTGTAGTTTAGAACGGGGAGCTTCCTCCTAAGCTCCAAGATTCGGGTACGCCATTAATTAACATTCAAGTTGGTAATTTTCAAATGGCAAAGGCGTTACTAGATCTTGGAGCCAGGGTGAGCATTTTACCGGGGGGCTTGTATGACCAATACGACTTTGGTCCATTAGCAAGGGTAGAGACAACGGTTGTTTTAGCCGATTTATCTCATAAGCTACCTCGGGGGATGGTTCAAAATGTGATTGTGAAAATTGATGAGTTCTATTACCCGGTTGACTTTTTATGTTGGACTACTCATTCGCGGACCCAAAACAACAGCAAAATGTTATTTTGGGTCGCCCATTTTTTAGCACCGCACATGCTGTGATCGATTGTAGATTTGGTACAGTCGATATGACTTAAAAATGCGTTTGAATGTCTTTACTAACAATTCTAATGTTGTTGATGTTGATGAGTGTTTCATGGCAGATTTAGTTGACGGATGCAACCCACATGAGTATGAGGAGGATGGTATGGATGTTTGTTTGTGTGATTTTTCTAAACAGGTACATGCTTGTGCACTAAGGGTTGAACAGGAAAAACAGGATGCTATGGCTTTGAAGGAAGGTCGACCACCATGGACTCACCAATTCGAAGGCTTGCCGGTGGAAATAAGCTTGGGTACTAAACCATCACTAGAAGAACCACCAAGGTTGGAGCTCAAGAACTTGCCAAGCCATTTGAAGTATGTCTTTCTAGGGGATAATGACACACTACCGGTCATTGTTGCATCTAATTTGGAGATGGCGCAAGAACAAGCCTTATTGGAGGTTTTAAAGGAGAACAAAGGAGCTATTGGATGGACGATTGCCGATCTCAAAGGAAGTAGTCCATCAATCGTCATGCACAAGATAATCACCACCAAAAATGCAAAACCAACACGGGAAGCTCAAAGGCGATTAAATCCGAATCTAAGGGAGGTAGTAAAGAAAGAGGTAATTAATGGTTGGATGCGGGAATTATCTATCCGATTTCGGATAGTGCTTGGGTAAGTCCTACCCAAGTTGTGCCTAAGAAGGTCGGCATTCAAGTAGTCAAGGATAAAAGTGGTGAACAAATTGCCACCCGACCAGTCACCGGGTGGCGTGTATGTATTGATTACCGTAAATTGAATGCCGCCACTTCTAAGGACCATTTCCCGCTACCTTTTATTGACCAAATTATTGAAAAATTTTCGGGTCAAAAATACTACTATTTTTGGATGGGTATTCGGGTTACAATCAAATAGCAATACACCCGGATGACCAACACAAGACCACTTTCACATGTCCATATGGTACCTTTGCCTTTAGGCGAATACCATTTGGCTTGTGTAATGCACCAGCAACTTTCCAACGATGTATGATGAGTATCTTTTCAGACATGGTTGGCGAGTCGCTTGAAGTGTTTATGGACGATTTCTCAATTTTTGGCACTAGTTTTGAATCTTGTCTCAACGAATTACAATAAGTTTTAAAAAGATGTGTTGAGAAAAATTTAGTGCTTAGTTAGGAGAAGAGTCATTTCATGGTGCAAGAGGGTATTGTGTTAGGTCATGTGATATCGAAAAGGGGGATGGAAGTGGATAAGGCAAAAATTCGGGTAATAGCATCTTTGCCGCCAGCGAAAAAATGTTAAGGGTGTAAGGTCATTTTTGGGACACGCGGGATTTTATAGACGTTTCATCAAAGGTTTTAGTGTCATCACAAAACCTTTATGTGTGACGCAAGCGACACAACAATTGGTGCAGTTTTGGGTCAACGAATTGATAAGCAGCCGGTGGTAATTTACTATGCAAGCAAACTTTATCCGAAGCGCAACTAAATTACACTACAACCGAGAAGGAATTATTAGCGGTGGTGTATGCTTTGGATAAGTTTCGTTCGTATATTTGGGGGAGCAAGGTGGTTGTCTATTCGGATCATAGTGCGGTCCGGTACTTGATGGAGAAAAAAGACGCGAAGCCCCGTTTAATTCGATGGGTGTTGTTGTTACAAGAGTTCGATTTAGAGATCCGGGACAAAAAGGGGAGTGAGAATGTAGTAGCGGATCACTTGTCTCGGATCCCGGTGGAAGAAATTGACGATGTAAGTGAAATAAATGAAAGGTTTCCCGATGAGCAACTACTAGCTGTATCTACCTTTGTTGCACCATGGTATGCTCATTACGTGAACTATTTAGCCACGGGTGCCATTCCAAATCATTGGGCCAAAAAGCGAAGACAATAATTTATGATCCAAGTGAAGCAATACATTTGGGATGAACCGGATCTTTTTAAGGTCGGGCACGATCAAGTCATCCGGAGGTGTGTGCCCGAAACTGAGGTGTTGGAAATCTTGACTCATGCCCACTCATCCGCATGTGGAGGTCATTTTAGTGGGCATAAAACGGGCTACCGGGTTCTCTCATGTGGGTTTTATTGGCCCACTATTTTCAAGGATGCGTGTGAGTTCGCAAGAAAGTGTGTTAAGTGTCAAAGAATGGGAAGAATTTCAAAGAGGGACGAGATGCCATTGCAACCGATTTTGGTTGTGGAAATATTTGACGTATGGGGTATTGACTTTATGGGTCCCTTTCCAAACTCTAATGGGTTTTTATACATTTTGGTGGCGGTGGATTATGTCTCAAAGTGGATCGAAGCAATTGCAACAAGAACGAATTACCATTCGCTTGTCTGTAAATTTGTCCAATCCAACATCTTTGCTCGTTTGGCATTCCAAGAGTGATCATAAGTGATGGTGGCTCGCACTTCAAGAATTTTAATTTTGGAAAACTGTTGAAGAGGTATAGTGTGAATCACCGGATTGCCACACCTTACCATCCACAAACAAGTGGACAAGTTGAAGTATCCAACCGTCAAATTAAAGAGATTCTCATGAAAACGGTTCGAATGGATAGGAAATATTGGTCAAGCAATTTGGATGATGCGTTGTGGGCATACCGAACGGCCTACAAAACTCCAATTGGCACAACACCTTACCGAATGGTGTATGGAAAGGGTTGTCATTTGCCAATGGAGCTAGCACATCGAGCGCATTGGGCAATTAAGATGGTGAATCCGGACTATGATGAAGCGGGAAAGATGAGTAAGTTGCAATTGAATGAATCAGAAGAGATTAGAGACGAGGCGTACGAGTGTGCATCGGCTTACAAAGACAAACTTAAAAAGGTACATGATGCAAAGTTAAGAAAAAAGTCTTTTGAGGTGGGACAAAAGGTTTGGTTGTACAACTCAAGGCTCAAGATGTTCGCGGACAAGCTTAAAAGCAAATGGATGGGCCCGTATGTTGTTCGGCGAGTTGGGAGGTTTGGTGATGTAGATATCCAAGATGAGCAAACAAATAAACAACAAACGGTGAATGGCCATAGGTTGAAGCCATACTTGGAGGGGAACGACATCAACAACTTGGAGCTTGATAAAGCGGGCTACATTTTACGCCCGGTCGAGGAGGAACAACCATGAGAGGCCCAGGTTTGGTAGTGTAAATAGCTAGCATTTTGTTTAGTTTGTTTTGTATAAGTTGCATAATTGCCGCACTCGCTTGAATCTTATGTTTGAAACAAGTGTGGGGACATTCGGGTCACGAATTGCTCTAACATTGTGTTGAGGACAACACGGGATTTTCGAGGGGGTAGGGTAATTCTTTCATGTAAAAAAACACCTAAAAATTTTGCGAAGATTAAGAACCCAGGGTCTACCGTAACTTACGGTAGCCACTGTAAGTTACGGTGGAAAGCAAGGATAGGAGGCTTACGGTGAAAATGTACTGTTTTACGGTGACATTTTTGTTCCAGCACCTACCGTAAGTTACGGTACCTACCGTAAGTTACGGTACCTACCGTAATTACGGTAGGCCTGGCGATGAGGAAGTTCTTCACATAGTTTCTGATTTTGAAGAAAAAATTGCAAGAAAACACGTTTTTGTGACCAAATTTTGAACCCTAGGTCCGAAAATTTTAGGGTTCTTCAAGTTTTTGTTTTTTTTGGTTTCTAGCATCATAAGTCAAACGTATGTGATATTATTTTGTTAGTGTTGATGGTGCATTGTGAAGACTAAGGTTGTTGTTCTTATTGGTTCATACACACTTGCTTGTTCTTAGTTTATGTTTGTGTGACATGGTGTTCTGATCGTTATTATGGTAGTAGATGTAAGTTTGAGATGCAAGTTGTGAATTTTTGGATATTTTAACATTGTAGATGCATCATGTCCAATATTTTGTTAGAACTAAGTATGAAATTTTCTGTTCATTAGTATCTATTACCATGGTAATAAGCAAGTGTGGGGATTTGTTAAAAAATTGGTACTGATTTTGTTTATGTTTTTGGTTGTGTTGTTTGTTTTTGTGAATTGTGTAGGAAAATGGTAAGAACTAGTGAACCATTGGGAGCTAGTTCATCTTCAAGAGATAAAGGCAAGCAACCAAAAATGCAATCTAAAAAAAGGAAGTATGTTGGAAGAGACATCGACACTGAGGAGGATGAGGATATGGTAGAGTTGAACATGGCTAACAAACCGAAGTGGGAATCAGGTCCCTTAGATGATCAGCCGGAGGAGAGGCAACCGACATTATTTCATGACCGAATGAACCGGTTAAAAAACAAGGCTGCTACGTTCATCTGTGAGAGGGAAGTTAGAGAGGTTGAGTTTGGGCCATTTAATGTGTTTGCCCGGTTTTGCGCCTTAGGATGGAAGGTAGCGCTAAGTTGTTACAACAAGGATAACCAGAATCTGTTTACGACCAAGATTCAAGAATGGATGACAACATTAAAATGCAACAGGTATGATAGGCCATCGCAGATGAAGTTAACTGTAGAGGTTAATGGGATAAGGGTGGAAATGTCGTTTGAGTCACTTCGAAAATTAGCAAAATATGACAGCTTGCCTGCTCGTGATTACATGGTCCCAAACCTTGATGATTTGTTGATTAAACCGGAGAAACATCAGAGGTGGAATGACATGTTAGCGGCTTTGTTCTTGCCTGGTACTTATAGTGGCATTTTGTACCAGAGGAATTTGAAGATTGAAGCAAAATTGCTACTGACTATTTGCATTTTGAATATCATTCCACGAAGAGGAGATAAAGAACAAGTGAGATATCCGGAAGTACCAGTCCTTTATTCATTGCTCAATGGATCTCCTTGATTCCCGATACAGTATTTAATTATGAACCATCTTGGATATGTCGTAACAAAGTGGGAGGGACCATCATCCCGTATTGCCGAATTATTACGAGATTGTTGAAGCAGCTTAAAGCAATCACATCAGAGGATAAAGGAGCATTCAAAAGGCACAAGCCTATGGAGATTCAGAAGATGGGTATTGGATGGACCTACACTCAATCAGAGAGATGTCACAAGCTTAAATCGGAGGGCCAAAGATGGAGAGTATTGAAAGTTGACGCAAGGTCACTAATACCAGGTGAAGATGACGAACCAGAGAGTGGAGAGGAAGCCCTGAGTGGGGATGAGGATTATGCGGATGAGCCTCATGGTGAGAATGTGAATGTGGGCCAAGGGGGCCTAGGAGGGGGATATAGTGGTGCTTTCTATGATTACACGGAGCATTCTTACGCGCCAAATTGGGCTTACAATGGTACTATGCAAGAAGTTATTGAGAACCAACGTCCTCCGGCACCTATTTTTGATTCATGGTCGGGCTCGGAGCAAACTTTATTTGATCAACAGACGATGAGTGCTAGTATGGAGCGAGCCCTAAAGCAAAATTTTGTCTTCAATAGTCATGGAACCGTGCTCATGCTTATTCTCATGAGCTAGAGATGAACAACTGGTATGAAGATGACCAAGAAAGAAGGATGCATGCGGATTGGCATGCAGGGCGGCCTGTGGTTGTGGATCCACCTCCGGTGGATTATGCATCTCTACCACCATACGATGGTAGTGTATAATATCCAACCCGACCGCTCCATCATTCACAATGGCTAGACCTCCGTCAACAACAAGGAGCATCGCAGGAAGGGGGAAGTGGTAGCGGTGCATTAGCTTTCGGAGAATGGAATGAGATGATGTCTTCCATTTTCGGGTCGCCTCAGCCGCGCTACTATTAGTCAGGTGGTGTTTCTTCTTGTACATTTTATGAATATTTGTTGGCTTGTTATGTTTATGGTTGGGTGGATGGGTGGAGTTTAGTATGTTGTCTTGTTTGGGTTGTGTGAGAGTTGGTGGTGTAATGTGTTAGAAAGAAAGTAAAAGAAAAAAAATATAAAATGAAAAATACCAAAAAGAAATCTGTGGCCTGAGTTTATGAGCTTTTGGTTTGTTTAAGCGATCAAATCTTCCTAAAACTGTACATTGGGGTCAATGTATCTCAAGTGTGGGGATGGGGAGAAATTTTGAGTTTTTCTTAGAAAATCAAGCAAAACAATGTGAGAATTTGAAAAACCTTGTATTAACCCCAAATGATGCACCGACAACCCTTAATACCCCTTTGTTCTTGATGAGAGTGGCAACGAGTGGGGGTGCATTAGAACCTGTGCTTGAATGCGGTTTGAGTCCTTAGTTGAATGTGAATGTGAAAAGGATAAGGGCAATTAGGTAGCCTCATCATGATGAGTGCGAGTGTGGGTTTTGGGGGGTTGGACCTCATTACTTATATATATGAGTTTGGTTGCGAGAGGGGTGGGGGTTTGGACATTTAGTTGCCTAATTTTGTGCCTAAAAGCCGATCATTTGTCACCCTTAGCTAGTTACCTAAAAATTCACCCGACTTGACCCGGTCTTATAGTGTTAGTAGTTGTTTTAGTAGTGCGTAGATATGCTTGATGTTATGTTGAAGGTTTGCTTTATTAGCTTCCGTGTTTGCTTTGATGATAAAAGGAAAAAAAAGGAAAAAAATTGGAAAAAGCGATGTAAAAAAAAAGAGAGAGAAAAACAAAGAAGAAAAAAAATTGAAGTTGAGTATCTTGTACAAAGTAGTTAAGTTTGATAGTTATTTGTTTATTTTATTGTGTAATAAAAGATTGGATTAAGTTTTCGCTACTTCATATATGTTCCATTTCCTATCCGTACACCTAGCCAAGTTACAACCTTGAAGTCCCTTTGATTCACATTCATGCTTGGCACTTATTAGGAGAAGGATCGATTTTGGTACAAGCTTATAGTTGTACAACCGCATGTTTGCCTTTTGTGTGTCTAGCTCATAATTGCTAGTGCTTACTTGTTGCCGAGAGGAGAGACATAGCGAGGGGTGCGTTATTTTGGGTGTTAATCAAGGGTTAGTAAAGTACTACATGTTTATGCTTGGTTTACATTGATCGTTTGTTTTGAAAATGATTAGATGAGTTGCTTGGGACAAGCAACGGTTAAGTGTGGGGATGTGACGAGTGGTCCATGGGACAACCCTTAACGATGTTAAAAGACGAATTTATCTCTCATTTAATCGTGTAATTATCTTGAATTAGATAACTACAGTTGCTTATGTTTCAGGTATGTTCTAGGAGCTAAAAGTGGATAAAACGCTGCTTAGTATGGAACGGAGTGGAACGGGACATGCGTGGAAGGAAGAAGAGAAACAACAAAACATTCAGGGCTCCACCGTAATTACCGTAAATTACGGTGGACCTACAATATTCAATTTCCCCACCGTAACACAGAAGAGAACTACCGTAGCAGTTTGAAGTCTACCGTAACTTACGGTGGCTACCGTAAGTTACGGTAGAGATGACGAACAAAAGTGTAACTGCCTTATTAAAATCGTGGGGAGGTGCCTTTTTAGAGGCTCTGGGGAGACCTGACGACTTCTGGGGAAAAAAGGGGTGATTTTGTCTATTCTTGGTTGGTTCCAAACATCTCCAAACATTGGGTTTTGTGTTTTCGATTCGTATGAATATTAATCGGTGTGTGATGATGACGTACCAAGTCATGCGTGGCTAAACATTTGGTGATCATCCTAGATGTAAGGTTTGCTTTTGAAACACTATGTTTGTGCTCGAATTTCTAGAATAATAACTTTGAATGTTTGTTTGAGCTATTATGGTGTTTGGATATGTGTTTGTAAATTGTTGATTGTTGTTTGATGTTAATCTAAACCATACGTTCTTGGTGCCATTGGCAATCAAGATATCATGGGAGGGATTAGGGTTGGATAATCGTCAATTGATCATCGAGTAACAACTTTGCATTTACCAATCCGAGTACTTAGTTCTCCTTCATCACAAACAGATAATCAAACACGAACTATGTCTATGTGGTTCTTTCTAGTAGGCATAAACATTAGTGTGGATTAAAACCTGAAATCTAGGATGGTCGCTTGTTCCTAATCTTTTAAAAAAGTATTCTTTGATTTGCAATCTATTTAGTTACTATTAGTTCTTAAACCAAAACAATTCAACTTTTGATATTTAATTTTAGCATAGTAGTTTAGTTGTAGTGAATTCACAAGACTATAAAATAAACACATTTTCCACAAACCCCCTGTGTTCGATACCTTTTTACCAATATCTATTAGTTGTTAATTTTGATTAAATTTACGTGTACCACGACATCACGTCACCTGACAACTCACAAAAGGGCCCTTTTATCACCTTTCCAGAGACTCCAAGGAAAAGCTACACTCAAGGAAGTCCTTTCCGAGAGACAAGTTCTTCTCATGCCTTTGTCTCTGCTGATGAAACCTCAGGCAAGTTTCTCTTCACCCTTGAAGATTTGAACTGTATCCATCCAAATGATCTGGAGTATATGGAGATAGTCCAGCAAATGGGTCTTCTCACTCACAAAGCCAAGAAGTTCTACAAGAGGACAGGAAGAAAGTTTTCAAGCAATGCAGCAAGTGGAAAGTTTGGGCTGGATAAAAGCAAAGTAAAGTGTTACAACTGTAACCAGATGGGACACTTTGCAAGAGAGTGTAAGGCACCAGGACAAATGGTGGCCAAGCACAAACCAGACCAAACTACACTGAGAAAGCCCCCCAGAATGAGAAGTCAAAGCAGCAAGCTGCATTTGCTGTTGTAGAAGGAGGCTTTGACTGGAGCTTTCAGGTAGAAGTTGCATCTCCAAACCAAGCACTCATGGCAGACCACGATGAAGCCAAGGTATTGGAACATCTTTGTACTCCTGAATGCATTGCTAAAGTCAATAGATACAGGTTATATAACTTAGAAATGAGATCTGATCTTGAGTCCTTAAATATCTTAAAAGCTTATTTTAAAAGAGCTGAAAATGATTATAAGCTAAAGATAGAGGACTTAGAGAAAACCATTTCAACTCTTAAACATGAGCATACAAACTACAAGACTCAGATGAAATACCTTATTACTAAGTTAACTGAATACCAGGCTGAGCTTGTGATCAGCAAAGCCAAGGCAGAAAAATGTGTTCTTGAAGAAGAAACCTTCAAGAACATAATATCCTCATCCTTGCATGCAAAAGTTTGTTATCAAAATAAGCAGGGACTAGGATCTTTTGAGATAGCTCCTCCACACACAATCTTGTCTGTAAGATCTCCTAGGTGTGGAACTTGTGAAGATGAGCTTCCCCTCATAGATCCTGTGACTAAAGAGGATGAAGAGGAGATGGTGGAGAATGGCTCTGAGAAGAGTGAAGAAGAGCATTCTAAGAAGGGTCACCATTCCTCTGAGGAGAGCAAAGCTGTTAGGATGACCAAGTCAAGAAGAAAGAACTTGATCAGGAAGGCCAAAAGAAAGTCCAAAAAGGCTCAAGAGATCAAGGCCACCTTCAATTCTGCACAGAAACAAGTCTTCATCTCTACAGGATTTGAAGTGGTAAAGGCTGAAGACACCAACTTGAACTCCATCAACAAGAGTTCTGGTTCATGTCCAAATCATCCTATCATCAAGAAGAAGGCTGATCAGTTGTGCATCACTGCTGTACAACCTGAACCATCTAGCTCCAAAGGTAGTTCTATCCTCACAAGAACTACCACAGCATCTTCAAAGATGAAGATGGAGAAGGAAAGTGATCAAGTTCAACCTTGTTCACAAAGGAAAACTCCTAGAAGGAAGAAAATGGACTGTGTTATGTGTGGGAGTACTTCTCATCTTGCTAAGGATTGTGTTTACAATCCAAAGAGTACTCTCCACATGAGCAAAAAAGAAACTGCTAAGAGTTTGGAAAAGAAGAAGCAAGCTTCGGAAGGAAAATCTATTTCCTTCGGAAGCTCCAAATGAAGAAGAAGACAAGTGAAAACTTGCTTTCGGAAGAAAATTTGGTCTCGAAAGAAAGGAATACTTCCGAAGCACTGAAGCCTACTGTAGTGAAAGCAAGATCTTCCGAAGGTCCAGTCATCAAAACTTCCGAAGTTATCAAAACTTCCAAAGTTATCAAAACTTCCGAAGTATTGAAGGTCAAGTCTAAGCTTCCAAAGGTGGTGTGGAAGTCAAAGAAAGACTAAGTGGCTGAAAGTTCTTCATCAATATCAGCAAATGATCCTTCTAACATGACTATAGAAACAATTACTGTTGCTTTGTCTTTAACTTATTTTGATGAGCCCAATACCAATGAGGCTTGGGTTTCCAAATGTAACTAACCATCTTTTTTATGCAGGAACAGCTCAAGATAAACAGAAATGTATGGATCATCGATAGTGGCTGTTCCAGGCACATGACAGGCAATAGGTCAGTACTCCAAAAGTTTGAAAGAATTGATGGAGGACTAGTTGCTTTTGGAGGAGATGCAGAAGGTTACATTACAGGAAGGGGCAAGGTCATAAATGGTAAGCTCAGCATTGAGAAGGTAAACTTTGTCAAGGAGCTTCGATACAATCTTCTGAGTGTATCCTAATTTTGTGATCAGAGTCATAACATGCTCTTCAGGCCCGGGGTGGTCATTCCTCATGAGCACATCTTGCTCAGAGCCCCCAGGAAAAGGAACATGTACAAGATGGACTTGCAAGAAACATCTCCCTCAGGAGAAGTTTCATGCTTTCTGTCTAAAACAAATAATTATGAATCTTTCCTCTGGCATAAAAGAATATGTCATGTAAACTTTAAAAACATGAATAAATTAATTAAGAATGATTTAGTAACTGGAATACCAAAGAAAGAGTTTACAAGTGATGACCACTGTGTTGCATGCTTGAAGGGGAAGCAACACAAGGTATCTCACAAGCCAATGGAAAGAAATTCTATCATTAATCCCTTACACTTATTACATATGGATCTCTTTGGCCCCACCAGTGTAATAAGTCTAGGAAGGACCTCTTATTTTTTGGTGATCACAGATGACTTTACTAGATTCACTTGGGTTTTCTTTCTTAGAACTAAGGATGAGACCCCTGAGATTCTGAAGATTTTCATCTTAAAGATTGAGAATCAACATGATCACAAGGTCAAAATCATAATATGTGATCAAGGAACTGAATTCAAGAATCATATCCTTGATATATTTTGTGATTAAAAAGGTATTACAAGACAATATAGTGCTCCCAGAACTCCTCAGCAAAATGGTGTTGCTAAAAGGAGAAACAAGTCACTAATTGAAGCTGCAAGAACTATGTTGTCTGACTCTAAACCGCCCATCACCTTTTGGGCAGAGGCAGTGAGCACTGTTTGCTATGTGAAAAACAAAGTTTTAGTAGTTAAGACACATGGAAAAACTCCTTATGAACTTAGGCACAAGGGAAAACCTTTCATTGGTTTTCTCAGGTCATTTGAATGTCCTTGCACCATCTTGAATACCAAAGATCAAATTGCCAAGTTTGCTGAGAAATCATATGATGGACATTTTATTGGATACTCTTCTCAAGCTAAGGCTTATAGAGTATACAATCTCAAAACTAAAGTAGTTGAGGAGTCGGCCAATGTGACTTTCAATGAGCACACTCCCAGTGTGAAAGGTTCTAGTCCCGATTGGCTATTTGATCTTGATTTACTTACCGTATGTTTTAACAAATCTTGTGAGAATGTTTCAGGATCAACAGATATACTACCTACAAGTGATTTTGACCCAAGATTTGAGCTAAGAAGACCTTCAAGTTACACATCTTCAGCTCCAGTGGTAACTAATCCTACAAATGAAGCTTCTACCAGCACATCAATAACAAATCCTGCTGATACTTCTGGGGTGCCTTCAAATTACAGTTTAGAGGCACAAAACTTAGGAGAAGGAGCTTCAAATGTTGAGAAAATGGTGGTGGTGAAAGTGATCAGGAAATTCTTGATGCTGATTACCACTCCATTGAAGACAACATCAATGATGTCACACACTCATTGGATCAAGTCAATCTTGATAAGTGTGCTGATGTGGGGGTGAATCTTCTCTGCCAGATCAGAATTTTTCAAATTTAGATCTTTCTAAGCAACTTGCTGTGATCCCTCAGCTAAGGATCCACAAGTCTCATCCTACCATAAACATCATTGGAGATGTTGATTCAGGGGTGAGAACAAGAGGACAAACCCATGAAGCAAATGTTTGTCTTCACTCTTGTTTCTTGTCCCAGATAGAGCCAAAGAAAATTGATGAGGCTTTAAAGGAATGAAGTTGGGTTGAAGCTATGCAAGAGGAGCTGCTTCAATTCAAAAGGCAAAAGGTGTGGAACCTATGTCCTCTTCCTCTAGGGAAGACTACCATAGGAACCAAATTGGTTTTCAGGAACAAGAAGGATGATAGAGGAATTGTCATCAAGAACAAGGCAAGACTAGTTGTTCAAGGGTATACTCAAGAAGAAGGAATTGACTACACAGATGTTTTTGCTCCTGTAGCAAGACTTGAAGCTGTTATGATATACCTAGCTTTTGATGCATCCAAGAACTTCAAGGTCTACCAACTTGATGTCAAGTGTGCTTTTCTTTATGGGGTGATTGATGAAGAGGTGTATGTCAGACAACCACCTGGGTTTGTAGATCCTGATCATCCTGATTATGTCTGCAGGCTTGATAAAGCTCTTTATGGGCTACACCAAGCACAAGGAAGTGGTATGAGACTCTATCTCGGTATCTCTGTCAACATGGCTACAAAAGGGTTACTATAGATGGAACTCTCTTCATCAAAGGAACAGGAAATGACATAATGCTAGTTCAAGTATATGTAGATGACATTATCTTTGGGTCAACTAATCCAAAGCTTTGCAAAGGCTTTTGAGAAGCTGATGAAGGACAGGTTTGAAATGAGTACCGGGGGGGGGAACTCAATTTCTTTCTAGGAATTCAAGTGAAGCAAGTTGACAATGGCATCTTCATAAGTCTGTCAAAGTATGTACAAGACATACATAAAAGTGTTAATACATATGTACCTAGTTTAGGAGCTTAATGTAAAATGTCTATCATATCTTACATATATGTAATGAATGAGTTGAAAGAAATGAAATATGTGATTGATGCTTATATTGTTTAATGTTTCATTGTTTATTGTATCATAACACATATTGAACTAACTATATAGGTTTGTGGTTGTTTACTAGTTCTTAGTCAAGAATGGTTGAGAAATGTGTTTAAACTTAATCGTATGAAGTATTCATGCGAATGGACCATGCTAATGGACCATACGCATGAACACTTCATGCTAATGGACCAATCACACGACTGAACCAGGAGACTAGATCAGTCGCATGATTAAGACATAAGATTGGCTTAGTCGCACGACTGAACCTTCAGTCGTGCGTATGGACCTATCGTGTGATTCAGTCGCATGACTGAACCATACTAATGGTTCAGTCGCGTGATTGTTAAGCCCTAACCTATAAATACCACTTAATTCGTGGAAAAATAAAACACTTGAAGAATTTCGACTCACATACGTACCCTAGCCATCCAGAGACCGTAGAGAACCTGTTCCAACTTCATAGATCTCAGTTGATCATGTTCTGATCATTCATAACGTTTCATTAATCTCTAGATTGATCGAAACTACGTTCTCACTGATTATATCGCCAATCAAATAGGATTCTGCACTATTTGATTAGGTTTACACGCATTATCAGTTAGTACTCTATACGTACACGGTCCTAACAAGTGGAATCAGAGCCTTGGCTCTTGATTTTGCGAGTTGATTCGATTAGTTTTGGTGCAAAAATCATGTTTTTCATTCAAAAGAGTCACCTTTTTGAGTAAAACAGTGTTTTCAGTGTCTCCAGATCTAAAAGTTTAAGTTTTTCGACTTATGGCAAATTAGGGTTCGTGAAAAATCGTATTTTTGTGTCAAAGTACCAAAAACCTTTGAATTTTCAAATCCAGCAGCCTCAGTCGCACGATTGGCTCAATCGCACGATTGAACTCAATCGCACCTCCCATACGCACGATTGAACTCAGTCGCCCATCCATTCGTGGACTGAACACCCCATTTGCATTGTCCATCCGCACTTGTTCAATCGCACGATTGACTCATCCGCATTGGTTCAATCGCACGATTGATTCATCCGCATTAGTTCATCCGCATGATTGACCCAATCGCATCTCTCCATTCGCACCAGTGAAACAGTTTTGTTCTAACTCTCAAAGTTTAAAGAAATAGAAGATCAGTACTCTGCGTTTACTGCTGGTAGAGACTCGAATCCAGAACCTTCTGCTTCTGGAGAATGAGGTTGGAAATTACAATAAGCCTCCTAAACTTATAACGTTAGATAAGTACCCACAATGGAAGCAAAGGTTTGAGATTTATCTAAATGGAGTTGATCCCAATCTGTGGGAATCAATCGAGACAGGTTATAGCATGCCGGTTGGTGCTGATGGTGTTAAACTTACCTTGGGTGGGATGACTGATAGCCAGAAGGTGAAATACAATGCTGAGAAGAAAGTGTATGCTCTGTTGACTCAGTTGATACCTAAGGATATATTCCACCAGTTTTCTGAGAACACACAGGCAAAGAAGCTATGGGAAGCCTTGGAGAAACGATACGACGGGAATGCATCGTTGAAAGCTCTAAAGGCAAAGGCTTTGAAGAAGGAGTTTGATAACTTCTCTTCAATGGGTAAAGAGAGCTTGGATGATGTCATAGACATATTCTACCATTTAATGAGTGAGCTGCACACTCATGGAGTCACAACGTCAATGGAAGATAAGGTCTCAAGCTTTACCGATGGTCTGCCAGAGAAGTGGGACTCGTTTGTGTCAAATTTGAGACAGAACAAGTTATTGGAAAAACTAGACATAAACGACTTCATCCTGAAATTAAGAGAGGAGGAACTGAGGATGAAATGCAGGTCACAGAAAGGATCCTATGACTAGAATCCTTCACTTTATAAATCCTCTTCCACTTCAACAAGTTCAGGAGCACCTCTTCAAACGTCATTTGTGTCTAGTTCGACTGCTCCTTCCCAATCCACTGCTTCGGGATCTGAAACGTCAGGGTCGTCTTGCACCCAATATATAGTGCCTGAAGCAAATGCTACTAAGTTGAAGACCAAGAATCTCGGGAATATCATTGTGGAGGTTGCAAAGGAGCATATGGACCTTTTAGCTGTGGTCGTTCATTCTTATGATGGTCTAGTTGCAGGAAAGATCAGAAATTGCCATCTGGCTGATGAGGATTACGAGCAGGTGGACGAGAATGAATTAGAAAGAATGGACATTATGTGGGCTTTAGCAAGTGCTGTCAGGCGAGCGAAAAAGTTTGTGAAGAAGACAGAACAGAACTTGATAGCCACAAAGGATACAACCTTTGGTTTTGACAAAACCAAAGTTACCTACTTTAATGGAGAAAAGGGGCACTTCAAACATTAATGTGTAAAGCCCAAGAAGACAGGTAATGGGAATCCTTTCTCATCATTCAACCGTCAAGACAAACCCACGAGTGGAGCTATTTCGTCAAGCAATGAAACAAAGGCCTTGACTGCTCAAGACGATGAAGGACAAGATTGGAACTTCAAGTTTGTGTCTCCGGGTGAATCGAACATTGCTAATGTCGAGGGTTTGGATTATGACACTGCAAGTGAAGGTGACATTGTAGTGGAACTAGTGATGTCAGAAAATAATGATAACGCTAACGCGGTCAATCACATGATTGAAGAAGATCTCAGAACGACATGTCTAGAGTCACCAGCATCTGAAGAGTCAAACTCTGCGCTGATGGCTAATCCAACCGAATCTTCACAGGTAAGTAACAAAGACTAACTTTTTGAAAGTCATGCTTGTAATGAATGTAATAAGTTTAGAGAAAGCATTGATCTTAAATTTGCTAGGTTATTAAATCATAATGATAGCTTAGTAAATGACTTACAACTGTGCACATAAGCTAATCGGATTTTAAAACAAAATGAGTGCAGTTATAAAGAGAAAATAGAACTTTTAAATAAACAACTAAGGGAAACCGAGGTTTTTGCTTTTAATCAAGCAAATGATATAAAGTTTTATTTGAACTCTTTATAAGAAACTAAGAAAGAAAAAGCAGTTTTGGAAGTCAAAGTCAACTCATTAAAACAAAAATTGCACAGTTGCACCAGTTCTTCTCACATAGTTCAAAACTTAGTGAAAGAACGGAACTATGGGGAAGGGTTGGGTTACAAAGTAGTTCCACCACCACATGAGATCTTGTTAAATGCTAAATGTAGACCAGTAAATAACAATCCTATTAAGGATCATGTGGTGTCCACTCCTCTAGTTAGTGATCCAGATTCCACGAGTAAACCGATGGAATCTGTCACTAAACAGAAGGAGGCTACTTTGAAGTCTAAAGGCAAGATGCCTACTGTGAATTTGGAAGAACAATTTGAAAAGGTTAATGTAAAGTCAGGTTCAAACATGTCTTCTTCATAATCCAAACTGACCAAACCAGTTAACCAAACATGTGCTTCACGTCAAACTCCAAATAAACAAAAGGCTAAAGATGTTAAAAAAGTTCAAAGAATAAATTTTGTTAAAGAAAAAAAAAATCTAAACAAGAAGTGTCCAAACCGAACCAGACTAAAGTCACACCTGTTTCACACACTTCCCCACAGAGACAATTTTCCCAATATGTAGAAGGTAGATCATGCTACAATTATGGAAAGAGAGGACACATCGTTTCTAATTGTCCTCATTATCAGACACCAAGAAAGAAAATTGAACTTTATGATACTAAACCAATTTCTTCAAAAAGGAGTTCTATTACTCCACCAAAAAGAAGTAATGAACCTAAAGTTCAAACCGTAAGCCAGTCGTCTGTTTATCACAAACAGGCCTTACACAAAACTGGCTTATGGAAAGAAAAGTCAAGTTCAGTGTCTGATACTGAGAACACTAAGAAGCATGATATGCCCTCACCCTCAAATGGTCAGTGGGTAGAATTTATGATGTGTGATGCCTCTGGGTCACCCAAGCCAGTTAAGGCTTGGGTACCTAACCTAAACTAATCATTTCCTTTAAATGTGTAGGGTGTCCGCTATAGTGCTTCTACAAATACCTGGATTGTTGATAGTGGGGCATCAAGGCACATGACCGGGAACTTGTCTCTCCTTTTCAATGTCAAAAAAATTTAAAGGGGGACATGTATCTTTTGCTGGAAATAAAGGAGGATACATCACGGCTCAAGGCGAAGTGGGCAACCAGAAAGTCAAGTTTGACAAGGTCAACTACGTTCAACAACTACAAAATAACTTGCTTTCTGTATCCCAGATCTGTGACAAAGGATTCAAGGTAGTCTTTGACAACAAGAAGTGCTATGTGTTGAAGAAGGAGTATGTGATCCCGGAGGATCAAGTCTTAATGTCAGCTTCAAGATATAATGATTTATATGACTTGGACCTATCAAAGGCGTCCACAACCGATCATCAAGTTCAATGCTTCTTGTCTAAGGCAACAGAGAAAGACTCCATTTCATGGCATAGGAGAATGGGACACATTAATCCAAGAAAGATGAATCACTTGATCCAGAATGATCTAGTGCGTGGAGTAAATGTTAAGAACTTCCAATTACCGGATTTTTGTGTCACGTGTAAGAAAGGGAAACATACAAAGAAGTCTTATAAGGAAAAGAAAATTCACTCAATTGACCTACCTCTTGAGCTTTTTCACATGGATCTGTTTGGGCCAGTTAGTACAAAGAGCATAACCGGTCATTTGTACTGCTATGTAGTTACGGATGATTACACAAGATTTTCTTGGGTGATGTTTCTGAAATCCAAATCAAAGACATTTGAATCATTCAAAGAGCAGGTAACTACATTGGAGTCACTCTACAAGCTGAAGGTAAGGCAAGTTCGCTCAGACAACGACACCGAGTTCAAAAACCAATGGATGGAGGCATTCTGCAAAGAAAAAGGAATTGTGCACCAGTTCACATCTGCCTACACCCCTCAAATGAACGGAGTTGCTGAGAGAAAGAATTGAAGCTTGATAGAGACAGCCCGAACGATGCTAGCAGACTCGAAACTGCCTATCCAATTTTGGAACGAGGCAGTTGCAAATGCATGTTACACCTTAAATCGAGTCCTGGTGGTCAAACGTCATGGTAAAACATGTTACGAGTTGCTCCAACGACGTAAACCTAATCTAGAGTACCTCAAACCTCTTGGCGCACCATGTACGCTGCTGAAGAAAAATCAGTCAGGGAAGTTCAGTGAAAAGGCTGAAGAAGGAATTTTTCTAGGATACAACATACCGAATAAGAGAGTTTACAACAACTCAACGGATTAAGTAGAAGTGTGGTGCAACTCAACGGGTCGACGTTCAGAGATACATCACCCCCCCTGCTGGAAAAGGACCCGCATTCTTCTTCGATTATGATGGATTCTTTAAGTCCTTCAACATCCTTCTATCCTCTTTTGATGATGAGTTAGCGACCAAAATGATGTACGATGTCTTAAACACGCCGTCCCTATACTCGATGTAAGTGACTCCTCCTCTGACGATGAAGAAGTTGAGACTGAACAGGTGAACCAGGAGGAACAGGTTCCTACTACTCCAAGTACACAAGCATCTGATGTTGATGCCTCTGACACTTCAGAACCTCACACTCCTAGTGCCTCAGATGCTGAAATTGGTGTTCACAATCTGGATAATAAGGTAGTTGTTCCCACCACTCCTGGATCACGACTAAATGTTTATCATCCTTTGGACAATGTCAGTGGAGATGTTCGATCAGTCGTACAGACCAGAAATCAGCTATACTCAGCTGATTATGCCTCAGTCATGGAAAAGGGATATCTTCATGACGGTGCTTATCGATGTTTTGTGTCTTAATTTGAGCCTAAGTATGTTAGTGAAGCATTAAACGATGAGGCATGGGTAAGTGCAATGCAAGAAGAACTCCTACAGTTCAAGAAGCTAGGAGTATGGACCCTTGTGGACAGACCAAAAGGTGCTAAAGTCATTGGAACTAAATGGGTCTTGAAATGCAAGAAAGACGATCAAGGGGTCATAATTCGCAACAACGCTCGACTTGTCGTTCAAGGTTTTAGACAAGTCGAAGGAATCGATTATAATGAAGTGTTTGCACCTGTGGTAAGGATGGAAGCAATCCGTATCTTCCTAGCCTATGCCTCTTACATGAAGATCAAAGTTTATCAATTAGATGTAAAGAGTGCATTCCTTCATGGTGAAATCCGGGAGACAGTGTACGTTAGCCAACCCGAAGGATTTGTGGATCCGTATCATCGGGACAGAGTTTACAAACTAGATAAGGCTCTCTACGGGCTCCACCAAGTCCCAAGAGCATGGTATGAAAAACTCTCAACTCATCTTGTGAAACACGGCTTTCGTAGAGGAGTGATTGACTGTACACTGTTCATCATAGAAAATGATGGTGACTTACTGCTAGTTCAGATCTATGTTGATGACATAATCTTCGGTTCCAAAAACGAAGCATTATGTAAAGAATTTGAAGCAGTAATGAAAGCTGAATTTGAGATGAGTGCCATGGGAGAGATGAAGTTTTTTCTCGGGTTACAGGTGGATCAGACACCAAATGGAATATTTCTACATCAGACCAAGTACGCAGGTGATATCCTAAGTCGATTTAATGTGGAGAATGCTTCGGCAGCTGAGACTCCACTTTCTACAAACCACGATGTGGCACCCGACGAAAATGGTGATCTGGTGGATGCCACCATGTACCGAGGAATGATCGGATCCCTCATGTACCTCACTGCCTCACGACCTGATATCATGTACGCGACGTGTCTCTGCTCCAGATATCAGGCAAAGCCGAAAGTCAACCATCTCATAGGAGTCAAAAAGATATTTTGTTATCTGAAGGGTACTCCAACACTTGGGTTGTGGTATCCTCATGATGATGACTTTGAGCTTTTAGCGTATAGCGATTCGGATTATGGCGGCTGCAAAATGAACTACAAGTCAACTTCAGCAGGATGTCAATTCTTTGGGAGAAGATTAGTCACGTGGCAGTGTAAGAAGCAGACGTCGGTTGCTCTGTCAACTTGTGAAGCTGAATACGTTGCTGCTGCAAGCTGTTGTTCACAAATCATCTGGATTCAACAGCAAATGCGGGACTACGGTTTGAAATTCTCTAACACTCCTATATTTGTTGATAATTCTGCTGCTATAGCCGTAACTAAAAATCCTATCCAACATCCTAAGACCAAACACATCGGAATTAATATTTCACTTTATACGTGATTGTTTTGAAAAGAATTTAATCGATGTGGTTAAAATTAATATGGATTTTCAACGCGCTGATCTCTACACAAAAGCTTTTGATAAACCGAGATTTTTATATCTGTTAGAGGTCAACGGGGTGAAAAAGAAAAGTCATGTGATCACAGAGAATGAAAATGTTTAGTCCGACAATGTTTTGTTTTTATTTTCTTTTATTTTTCTTATTTTAATTTTCTGTTTCTATAAAATCCAAAAACTCAAAACAATATTTTCGGTTTTAGAGTTTTAGGGGAAGAATAGGTTAGAGTAGTATTAAATTAGTTGTTTTATTTAATTACTTAAAAAAATAGAAAAAGGAGGAGAAGGACAGCTTAGCTAAAAGGATAGAAATCAAATCTGTGTTACTGATTCAACGTATTTGGAAAATGATAGTACACGGGGAATAGATTATTTGGGACTTCAAAATTTTAAATGATTAAGATGCAAAATTCAAATTATAAATCTGAGAAGTCTAATCAAAATAAAAGGAAAAATGATAGTAAAACTAGTATGCTACTAAGGTAACATAGAGAAAGTAGACCTAGAGGTTGCAAGTTCATTATATGATGTATCGGTATATTTAACACAATAGATGAGTAGACCTCATTGGTGACTTAAATTCAAACTAAATTGTTCAACTTGCTGTGGGTTCCCATCTTATCCCTGGTTAACACAATCAACGTAGTTCCAATAAGGGGTGACGAGCAAATAAACGCCACAAATGTGTGCGGATGACCATAAAAAGAGCAAAGCACGAAAAAAAATTGTGTAAGCGATATCAAGCTGATAACAAATGTTGTTGGTGCGTTACATGCAAAAAGAAAAGAAAAATGCTCCCACAAGAAGATAGGTTGTGTGCCTCTCTGCTGTGCGATGGCACTAACCTGAGGATAAGCATAACCTAAACATTCTAGAATTCATTGTTGTTTGCGCCTCTCTGCTGTGCGATGGCACTGACTGAGGCTTGGAATCTCTTTGAAAGCTCGTAGAATAGTTTCTTCTTGTCAAAATACCCGTAGACCGCTCAAAAATCTCCTAAGGAATGTCGATTACCATATTAGTGTGGGATCCACAAATGCTTGTTGAAATAATTAAACCTAACATATCACCAATCTGTGTCAAAAATCTGTGTATGGATTTAAGTGGACAAGTATACTGACAATCATCATGGCTGTAATTCTTGAAAGTCCAAATCATTGTGTGTATCTCACAGCACTAGTATGATTTCCTAAACTTGCTAATTCTCAATGATAACAAGAATCTAGCATCAAAAGGCTTTGGTAAAATGTCCCAAATGATTTGATAAACCTGTATGATTCCATAATAAATCGTTCCAGTTATGATCAAAGTAACTTGACGCTATACTGTCCAGGAAGAAAAATCTGGTAGATACTTATCTTAGGATTTCAACCTCACACAAAAATACAAAATTATGTTTTAGCTTTGTTTTATTTCTAGCTGTTTAAGTTAGTTAATTTCAGTTAATTTAGTAGTTAAATGTCGGACTACGCATCGGAACTCAATTTGGGATTCACTCACTAAAAGGGTCACGTCTGAGGTGACTAATGGGGTTTTCAAATGTAAAAAGATCACGTCTGAGGTGATCAACAGTTTTTCTAAGTTAAAATGGTCATGTCTGAGATGATCAATGGTCAAAATGTCATATCAATAAGTAAAAGGGCTAAGTGTATGAATGGTCATAAGGTCAAACTCATAAGTATGAGCCAGTCGCACGACTGGACCATGAGTATGGGACCAGTCGTACGATTGGACCATACGTATGAGCCCAATCGCACGACTAAACCACATGTATGGACCAGACGTGCGATTGGACCATAAGCATGGGTCAATCCATACGATTGGATCATCAGAATGAACCAATCGCTCGAATGGAGGTGACCGAATGAGACAGTCGCACGACTGAAACCTAGTCGCACGACTAAAGGTGACCGACTGAGCCAGTCGCACGACTGAGCCTCAGTCGCACGAATCAACAGTGCGATTAGGTTCAGTCGCACGACTGAAAGAAACCCTAGTATAAATAAGGGGGAGTCGGTCGCAGACACTCATCACCCCCCAATCGCTCTCTCTTCGCACGATTGTACTGTTACACTGCCAAAATTTCGATTGAGTGCTCTAGACTGATTACTGTTGCTTCTAACGATTTCTTTTAATTATACAGGTAATGTGCGACGCTATCCACTCAAATGTTCATTAAATCGTGCCCTAAATCGACTTAATTTGAGCCCTAACAAGAACCGACACTTAGTTCACAAAATAAACAAGTAAAACTAAGTAAATTGCTAACTTAAAATGTGTTAGATGTTAGTTGGAATGATTGCGAGTATAATGAGCCAAATCACGTCTAACATCAAGTTTTGCTCAAGATTTGAATTTGAATGGAAAAACAGACTGTCCTGCGAATGGACATACTGATGAACCTCAATCGCGCGACTGAGCTGGGCGAAAGGCACAATCGCACGACTGAACCATGTGTATGAGTTCAGTCGCACGACTGGTTCAACCGCATGGGATAGCATACGACTAAGCCAAGTCGCATGCTCAATCGCACGAATGAGTTCAATCGCACTACTCAAACTCAGTCGCACTGTCCATTCACACGACAGAACAGAAGGATTCAAGTCCAATAAATTCAAATGTCATTCATTTACACACACTCTAACATTTATCTATCTTGTGATACAGCAACATGGCGAGTCAGTGGACAATGAGCACAAAGCACAACATATGTGCTCATCTAGACATTACGTCCCGGAACACGTCTGAGTTCGCGGGCATTATTACATTTCTATAGAGATCGAGGATTTTCAGAGCTATCTCCACTCCGTGCACACCATACAGATCGATACAACAGGCTTTCTGGGAAAGCGCAGTTGTAGATAGGTCCTCAGAGCCTCACCGTATTATGAGTTCCATCTTTGGTCAGGACATTGAGATCAGTGAGGAGGATCTGAGGACAGTCTTAAAGTTGGGAGATGATGGTGATTGCCCTACCAGACTGTATCCGTTGACAGTTCATGGATGTTTTCTTTGGGCTAAGTACTCGTCGGACATAAACGCAGGTGTGCTCAACAAGAGCAACCTGTGCCCCCAACTCAAGTACTTAGCCCATGTGCTGCTAAAGCGTATTGCCTCGAGGAAGGGCGGATTTGATGAGATGTCAGATCAGATCCAGAACGCGTATGTAGCTCTGGTGCTGAACCACCCGTTCAGCTTTTCGAGGTTGATCTTCACCTACTTGGTGGAGAACATAGAGGCCAAAGGCAAGGGAGGATTCTGCATCTACCCACGTTTCATTTAGATGATCATCAACCAGAAGCTTCCTTCGCTGCCCAAGGAGAGAGAGGATGTAGTTACACTAGTGGTGATGGATGATACTACCCTAGGGCGGATGAAGGTTTACCGAGGCAAGCAGGTGAAGCCCCAGGTAAGGATATTGTTTGGGCATTTGGCCCGAGAGGACTACGTGGCGTCAGCTAGGAGAAAGTGGCGTCACAATGATAGTGACTTAGATTCTGAGCCGATTGTGCTCCCATCCGACGATTCTGGTGATGATGATAGTGGTGATGGTGGAGATACTAGCCCCACCCAATCTAGGGCCACTACTAGAGATGCTACATCTCCATCATCCACCCACGGAGGAGCTGATACGGCAGGATTCCATCAGGAATTCTGTCCTGATGAGGAGGAGGAGTCTGATGAGGAGCCATTAGTTCGGACGGTGGGCAGCAAGGTGGTTGCCACCGAGCGAGGGATTAGGGCGGTAGGTGGATGCCAGGGTGAGTCTGGGGAGGTTGATACTAAGGTGTTGTTTGTTTTTTCTGCAGGAAAACGTCTGCAGTCTGCGGACCACATCTGCAGACATCTGCAGCAGAAGAGGTGGACCAAATGTCTGCAGTCTGCAAGAAAAAAATCGTTTGTTTTTAACATCTGCAGTCTATAACCAAAACATTCCTGAACAAAAATCAAAACCCCAAACACCCAATCGGTCCTCCGCCAACCTCCACCTCCTTCGTCAACCTCCACCTCCTTCCACCGGTCCTCCGCCGCACACGGCGACCGGTCACCTGAAAACCCCAAACACCCAATCGGAAGGGGATGGAGATGGCAACAGATGGCAACAAAAACAGCGAATAGGCCGAAGGGGAGGGGGCCGAAGGGGATGGCGGCGAAGGGGAGGGGGCGAAGGGGAGGGGGCGAAGGGGAGGGGGCGAGGGCCGAAGGGGAGGGGGGCCAAAGGGGAGGGCGGCGAAGGGGAGGGGGGCCGAAGGGGAGGGCGGCGAAGGGGAGGGGGCGAAGGGGAGGGGGCGAAGGGGAGGGGGCCGAAGGGGATGGCGGCGAAGGGGAGGGGGCCGAAGGGGATGGCGGCGAAGGGGAGGGGGGCGAAGGGGATGGCGGCGAAGCGGAGGGGGGCGAAGGGGAGGGGGGCGGAGGGGAGGGGGGCCGAAGGCAAGGGGGGCCGAAGGGGGGAGGGCGACGGCGGGGCGGTGGCGACGACGGGGCGGAGGAGCGGTGGCGACGTCGGGGCGGAGGAGCGGTGGCGACGGCGGGGCGGAGGAGCGGTGGCGACGGCGGGGCGGAGGAGTGGTGGCGACGGTGGGGGCCGGCTGAAGAGGTGTGAAGAGTGGGGGAGGTGGGGAAGATGGGTGGGGAAGATGGGTGGGGAAGATGGGTGAGGAAGAGAAGATGTTAGAAGAGGTGTGAAGACATTGTTCCACCTCTTCTCCGTGCAGAGGTGAGGAAGACGTTTTTTAATGAAACGTCTTCCAGAAAACAAACAGTCTGCGAAGTAAAAACATCTTCCCGCGTCTGCGAGCACGCAGAGAAGAGGTGGGAAGAGGTTTTTTTAAAAAACAAACACCCCCTAATACATCTTACACCCCAGACCAGCCCAGCAGCCAAGGGGGAGCATCCTCCTCGAAGGGATCGAGGAAAAAAAGGATGGCTCAGCCGCACGGGATGAAGAGTAAGAGACGGAGATTCACTTTGATCACCACCTCTACCACCACCACCACCACAGCTACCACCACCACTACCACACCCTCCACCACTACTACCACACCACCCACCATTACTACCACACCTCCACCCTCCACTACTACAGCCATACCTCCACCAATTATACCTATACCACCACCCATCTTTACCACAGCTACCACCACTACCACCACCCATCGAGCCGGGACATCATCTCAGGTCCCACTAAGCTTTGGATCCTCTCTGCCCTCCGTTGGGTTAGAGGAGCAGCTGGCCAATCTAAACCGGATTGTGCTTAAGCTGCTTGCTACTGATGAGCAACAAGCTACACAGCTAAACCAGCTGATGGAGCTCAATGCTGCTCAGGCACAACAGATAGCAGCTCAGAGTCAGGAGAATGCTGAGCTTCCTAAGCTGCAGACTTCTTCAGTACAGAGGATAGATGATCTTGAGGCAAAGAACAAGAAGTTGATGCTACGACTCAAAGGCTCCAAAGATGAGCCCCTCAAGATCATATAAGGAGACGATGATGGTGATGACGACGATCATGAGGATGATGAGGATGATGATGATGAGATAGATGAAGAAGGTGATGGAGCTGAAGGAGAGGAGAAGGGAGGAGATGAGGATGAAGGAGATGATGCTGCTGCATCAGCATCCACACAGGCTAGAGAGCGACGGTCAAAGAAGGCTCGGATCAGGGAGCCTCATACTCAGCCCCTCAGGCTGACGAGCCTGCTATTCAGGGCAAAAGTAATGATTAGATATTTATGTATTTGAAAGCTTTTGTACTTGAATCATGTATTAAAATTTTGTACTAAATGTTTATATATATTTAATGTTTAACTGTCTTGATTATTGACTAATGATTGATGTGTTACATGTTCAAATCAAGCAGATCAAACATCTCAGCAAGATGAATACGATGTTGCTCCCCTTCAGCAAATCAAGTCTCAACTCATAATGATTCTTGATTTGCAAGGGATTGTCAGACGGTCAGTGAGCTATACTCCCGAAGAAGGAGAAATCATTCATGACCTAACTGACGAGCAACTTGCTGAGATGTTCAGGCTGAACCCGGACAAGATTGTCAAGGATGCTCCTACTTTTGAGGTGACAAGTGATGATGAGCTCAACGACATAGATTAAATCGAGATAAAGGATGTCACTGCTGACCATTATCCAGAGTACACTGACCGAGAGGGAAATGTAGTCCCCAACTGGGGTGATACTCTTGGCAGTGATACATTTGACAAGCTGGATCAGATGGAGAAAGAGGCTGAGAAGATCGAGGGTCAAGCCCAAGCCTCAGACGCCGATGTTGACATCAAAAAGGCTGAATGGGCGGCCTGTTTTGCTGAGATCCAAGCCATGCGTACTGCACAAAAGCCCAATGTCTACACCAAGCTATACAAAGTCAAGAAACACTTAAAGGTGTCAGGCAAGATCATTGCATGGGCTTATTTTGAGGATCTGAATGTGCATGTAGTGAAAAGAGAAAAGGGCATAGAGTGCTTTAGATTCCCACATGATCTAAAGACTCTCCCTGGTTTTGAGCTCAAGCAGCTGGCACGCCTAAAGTTGTTGTATGCTGACCCGAGAAAGATGTCAGGCTGGTTTGAGGCTGCACTGAGGAAAGAATACCACACCGGGTGGGTTAACTTTAGACCTCAACAACCGAATAGGTATATCAGACGGTCTGAAGTTGATCCCATTACTGGAAAGCCTAAGGTAGTGCTGAAGTGGAGTCCTCCGCATACAATGTCCAAAATCCCTCTAAGGGGAATGCCATAGGACTTCACTCCACACTTTAAGTTGTGGTACTACGATTGGAGAATAGGTGAAGCGGTCATAGTCTTACAAAAGGAGAGCCAAATGGATACTATTCGGGTGTTTGACCCTATGTGGCTGACTAACTTGTCTGCTGACGATGTATATACCTTATACAAGTGGCCACTATTCTATGACTCGCAAGATATCGTACAAGCCCTCCAGTTCCAGAACGTGATAAGACTCTGTTTTGCATTCGAGATACATGCCGGAGTTACAAGAGAGGAAAAGTACAAGAAATTCAAAGAGCTAATGAAGAATGTTAGACAATGATGTAAACTAGGTCCAAGGGGGAGTTTGTTGATACATATGTACCTAGTTTAGGAGCTTAATGTAAAATGTCATTCATGTCTTACATATATGTAATGAATGAGTTGAATGAAATGAAATATGTAATTGATGCTTATATTGTTTAATGTTTCATTGTTTATTGTATCATAACGCATATTGAACTAACTATATAGGTTTGTGGTTGTTTACATAGTTCTTAGTCAAGAATGGTTGAGAAATGTGTTTAAACTTAATCGTATGAAGTATTCATGCGAATGGACCATGCTAATGGACCATACGCATGAACACTTGATGCTAATGGACCAGTCGCATGACTAAACCAGGAGACTGGATCAGTCGCACAATTGAGACATAAGATTGGCTCAGTCGCACGACTGAACCTTCAGTCGTGCGTATGGACCAATCGTATGATTCAGTCGAACGACTGAACCATACTAATGGTTCAGTCGCACGATTGACAAACCCTAACCTATAAATACCACTTAATTCGTGGAAAAATAAAACACTTAAAGAATTTCGACTCACATACGTATCCTAGCCGTCTAGAGACCCTAGAGAACCTGTTCCAACTTCATAGATCGCAGTTGATCGTGTTCTGATCGTTCATAACGTTTCTTTAATCTCTAGATTGATTGAAACTGTGTTCTCACTGATTGGATCGCCAATAAAATAGGATTCCACACTATTTGATTAGGTTTACACGCATTATCAGTTAGTACTCCGTACGTACACGGTCCTAACAAAAAGGTTCTACATGACTAATTGTAAGGTTGCTAAAACACCCATAGCCAGAAATCACTCCTTGAACCTGATCTTGAGGGGGAGTGTGTTGATGAGCATCTCTATAGGGTAATGATTGGGTCTCTTATGTACCTCACAGCTAGCAGGCCAGATATCATGTTTGCTACATGCATTTGTGCAAGATATCAAGCCAACCCCAAGATGTCACACCTGGTCACTGTCAAAAGAATCTTAAGATATCTTAAAGGTGCTCCATCACTTGGCCTTTGGTATCCAAAGAATTCTGATTTTAATCTGTATGCTTATACAGATAGTGACTATGGTGGTTGCAACATGACTGCAAAGTCTACATCAAGGGGATGTCAATTTCTTGGTGGAAGAGTAGTCTCTTGGCAATGTAAAAAACAATCCTGTGTGTCTGCATCAACTGCTGAGGCAGAATACATTACTGCTGCAAGCTGCTATGCTCAAGTGCTTTGGATTCAAAATCAGATGTTGGACTATGGATTCAACTTTAAAGAGACTCCCATCCACATAGACAACAACAGTGCTATCTCCATCACAGAGAATCTTGTGCAGCACTTAAGGACAAAGCATATTAATATCAGGTACCATTTGATTAGAGATAACTTTGAAAAGGGATTAATCAAACTAGTCAAAGTTAACACAAATGAACAATATGCTGATCTGTTCACCAAAGCTTTTGATGAGCAGAGATTTAAATATCTTGTATCAGCTATTGGGATGATTAACTTTGAATAGCTTTTCTTAAAACTTAATCATATTTATTTCTAAAATCTGTGTGTCCTAAGTTGTCTATTTTATCACCTTCATAAGCCCTTGTTTTATTTGGAAGAAAATCTTTTCAAAAGACTTTTCTTAGATTTTTGAAAATTTTGATCTCTTTTCGGAAGACTTAAAAAAAATTTCCTTTAGAAGAAATTTATGTCTTAGTAAACAAATAATTGCTTCAGTAATTTTACCTTCGAAAGAAATTTCTGAAATATCTTACGAAGCTTAAAATCAACTTAAGTACTATGTATGTTTTCAAAGAACAAGTTACTTCCGAAAGCAATTTACCTTCGGAAGTTTTTATTCTCCTTAGAATAAAAAATCACTGAGTGTAAATTCTCTTCCGAAACAAAATTCTCAAAAACCTTTGAAATATCTTCCGAAGCCAATTTGCCTTCGGAAGCTTATCTTCACAACTTCCGAAGCAAATAACCTTCGGAAGATTTCTCGACTTCCAAGAAAACTACTTTTTGGGCAAAAGTAAACTACTTTTCAGAGGTGGGACTGACATCCAGATTTCAAAGTTTAT
The DNA here is from genome assembly GCA_025215565.1 of Flaveria ramosissima. Classification (NCBI taxonomy): domain Eukaryota; kingdom Viridiplantae; phylum Streptophyta; class Magnoliopsida; order Asterales; family Asteraceae; genus Flaveria; species Flaveria ramosissima. The sequence goes on along the minus strand of CM046036.1, from coordinate 49,924,449 downwards.
CCTCTTTCATTAACTTTGTCTCAAATCCTTTTCACATAAATGCCCAACGGTTCCCCCCTCTTTCACTATCTTCTTCAATTACACTATTCCTTAAACCTAAATTCTCCCAAACCGCCTTTGTTCTTCATCTTTGTTCATCCTTAAGCTTCTCAAATGGCCAACCTAAACCGCAGAAACAACCCGGATTTCTCCATGCAACTTCACAGGCAACACAACCAAGTTGCTCTGTTAAGCTCTGAGAAAGATGAAAGCTTCTCAAAGGTTTGCTGTTTCCTAGCTCTATCCAACTACTTCACCTCCCTAACCATTGATCCTACTCTCTATGAGGATCATCTACTTGAATTCTAGAAGACCTGTCAAGAGGTCATTATGGATGGGGAGAAGGCACTGTCTGCCACAGTGCAAGGAAGGACAATCTTCATCACTCCAGCCATCATCAACACTCACTTGTAGCTGGATGATGAAGAAGGTGAGTTGTCCTTCCCAAAGGAAGCTGTCAATCATTCCTTTGAGCAGATGGGCTATGAGGGAGATTTTTCTATAAAGACCTTCAGGAAAAGGAAGGTGTCATCCCAGTGGAAATACCTACTTCATGTGGTTATCCACAGCTTGTCAAGCAAGCATGGAGGGTGGGACCTGATTCCTGAGGATCTTTTCTTCATAGTACATGGAATGGTTCAAGGGGTCAAGTTCAGGTACTCTTAGTTTGTTTATACAAATTTGCTTGCTAACTTGGACTCCTTAGAGTATTATATGTTTCCTAGATATGTTCAACACATTCTCAACTGTGAACTAGGCTCACAGTTAAGGGAAACAGATAATATTCTTAAATTGGGACAGACGAAGCCCGGCATCTTTAAAATTATGAAGAAGCCAACTGTAGGCTTCTCAGGGGTAGAAACAACCCTTGTCCCAAAAATGTTAGAGCTTATTGCTCAAGGTGACAACCTAGCAACACAAGCTGGTGTTGAACCCACACCTTCTACCTCCCAACCACCAAAAAGGCCACAAATCACCCTCACCTACCAAAAAAAATCCAAACGAACCCCTGCTCAAGCTATTGAGTCTGTGCAGGCCCCCAGATACTCACCCACACAGGAGGAAGTGGACACTAGAGATCTCACTTCTCCTGAGGAGCAAACCACTCCCATCTCTTCAAGAATCAGGGATGAGGTTCCTCATGCTCACCCTGATGTGGGTACCATGAGTCTTTCTACTCTTCCCCTACTCAAAGAGAGATGAGTACTCCTGAGTCTCCTTTGTCTAGCCCACATCAGTCACCCATCACTGAGGTGGATACTTCTGAACCTGTTCAGGATATCCATATGGAAGAGGCTCTCACTTCTGCAAGTGATTACATCATTAATACCTCAACCATGGCAACTCAGCCCATTGACACTTCAACTGAGGCTGTCAATATGCAGAGGAAATCCAGCAGCCAAGAACCTGAAGCTGATGGTGAGATAGAGGACTTTAGTCCAATCATCTCATCCCCCAATTATTCTTCTGATGAAGATGAGGGGAATCTGAGACTAAAGGTGCAAAAACTGTCAAAGACATGCTCCTATTTAGTCTCTAAGGTTAGTCACCTTAAATCTCAGGTGACTACCCTGCAAAATAGGGTCAATAATCAGCAACTTGAGATATCTTATCTCAGGGAAAAACTAGCGGGAAGACCTTTAAGGGGAGCTCAACCAAGAACACAAGAACATGTGAATGTGATTGGCCTAACTTCTAGCTCACCTATGCAAGAGGGTGATGCTATCAAAAAGGAGGAGAAAGTCATTACAGTCACAGAACCTGGGAGTTCTTCAGGGAGTATGGACATTGAGGACTCACCATCCTCACTTGCAATTGTGCATACTCAGCAACTTCCTCAAGTTCACATTAATGTGGACATTATAGACTCTGTCATAGGAGTCACTTTGAGGAAGGCATTCCAAGGGCTATGTCATCTCCACCTCAAGGAACTTCAAACTACATTATTGGATGGAGGTATGATGCTGATAGAAGAGGCCTTATTTTTGACAGAGTTCAAGGGCAGCAAGAAGTATTTAGTTTTCAAACCTTGAACTACTATGAAGGTCTTGACCTGATAAACATGCCACTTGTCAACCCAATTCAATCAAGACAAGCTGACAGGTTAGCACTCAGGATTCAAGATAGAATTACTGAAGAGTTCAGCCTTAGAAGGAGACAAAGCCAATCAGGTAATGTCATTGGTCAACTCAATGTTGAGGCAGACCCTAAGATTAGCTTCAAAGGGAAAACCTTGCCTGAAGGCCCAGTGATAGAGCCTAAGAGCCCTGTCACACCAATAACTGCTTCAGAAATTCATTCCCTTAGTGAAACACTTGTTGGTGAAGGTGTCTCACAACCTCTCTCTGGCCAGAGCTTGGATGCTACACCAAGATATGAAGGCCAAAGCTCTCTCCACCATGTGTCACAAAGGTCTGTGGGTGACAAAGAGAAAAGGATTTTAACTCCTAAGGAGATTGAGGAGGAGGAGGAGAGAGAGAGGAAGAGGAAGCTAAGGGGAGAAAGTTTCTCTGGGTCTTCAGGCTTTATGCAAACTGCAATCAGGGCTGCCCCCAGACCAAACACTCAAGAAGATGAGTTGAGGGCGGTCAGGATTACTTACATGCAGAGCAGGAACTATGACATAGATGAGATTATATCTCTCCCCTTAGAGCAATTAAATGAACTGGCTGACATGGAAGTGTCAAGAGAGATGAAGGAAGCAGAGGATGCAAGGCTATTTCTCCAATTCAAAGAGGAGAAGATATAGAAAAGGTTATACAAGCATGTTCCAACTCTCTTCCTAGTTCAAGAAAGCCCTGTGCAAGAGGATGTGGCAGCTACACAAAACCTCAGGTAGACAAGGAAACAGATAGGGAAAACATGATCAACTACCTGAGTGCCACAGGTCTCTACCAGGCATCTACACTTCTTCCCTTGTCCTTTGAGTACATTGACTTTGAGTATCTCAAACAGCTTGAACTTCAAGTGCTCAAAGAACAAAAGGCAACAAAAAAAGATGAGGGAAGATGCTGTAAAGTCAAGATCCATCATCCAAAAGAGTATGAAGAAGTCTGCTGACAGACAAAGGATGATGAGCTTCTTGAAGCTGTATGGATTCTCTAGAAGGAGACTTGGCCCTATGTCTCTATCCACAATGGATGAGTATATCAGGGTAATCAAGCAGAAGATCAAGAGTGGAGAGCTGATTGACTTACACTCCCCTCCAAGTCAAATCTCACCTGAAGTGGAGGTTAAGGTTGAACAACTTGAGACAACACAACCTAGACCTCCTGCTGAACCTGTGAGGGAGGAACACCCAACTGAGAAGGACAAGGATGATCAACTAGGTGCTGGAAACCAGTCTTCTCAGTTGAAGTCTTTTAAGAGGAAGAAGAGGATGGCTTCCAAACCAAAGTCAAAGAAGAAGAAGCCTGAATCATCCACCTCTACACCTCAAGCTGAGTGAGATCAACCTAAGGAAGTACATGAAGAGACAGCCCAATCAACTCCAATTCAAGTGGCTCCTCTTGCAACTGAGAGACCCATCTTATCCTAGACCTTCACAACTAATCCAGAAAGATGGCATGTGATCAGAGATCAAGGTGTTGAGAATATCTACACATGGTAAGACTTAATCAACTTACCTTTGCATGATCTCTTTGAGATGAGAAGATATTATGAGGGTCTGAGTGATCCTAATCATCTGATGAAGAAGGGTATGGTCATCATCATCATGAAGACCACCGACATTTGAAGATCTTCTAAATGTTTTGGTAGCATCAGCCTAGGGGGAGTTTGTAAGGATTCCTATAAGTCTGATGCAGCCAAAACATCCAAAGTCTCTCTGCATGCATGCACTGAAGAACAGAAGTAGAAGTGCTTCGGAAGTTTTACACCATACACTAGAAATATTTTAAGTGTAAAATCTTCCGAAGCCAAGACCAACATCTTCCGAAGCCAAAACTGAAGTCTTCCGAAGCTTCAAAGACAAAGTCTTCCGAAGCCAAAGAGTGAAGACAGATTTCTTCCGAAGACTTTTAGAGATATGCCTTAAGCTGATGTACTTTACCATAAAGCTGGACCACCTTTCCGCTGCAACTCTGTAAAGTCACCAACTTACATGAGTTGGTGAAAAGGTCCATGCTTTTGGCAACTATACATTGAGGTCTTGAGTCCATGCTTTCTACTTTATGTACTTTTATCCTTTTTGTAATATATTAGGATGTGAGCTATGGCATGTCATAGTCACTAGTCAAAAGGCAAATTTGCCTTTTGACTCTACATTTGATTTTGTAGTTGTCTAGTCAATTGTATCCAGCTAGCCTTCAAAGTATGGCCGGTTGTAAGATGTAGTATAAAGTATCTCAAGTACTTGTAACTTTCTATTCTAGGCTTTGTAACATTTGTGACAGAACTTGAGAAGCGATATACAGCATTCTTGAAAACCAATTACTTGTGTTGTTTGCTATCTTGTTCTGTTTCATATTTACTTGTGTTCTTAGAGTCTTTCATAAACAAGTTAACCAGTTCCCTATTTGATTTGTTAAGTGTTCTAAGCAAATCTCTTCATTGTGTTGTTGTGTTGTAAGTGCATACCCTTCACCGGTCCTGCATGTTAGAATGATCATAGGAATATGATGGATGATTATGATGTGAAATTGTGTTTCACCATTCTAAATTAGTAAAGTTTACACATGATGATGTCCTAGTTTATGCTGACATGCTATTGGTTGAATGTTAAATGGATTATCTATGTAATTAGGATGTTTGTTGTGTTATGCTACTTAGTTTTGAATATGGATTACACATGTGTAAAGAATTCATACTTTCCAAAAATAGATTTCTAACATGAAACTTTATGTGTAACTTTATATGAACTATTTGAGTATAACTAAGCATGTTTTCACTTGTTTGAGTTACCAACGGGTTGTCGGGTCAAATTCATCAACTTTGGTCAACAAAAGTCAATTTTGATATAAAAAAAAGTCAAACATGTTAAGATCTTCACAAACACACTAGCACTTTACATTGTTTGGATACCTTGGGATTCATATATACCATTATGTACTCATATTCATAGACCTATATTTGTTAGGTAGCATTTAACACTCAGCATACGCTTTACTTTTCTACGCAATCTAAGGTGAGTTTTCATGGCCCCTATTTACGTATTATTATTTTGGGGGAGAAACATGCAAACATTATTGTTGGATCTAGAAAGGCTGGTGCAATAAAAACCAAATCACTTAGACTATTTTTAGGTGCACCTAATAAAGGAGTTTCGAAACTAAGTGTGGAACTTTCAAAGAAATGGAGTTCTTCCGAAGACAAAGTGCAAGATCATCTTCCGAAGGAAAACTCCAACTTCTGAAGGCAAAGTATTCACTTCCGAAGTTCAAGACTTAGAAGAAAAGATAAGAAGTCAACTTCCGAAGTATGAAGATATGAAGAAGTCCTCAAGCCTCGAAAGAAGTAGCATCTTTCGAAGTATAAGTGGCTTCGGAAGAACTTGTTCTTCCAAAGCCAACTAACCTTCGGAAGACACTAATATGAACCAGTGGACATAAGTATGGTCTCTCTGACACTCCGCTGCAGACCTCTGAGATACTGCATGGTGTTTTCTCAAAAGCCATGTAGTTGATCATACTTTATTCCACTATTTACCTTTATCAGTTAGTACAGTTGCCAACTTTAGTTGGTGACAAAAGGTAAGTCATGGACATGTCATGACTACCATATCTTAGATAATACTTTATCTAAGATACCTTAACTTTAGCATTGTAGTATATGCTTTAGTCGTTGGTTTCTAGCTGGTATCAAAGTATATCCGACTGTAGGATCTAGTATATATAGTTTCTCATTGTAACTCATGTAGCATGCTTGTAAGAGACTTGTAATACTTTGAGTTGAGAAGTAATATATACAAGAACCTTGAAAATTATTTCTTTATGTTCTTTTCTACTCAATATATTATTATCAACTATTAGAAGAGATTCTACTTCATCTGATCCGAGTGTGTTATAAGTGAGTATTGAGAGAAAAACCAAGCGTTTAAGTGACAAAACCCGATCCTGCAATTGGTATCAGAGCTTTTTAGGCTCTTGATTATGAGATCTTACCATCCAAATCAACCTGTTTTTTCACTCCTCCTTACACCACACTCAAAATGGCCCTCAACAAGTCTGAAGTAGAGATGGGTACGATGACTAAAGCACCCATCATCACCCCTGAAAACTTCAGGTCATGGAGCAGACGCATGAAGGCTTCATCAGGTATCAAGACAGCAAGATGTGGCAATCTATTGTCAATGGTCATGGAGCATACGCATGGAAGGCTTCATCACCCCCGAGTGTGTTACAAGAAGCAATCCTGTGTCTCAACATCAACTGCTGAAGCAGAATATATTGGTGCTGCTAGTTGTTGTACTCAACTGCTGTGGATTCAGAACCAGATGATAGACTACAGATTCAACTTCATGAGCACTCCTATCCACATTGACCCCAACAGTGCTATCTCCATTACTGAAAATCCAGTGAAGCACTCCAAGACAAATCACATTGATATCAGGTACCATTTCATTAGAGATATTCATGATAAAAATCTAATTAAGCTAATGAAAGTTGACTCAAATGAACAATATGCTGACTTGTTCACCAAAGCTTTTGATGAACAAAGATTCAAGTATTTCATTACAGCTATTGGGATGATAAACATTAATTAGTCTATCTCATTTGAAAACATTTTTAATGTGTAAAGTCTTGTGTCAAAACAATCTAAGCCCTGTTAAAAAAGGTCCTTATCTGAAATTTTCACTAAGTATAAATTCTTCCGAAGAGGAATTAACCCTCGGAAGATGTTTTACATATCTTTCGAAGCAAATTCCTCCCAGGATAATTTTCTTCTCGGAAGAGTTTTTAATCTCGGAATAAGCGATTGATTACATATCAGATCTACTTCCGAAGCTTATATAACTCTCCATTCGGAAAGCAATCTCTACTCTCGGAAGTAAGAACTTTACCTTCGGAAGTAAAATTGCATTCGGAAGAAGATTACCTTCGGAAGAAGATTACCTTCGGAAATGTTTTATACTTGGAAGAAAGACTTTACTGTGTAACGGAAATCTTTTGGCCCCCACTCTGTAAAAAGTAAAGATTTTGTTAATGATGTCGGATTATTTAAATGTACTAAACCTAACCGCCCTTATCACATCATCCACTGAACCATCCTGTCACCTTATCCAAACCCCCTAAACCACCATTTCACCCATTTAAATAAGCCTGACTAATCACTTTCACCTATTAACCAAATTTACTGCCCTAAAAGCCTTCTTAGTCCCCAATTTACCCAATTCCAAACTTCTTTTCCTGCAACTTTCTCAAATGGCACTTAACTCTCAGCACAATGAAGTCGCACTCCTTGATTCTTCAAGGGATGCTGACTTCTCTGATATCATTTCCTTTCTTACTCAATCGTTTGGTTACACCGCTCTGACTGTTAACCCTACCGTTTACTCAAATCATATGGCTGAATTTTTGGCCAATGGTCAGATTGAAACCCTAAATGGGGTTCGGGTAATAAGGTCGAGCATTTGTGGCCAGGAGTTGGTCACTTCCGAACAACTCATCAAGGAGCATATGGAGCTTCATGATGAGGGCGCTCCTACAGAGTTTCCCAAGACAGATTTTGCCAACACCTATATCCAAATGACATATGGTAGAGATGTAAGCAGTTCTACAGTCTACAAGTTTAACTTCTCTTACAACTGGAAGTTCCTGCTATATGTTGTTCTCTATTGCTTGTCAAACAAATCTGGGGATGGGATCAAATCCCATATGAACTAGGGTGCCTAGTTCATGGATTGGTGAGAAGCCTCCACTTTAATTATTCAAGGTTTGTGCTTACTAATCTTATGGGAAACCTCCAGCGAGACACATTCTTCATGTATCCCAGATTCCTTCAGCATATAATCAACTGTGAGTTGGACCAGAGTCAGCTTGTCTGTGCAGCTGCTATGACTATCTCTAAAATGAGGCCGACCATCTTCAAGATTTTGAAGAGAGTGTCCACCCATTTCACCGGAAGACATACTGCACTTCTTCCAGGTATGACTGAGCCAATGGCTCCTGGTGACATCCCTGTTAACCCCACAGGTGATGAACCCACACCAGCAACTAACCTTACATTGACAAATTTACCTTCTCATCCTATCACTATCACATACCAAAGACGCCCCAAACGAACCCTTGTTCAGTCTTCTCTGATTGAACAAGCTCCTCCTGTTCAATCCAAAAATACTAGAGTGGAACAATTGGCTCCCACTCAGTCTGAGGTCTCACCATCCTTCACAATTGACCTCAATATGGGTATTGAGTCTCCTCAGTCTCAAACCCATGAGCCCGAAACCCAAGCTGTAAACCCTCAGGGTGAGTCTTTATATTCCCCTGAGCAGCCAAAAAGGGACAGCCCCACTATAGGCTCAATGCCATAAGACATTGACCAAGGTCCCAAGTCATTAGGCTTAACCTCTATATCCTTTACTGACCTATTAATAGGAACTGATGAGGAGATTATGTCTCTTCAGGGCAATGAAGTTGATCCACAACACCTTCTCAAGGATCAACAGAGCCTAGAGAGACCTCTTATCTCTAGCCCCCATCAGCAAGCCTTTACTGAGGTGAGTCCCACTGATGTGGAGGGGACTCATGTAGATTCAGCTGCCACTACTAAAGGAGCCTCAGTGGACCTTCAGGACAGTGGTAACATCACTGAGACTGAATCTACGACAACCATGCCCTTTGATGACTCTGAAAGAGACATCATTGAGCAAGGGAAACCAGGGTGCCAAGAAATCACATCTGGTGGTGAGGATGAAATACTAGGTATGTTACCTCATCACCCCATGATTCTTCAAAAGAAGATGAGGGAAGAATGCAACTCACTATTCAAGACCTACTTTCTAAAGTCTCAAACCTTGAATCTAAGGTTAGGACTTTAGAGGATTGGTCTGCCACTCAGCAACTTGAGATTGAAAATCTCAAGGCCAAACTAGCTGAGAAACAGATTGAGAGGTCTGTTAGGCATGTACCAATTCAAATCTCATCAAGCTCTCAAGATGATGCTACCAAAAAGGGGAGAGTGTTCAGGGACAAAGACAAAGACAAGAGGAACCACAGAGTCAAGCTCTCACTTCCTTAAGTGCAAGATACCCCATTCAACAAGCTTTAGTTTTTCCTGAGCCTCCTCCAGTTGTAATTCAAGTGGACCAAAGGATGCTCCAAGATCTCAACAGGTTCTTCAACAAGTTCCTGATGGAATCTTTTATTGAACAGCCAAGTCCTGACTTGTCTGTGATTTACTTTGAGCTCAAGAGCTTTAGAGGCTGAATGCACCTTCTACTACTATTGAGGAAGTTGGTCAACCTAAGTTTCAAGTGGAACCTGAGATTAATTTCGAATGGGAAACAAGGACTGATGGCCCAGCAACTGAGACAGTTGGGACAGAGAGTGCATTCTCACAAACTTCTGAAGCACAAGTCAAAGCCTCGGAAAAACAACTTCAATCTTCCGAAGCTGAGATTGTAGCTGCGGAAGGACTATTCTCTCTATCTGATGATCTAATAGTCACAGATGCAATCCTAGAACTTGCATCTGAGGTTAATAGGGAGGATTTTCTCATCCAACCTCTAGCTCAAACATCATCATTGACTCTAGCTCCCATTACCACCACTCAACCTGAATCTTCCATCCAAGAACCCCCAAAGTCTAGCACTTCCGAAGATGTCAAAGGAAAGAGGAAGATGACTGAGGAAGAGCTTCAGGAGGAAGCAAGGTTAGAAAAGCTCAAGAGAAAAGGTAGACTTTTCCAACTAGGAAGATGCTAGCTGCTAGTAGCAAAGCAGCTGCAGCCAACCAGGAGGCTGTCAACAACAGAAGAATAGTGGAAATCATTGACAGACTTGTCAATTTAGGAGCTGTGAATGAAAATGTAATCCTGCTACCATAAAAGGAGTTAGCTGAGTTAGAAGCAGCAAGGTTGGCCTTAGAGGAAGAAAGAGAGAAGAAGAAAAGAGAAGCTGATCAGCAGCTTAGGAGGGAAAGGATAACTTTCCTAACCTCCAGAGGTTTCTCTCTAGAAGAACTATCTCCACAATGACAATGATACGATCTTATGGCTCTTCAACAAAGAGCAAGATCAAATGGAGAAGGAGAGAAAGAAAGCTGCTAAGGAGAAGCTGAGGTTGAAGAAGAAGAAGGAAGAAGAAGCAGGACTCGCTACTGCCAGAAAGATAGGTGAAAAGGCCTGGATGAAAGACTATCTCCAGGCTCATGGCTTCTCTGGCAGGCAGGTGGGTCCTATGTCTGAGAAGACTCTCCAGCGACATGTTAGTGACATAAAGGCTGACATTCGCTCGGGAAAGAGGAAGGAGATGTATTGAAGGGGATAGGGGATGATCTTCAAACCAACCACTCAACCCCAACCTCAAACCCAACCACAACCTGAACCAATTCCTTTTCCATTCCTCATCAAGACTGAACCATCCTCTAAGCCTTACACCCCTGAACCTACACCATCAACCTTACCAACTTCCTCACCTCAACCACTTAAACTACCCATCCTCCAACCCAAAACACTTGCTAGAACCCAAACACCACAACCTACCCAACAACCTCCCAAACCATCCCCTCAGCCTTCCAAACATCTCTCCTTAGAGGAGTTCAAGGCAATCAAGACAAAGCTCATCAACTGTACAACCCTGAGCAATATCTCTTATGAGGAGGAGTCTGTCAAACTGACATATGTTGATGGATCCTCATGTTTCCTCACTAGAGATCAATTTCTTGATCTGCCCAAAGGAGCATTAGACCAAGCCGCAACGCTCCTTGGCCTCAACTCGGAGTCTCTGAATGAAGGAAAAAAAAGCTAAGGAGAAGGCTAGTGACTCTACTGGATATAAAGAAAGGAGACAAGGTGCTAAGTCAACCCCTTGTGCCTAGAAAGAGGATTATCCAGTGGAGGTTTGAAGGCTCTTCTCATAACTTTGTTGTTGAGAGAGAGAGTAGAGAGCTAAACATGCTAAATGTCTCATCTCTGCTACACTTAAGTAGATTTGATATTGCTGAGTTAGCAGAGAAGCCACTCTCCAACCCCTTAAACACTGAGATAGCTGCTCATATCAGAAATCACCTGAGCAGTCTTCATCTAGCCGAGCAAACTGCTAGGACCATGATTAAAGAAGAGTTAAACCTGAGAGAGGAGGAGGAAAGGAAAGGATCAGCAACCAAAGGCAAAGCCTTTCTTCAGATGGTTGAGGGTCCTGCCCTTGAATCCATAGTTAGATGGGAGTATGACTATAACTCCCATCACTAACTCTCTTCAGGGGGGCACAACAAAGGGTACATGTCATTCAGAGTGATAGACTGGATCTCCTATCCACTAATGACTTGTACAAACTTCTCTGCATCACCTTAGGGAAGAACAAGGAAACAGACAAGCATCTTCTGTCCCTGGTGCTGAAGGTTTTGAGAGGCAGAAATAAGTGAGGTTTTGGTAGCATCAGCCTAGGGGGAGTTTGTTGGATCTAGAAAGGCTGGTGCAACCAAAACCAAATCACTTAGACTATTTTTGAGTGCAACTAATAAAGGACTTCCGAAGCTAAGTGTGGAACTTCCGAAAAAATGGAGTTCTTCCGAAGACAAAGTGCAAGATCATCTTCCGAAGGAAAACTCCAACTACCAAAGACAAAGTATTCACTTCCGAAGTTCAAGACTTAGAAGAAAAGATAAGAAATCAACTTCCGAAGTATGAAGATACGAAGAAGTCCTCAAGCCTTGGAAGAAGTAGCATCTTCCGAAGTATAAGTGGCTTCGGAAGAACTTGTTCTTTCGAAGCCAACTAACCTTCTGAAGACACGACTATAAACCAGTGGACATAAGTATGGTCTCTCTGACACTCCGCTGCAGACCTCTGAGATACTGCATGGCATTTTCTCAAAAGCCATGTAGTTGACGATACTTTATTCTATTGTTTACCTTTATCAGTTAGTACAGTTGCCAACTTTAGTTGGTGACAAAAGGTAAGTCATGGACATGTCATGACTACCATATCTTAGATAATACTTTATCTAAGATACCTTAACTTTAGCATTGTAGTATATGCTTTAGTCGTAGGTTTCCAGCTGGTATCAAAGTATATCCGGCTGTAGGATCTAGTATATATAGTATCTCATTGTAACTCATGCAGCACGCTTGTAAGAGACTTGTAATACTTTGAGTTGAGAAGTAATATATACAAGTACCTTGAAAATTATTTCATTGTGTTCTTTGCTACTTAATATATTATTATCAACTCTTTGAAGAGATTCTACTTAATCTGATCCGAGTGTGTTATAAGTGAGTATTGAGAGAAAAACCAAGCGTTTAAGTGACAAAACCCGATCCTGCAATTATTTTATTTGGTTTTCGTTTTATTGAAATATCCCTTCGTTATTGTAGTGCAAACATACCTTAAAAGTCCCCACATTCTCGAACCTTTAATAACGAGCTAATGATGTAATTCTAAGCAGTACTTGGGTTTGACAAACCCCACCCGTGTTAGTTGCGCTAACTCGATTGAAGATCGAACGAATGTTTAATTGACCTAACATTTGCTATTTTCTATAATAGAAGTGGTGGAAAGCAAACAATTTACAAACAGCCAACCTCGGTTTTGAAACACTAAGTAAGTTGACTTATAAGCTCGCTACTTATCGATTTGCTTTGTTTACTTTACCATGCAATCACTTTCAAACATATTATCAGTTATTTAAACCTGTGAACTCCCCAACCTTATGTTGACACACTTTAGCATGTTTTCTTAGGTAGTCAGCACGCTTAACGCTAGGAGTACTCCTTTGAGATTCATGCATTGCAACATTTCAAAACATTAACAAAAATAGTTTTATTGGGCGTCGTGTTTTGCACATTTAATACTCTTGGTTTTAACTTTACATTAACACTTCTGCATTGATTACATTAAAACAATATTTTTACTCTAATTAATGAGCAAACGTTTTATTCTAAACTCTTATAGAGTCGTTTGATATGACCAATGTCTTAGATCATTGTTTACCGTACGTGTCGCGCTAGAACCCTGCATGTGGATATTAAGGGTGTGACAAATAGGGTGTCAATCGCTAAGGTTGACGAATGACGTATTAAAATATCCGGCCTGAACACGACTGGATAGGTCAAACTAGAAACCATATACATAACTAGTCCGGTTGTATGTATCTGAATCAATTTCACTTGAACCAGTTGGCTACCTGTTGGACAAAGGACTTGAACGGGTGTTCAGACCGGTTTTCTAATTTGTTTATGTTATTGTTTTGTTTGTCCTCACAAATATTGTTTAGTAGTCTTTAAGCATGATTTGCAGAAATACGTAATTTTAAAAGTTTAGAGGACAATATACGCAATTGCCTCTTGTTTATTTTATAATTTGTATTATATATATATATATATTATTAAATATTCTATGTCGGTTTCTCTAGTGAGCTTTGTATAGTTCATAGTTTAGCCATTCAAGTTTATACTTTTGCAAAAGTACTTTAAAAAAATGCTCCAATAGCTCCAAATTTAGTTTTTTTTCTTTTTCAAAAAGATCCTTAATTTTTTGGAGTGGTTTATAAAATATTAAATGGTTATCTCTTTGACCTCTTTCATAGTGGGGAGGCAGAACACACCCGAATTTAAATCTCACTCTCCTCATTTCGGCAAGTTGTTTGTTTTTTTATATTCGATTTAATGTGGGTTTATAACTATTTGAAAGAGTTGGTTTACACTCCATTTGGTCGAGAGAATTCACCTGTGTTCTATCCGCACTCCCATCTTATTAGTGATGTAATTGTGTTTTTTCTAACGTTTACGATTTCGTATAAAAAACAAACCTAAAAGAGACCGCTGCAACACGCAATCTCAAACCCTAAGTTTATTAATAATGCTAACCCTCGTAAAATAAAAAGAATTGTTATAATTAATATTAGATAGAGTATATATATGAATGTTTAACTTTTTAAATTATTTTTATATCATTTAGGGATTATAATTTGTTTGACAAAACTATATCTTTGGTTCAAAAGTCTAAAAAAAACATAACACATTTCGTCCCGGTATGAACGACCGTTAAAAAGTTCCGTAAAGTGTATATTAAATGACTAGGTTAGTACCTCGTGTATTACACAGGTTGAATAAATAAATATTAAATAATTAGTAATGAAAAATTATAACACCCCGAAAAGTCAAAACGAGTCATTAAGGGCAAATGGGCTTAATTAATGGGTATTTAATAAAAGAAGGAAATGGGTTATGGGCCAAATTAGGTTTATGGGCAAGAGCCTAAGTGATTAAGGCCCATAATCAGCCCTTAACCTACCCAAATCAGCCTCCATCTCCATCATTTGAACCCTAGCTACAAAAAAATTCGTAGAGAGAGAAAGTAGAGAGAGAAAATGAAGAACATTCAAGATTTGAAGCTCCCAAGGTTAAGAGATTGAAGATCTGGGTGTTGGAGCATCAAAACCTAAGAAAGAAGCAACAAATCCAGGTAAGAATCGACCTCTAAACCCTTCTGTAGATCAAACCCGGATTCTAGGGTTTTGGGTTTTGAAAAGTTGCAAAGAATCGCAAAAAGGTCACATTTTTACGTATGAAAACATGTATAAAGCTTAGATTTAGCCTCATGGATGATAAACTAAGAGATTGGACGTAAAAAGTTATGATTTTGGGTAAAAAACGGACTGGTTCGTAATTTTTATGCGATCTGCGAAACTGTATATGCATCCAGCGAATTTGCATATTCAATCAGCGAAACTACGAGGACTTCCTGCGAAACTATAGTTTCGAGGTAGTTTCGCAGACATGTTTTTCCAACGAAAGTTGGGCGAAACTGGCAGCAAAACTGGTAGCGAAGATGCCAGCGAAACTGCCAGCGAAGGTGTTAGCGAAACTAGCAGCGAAACTGCTGGTGAAACTAGCAGCGAAACTGTTGGCGAACCTAAATGCGAAATTGCTGATCTTGCAGCGAAATTAGCAGTGAATTTAGGCAGAATTAACCCCTTTAAGTGTTAGCTATTCTGCAGGCCGTGTAGAGTGATCCTAGCCTTGTAAGCTTAGCCTAGAAGTTATTCGTGGCATCCAGGTGAGTTCTAGATCCCCTATTTATAAGTTTTTCCATGTTTTGGGGCTATTATGCATACTAAATATTCATTTTTAAATGACCAAGATTTTAAGGGGTTTTATCAGGAAGAACGATTTTTCTATAAGTAAATGTGCTATATAAATGTTTAAATATAAAAATTTTTCGCGCTGACCTGGCAGCCCGGCCCCAGCCAGGGGCGTTGCCCCTTGGACCCCACTAGGGGCTGCTGCCCCAAGGACCCCGCTGTCAGAGGCCGCCGCCCCCGAACCCCCGCTGTCCCGTGGCGGGTCGGTTATGTTTTTATGATGACTCGTACGTGGTATGTTGTGTACTTATTAAGTTAAGTATTATACATTAAAGTGGAAGATGATATTAATGAAAAGTGAAACTTAATGAATGTTACCTCCGGGCCCGTTTGATGATGTAAAGTCTTGCAAGCACTATGATAGACTTCACTTATGTGAGTCTGATGTATGATGATGGATCCGTATTCATGAGCGGGCTATGTGCCTTGCAGTGTGGATCAACTGTCGGGGGTTAGCTACCGTTTTCATGTGTACCGACAGGGATTGGCATTTGTTGTCGATCAACATGGAGCTCTTGCTTTGTGCAATCTCGTTTATGATGAAAGTGAAAGATAATGAAAGATAATGAATGAATGAAAGATAATGAACATGCTTATTATGATGCAAGTAATGCTATGTACTATGGTGTATGCATGGTCATTATATGAAGGGTAAACTTTATTTTTCTTATATTATTCAAACTAGAACTCACTCAGCGAAGCTGACTTTTATGCATAATAGTTGGCAGGTAAACGCTGATGCTGAGGATGGCACACGGAGCTACTTGGGGAGCTATGGATGGCATTACTGTTTATGAAATCTTTATTGTAATTTAAGAACAAGTAACATGTTTTGTTTGCAATTAAAGGACAAATGCATGAGTACAATATGGTTTCTAAGTTTTAAATGAATGTCTATTTATTTCCGCTGCAATGTTTTATTATTAAATTGATTTTATGCTATGATTAACCAACTGTGAGGCTTCCCGGGAACAGGGCCTTACAAGTTGGCATCAGAGTCAAAGTTTAAGAGAATTGGGTAAACTATTTTCGAAACCTAAACTTAAACTGAAAATGGGACCGAATGAAGGATGCCAATCCAAGTAGCTACGTGCCATCAGGTAAAAGTTTCAAGTAAACCGGAATTATGTGTGTGTGCTATTTGTTTTATGTGCCTGTAGATTTGAATACTAATATATGTTAGGTTAGTGATTGCTTGGGACAGGAGGGTAAGGTAAGTGGTTAATCACACCTGGCCACTATAATTAAGGACTTACCATACTTATAATGATCTGAGCAATTATCTTGAATAACCATTGTGGTGTTTGAATCTTATAGGAATTAGTTATGGCTGGTAGAAAATCAGGGAAGGCAACCCGAGGAGGTGCCCATGGCGGGCGTACTACTTAGCCACGTGTCACCCGGAGCAAAGCTAAGGCTCCCGAGACTGTTCATGAGGAGTCAGACCTCCATAGTCACCCGGAGGGGGAGTGATCTGCCACCCTCAAACCTACTGTGAAGGAGGCTATCGCTGATGAGGTCTACAATGTCATGCAAAATGTCTTACCCTCGATGGTGACCAAGGTGATCAAAGCAGTTAAGGATGGAGAGAAAGCTGAGAAGAAAGGGAAGGAAAGTGAGAAGAATTCAGGAAAGTCCACCGGGAGGACTGAGGAATCTGAAGAGGAGCCATCAAACCCTAAGGTGGTAGTCCATGATGACGACAGTGATGAGGAGTCCGAGAGAGAGACTACTAGGTGGTGCAACTATGGGGCATTTCAAAGGTGCAAGCCCCCAACCTTTGACGGTAACGGCAATGCTACTGCCGCTCATCGTTGGGTCAGAGAGATGAAAGCGGTACTGGAAATTAGTGAGTGCCGAGAAGATCAAAAAGTTAAGTTTGCCACTCATTCCTTCGTTGACTCAGCGTTATGCTGGTGGGACAATATTGTCCAGGCTGAAGGGAAGCGATCGATAGCCAAAATGAAGTGGTCTGAGTTGAAAGAGTTAGTGCTGGAGGAGTATTGTCCCCATCGGGAATTAGACAAGATTGAAAACGAGTTCTTTTATTTGAAGGCTGGGAACATGACTTATCAAGAGTATACCTCCAAGTTCAATGAACTTGCAAGACTTGTGCCAGACATGGTGACACCTGCGTCCAGGAAGATCAAAAAATACATACAGGGTTTGCCTGTGGACATTAGGAGGCACATGATTGCAGCCAGACCGGGTACGTTTAGGTCTGTGGTGGATTTAGCTGGGAGGTTGTACGATGAGAGAGACCCAATGCCTGTACAGAAGAAGGTGGAGAAATGGAACGGTCACAAGAATGGAAATGGGAAGAGGCTCGGAGGTGATAACTTTCGGAGTGGAGAGAAGAGGATGAGGGTTGAGGATCAGTCTGGGAGACAGAGAAATACTGGTGAAGGAGGTGCTTGTAGAAAATGTGGAAAAGGTCATTCACGGGAGTGCAGAGTTGGGACGGGAAAATGTTTCAAATGTGGAGGCGAGGGCCATTATGCTAGGGATTGCAAGGTGGGGAGGTGTTACCAGTGTGGCGAGATGGGTCATATGGGAAAAGACTGTAAGAAAGGAAAACCAGAAGGATCAGGAACTGTTAAAGCTGGAGATAAGGGAAGGGGTGACGGTTCAAAGGCGAAGGCGAGGGCATTCAACATAACTCGCGAGGAGGCCAGGGCAGACCCAAAAGTAGTTTCAGGTATGTTTCTGGTAGACCATGAATATGCTTCTGTGCTCTTTGATTCTGGTGCTAGTAGGAGTTTTGTGTCTGCTGCCTTTTGTCGTTTGTTGCATGATAAGAGTAGAAAGTTAGATGAGCCTTTCTATGTAGAAACAGCCATTGGTAAGTCCATTAAGGTAACTGAGGTGGTTGAGGATTGCGTGATTGAGTTAGACGATTGTAAGTTCCCTGCTAGGTTGCATGTTATGGCCTTAGGAGGTTTCGATGTGGTGTTAGGCATGGATTGGTTAGCTACCAATGAAGCCAATATAGTATGTAGTAAAAAGATAATTCATCTAACAGCGCCCGACGGTAGTTCTGTTACGATTCGTGGAGATAAGGTGTGCTGTGTACCGAAGGTCGTGTCGATGATCACAGCTGAAAAGTACTTGAGACGTGGGTGCAGCACTTACTTGGCCTACGTAAAAGATGTGGATGCACCAGAGCCACAATTATCAGACGTTCCGGCAGTGCGCGAGTTTCCTGACGTCTTTCCTGAAGACCTGACCGGTGTGCCGCCTGACCGCGAAACCGAATTCCAAATTGATTTGCTACCGGGAGCACAACCTGTCGCTAAAGCACTGTATCGATTAGCTCCTTCGGAGATGGTAGAACTGAAGGACCAGTTGCAAGATTTATTGGATAAAGGCTTCATCCGATCGAGTATCTCTCCATGGGGTGCTCCGATTTTATTCGTCAAGAAGAAAGATGGTAGCATGCGGATGTGCATTGACTATCGCGAGCTCAATAAGCTGACTGTAAAGAATCGGTATCCGTTACCAAGGATCGATGACCTGTTCGATCAACTTCAGGGTGCCAGCTGGTTTTCGAGGATAGACCTGCGGTCTGGTTACCACCAACTGAAGGAGAAAGAACAAGACATTCCTAAGACAGCGTTCCGTACGCGTTATGGACACTACAAATTCCTTGTCATGTCCTTTGGTTTGACCAACGCGCCAGCTGCTTTTATGGATCTCATGAATAGGGTATGTCGACCAATGTTGGATAAATCGGTGATAGTATTCATCGACGACATCTTGATTTATTCAAAAAGTGAAGAGGAACATGCCGATCATATTTAAGAAGTATTGGAGACACTCAGAAATGAGAAGTTATATACTAAGTTCTCTAAATGCGCATTTTGTCTTCGAGAAGTTTAATTTCTGGGTCATGTGGTTAATCCCGAGGGGATCAGGGTGGACCCTGTGAAGGTTGAAGCGGTGATGCAATGGGAACCTCCAAAGACGTCATCCGAGATTCGCAGTTTCTTAGGCCTGGCAGGCTACTATAGGAGGTTTATCCAGGATTTCTCCAAGATAGCTTCTCCTTTGACTAAGCTGACCCGGAAGGACGTGAAGTATGAATGGGGTACTGATCAGGAGAACGCCTTCCTAGAACTGAAGATGAGGTTAACTCAAGCCCTTGTCTTGACGTTACCTGAAGGGAATGAGGATCTGGTGGTCTACTCGGATGCCTCATATGCAGGATTGGGTTGCGTGTTGATGCAACGAGGGAAGGTGATAGCCTATGCCTCTAGACAATTAAAGGTCCACGAGGCCAATTATCCTACCCATGATTTGGAGTTGGCCACGGTGGTGTTTGCATTGAAGATTTGGAGGCACTACTTGTATGGGGTGAAGTGCACCATCTTCACTGATCACAAAAGTTTGAAGTATTTCTTTGAACAAAAGAAACTCAATATGAGGAAGAGGAGGTGGTTGGAACTGATCAAGGATTATGACTGTGAAATTCATTATCATTTAGGCAAAGCCAATGTGGTTGCTGACGCCCTTAGCCGAAAAGGACAACCCGAACCAATTCGGGTGAGGGCTTACCAGATAATCATGACGCCTGATGTTATGAAACAAGTGAGGGAGTTCCAGGAAGAGGCATTAAGAGAGGACAGAGTCAACTTTGAAAGGATGAAAGGACAAGTTTCAGATTTAGGGGAAAACACCCTGGGTGTTAGAACGCGATCTGGGAGAATGTGGATCCCTCTCTATGGGGATCTGAGGGACAAAATCATGGATGAGGCTCACAAAACTCGATATTCCATACACCCCGGTGCCACGAAAATGTATCAGGATCTGAAGAAAGATTACTGGTGGCCGGGAATGAGGCGAGACGTGGCTAAGTACGTGAGCAAGTGCCTGACTTGCCTGCAAGTGAAGGCAGAGCACCAAAAGCCATATGGGAAGATCCAGCCTTTGGATATCCCTGAATGGAAATGGGAGCACATCACAATGGACTTCATCACGAAGCTACCTCGCACGGCGAGGGGAAGCGACACAATCTGGGTGATTGTTGATCGTCTAACAAAGAGCGCCCATTTCCTACCAATTCGTGAGACGTATTCCTCTGAGAGATTGGCAGAGCTATTTATCAAGGAGATCGTGGCTCGTCACGGTGTGCCAGTGTCTATCGTTTCGGATAGGGACACGCGGTTTACGTCCAAGTTCTGGAAGAGGTTTCACGACTCAATGGGGACTAGACTGCATATTAGTACGGCTTACCATCCCCAGACGGATGGTCAGTCGGAAAGGACGATCCAGACTTTAGAAGACATGCTACGAGCCTGTGTAATCGACTTTGGAGGAAGTTGGGATGAGCACTTACCGTTGGCAGAATTCTCATATAATAATAGTTACCATGCCAGCATTGGTATGCCACCTTACGAGATGTTGTACGGTAGGAAGTGCAGAACGGCCGTGTGTTGGGGTGACATCGGGCAAAAGGAATTGGGGAGTCTTGAAGTAATTGAGGTCATAACTGAGAAGTTAGATAAGATTAAGGCGTTCATGAAAGCTGCAAAGGACCGCCAGAAGTCTTATGCTGATAAGAGGCGTAGGCCGATAGAATTTGAAGTTGGTGACAAGGTTATGCTCAAGGTATCGCCCTGGAAAGGGATCATCAGGTTTCGAAAAAGGGGAAAGTTGAGCCCAAGATTCATAGGGCCATTCCGTATTATCGCAAGGGTAGGAGAAGTGGCCTATAGATTAGAACTACCTGATGAGTTGAGTGGAATTCACCCTACATTCCACGTATCTCATCTTAGGAAATGTCTGGCAGATAATGATGCATTTGTACCATTAGAAGACATTGAAGTCGATGAACAGCTGAATTATGTAGAGCAGCCGGTGGCCATCCTTGATTTGAAAGAGAAGCACTTACGGAATAAAGTGGTTCCACTAGTACGAGTACAGTGGAGACACAGAAAAGGATCAGAATCTACGTGGGAGACCGAGGAGGAGATGAGGAAATTTTACCCCCAATTGTTTGATGACTCACAGGTTTCGAGGACAAAACCTAAATAAGTGGGGGAGACTTGTAACACCCCGAAAAGTCAAAATGAGTCATTAAGGGCAAATGGGCTTAATTAATGGGTATTTAATAAAAGAAGGAAATGGGTTATGGGCCAAATTGGGTTTATAGGCAAGAGCCTAAGTGATTAAGGCCCATAATCAGCCCTTAACCTACCCAAATCAGCCTCCATCTCCATCATTTGAACCCTAGCCACAAAAAAATTTCGTAGAGAGAGAAAGTAGAGAGAGAAAATGAAGAAAATTCAAGATTTGAAGCTCCCAAGGTTAAGAGATTGAAGATCTGGGTGTTGGAGCATCAAAACCTAAGAAAGAAGCAACAAATCCATGTAAGAATCGACCTCTAAACCCTTCTGTAGATCAAACCCGGATTCTAGGGTTTTGGGTTTTGAAAAGTTGCAAAGAATCGCGTAAAGGTCAGATTTTTACGTATGAAAACACGTATAAAGCTTAGATTTAGCCTCATGGATGATAAACTAAGAGATTGGACGTAAAAAGTTATGATTTTGGGTAAAAAACGGGCTGCTTCGTAATTTTTATGCGATCTGCGAAACTGTATATGCATCCAGCGAATTTGCATATTCAATCAGCGAAACTACGAGGACTTCCTGCGAAACTATAGTTTTGCAGGTAGTTTCGCAGACATGTTTTTCCAACGAAAGTTGGGCGAAACTGGAAGCAAAACTGGCAGCGAAGATGCCAGCGAAACTGCCAGCGAAGGTGCTAGGGAAACTAGCAGCGAAACTGCTGGTGAAACTAGCGGCGAAACTGTTGGCGAACCTAACTGCGAAATTGCTGATCTTGCAGCGAAATTAGCAGCGAATTTAGGCAGAATTAACCCCTTTAAGTGTTAGCTATTCTGCAGGCCGTGTAGTGTGATCCTAGCCTTGTAAGCTTAGCCTAGAAGTTATTCGTGGCATCCAGGTGAGTTCTAGATCCCCTATTTATAAGTTTTTCCATGTTTTGGGGCTATTA
Organism: Flaveria ramosissima; assembly: GCA_025215565.1. Taxonomy (NCBI): domain Eukaryota; kingdom Viridiplantae; phylum Streptophyta; class Magnoliopsida; order Asterales; family Asteraceae; genus Flaveria; species Flaveria ramosissima. The sequence goes on along the minus strand of CM046036.1, from coordinate 49,902,155 downwards.
TGCATACTAAATATTTGTTTTTAAATGACCAAGATTTTAAGGGGTTTTATCAGGATAAACGATTTTTCTATAAGTAAATGTTCTATATAAATGTTTAAATATAAAACTTTTTCGCGCTGACCTGGCAGCCCGGCCCCAGCCAGGGGCGTTGCCCCTTGGACCCCACTAGGGGCTGCTGCCCCAAGGACCCCGGTGTCAGAGGCTGCCGCCCCCGAACCCCCGCTGTCCCGCGGCGGGCCGGTTATGTCATATGATGACTAGTACGTGGTATGTTGTGTACTTATTAAGTTAAGTATTATACATTAAAGTGGAAGATGATATTAATGAAAAGTGAAACTTAATGAATGTTACCCCCGGGCCCGTTTGATGATGTAAAGTCTTGCAAGCACTATGATAGACTTCACTTATGTGAGTCTGATGTATGATGATGGATCCGTATTCATGAGCGGGCTATGTGCCTTGCAGTGTGGATCAACTGTCGGGGGGTTAGCTACCGTTTTCATGTGTACCGACAGGGATTGGCATTTGTTGTCGATCAACATGGAGCTCTTGCTTTGTGCAATCTCGTTTATGATGAAAGTGAAAGATAATGAAAGATAATGAATGAATGAAAGATAATGAACATGCTTATTATGATGCAAGTAATGCTATGTACTATGGTGTATGCATGGTCATTATATGAAGGGTAAAGTTTATATTTTCTTATATTATTTAAACTAGAACTCACTCAGCGAAGCTGACTTTTATGCATAATAGTTGGCAGGTAAACGCTGATGTTGAGGATGGCACACGGAGGTACTTGGGGTGCTATGGATGGCATTACTGTTTATGAAATCTTTATTGTAATTTAAAAACAAGTAACATGTTTTGTTTGCAATTAAAGAACAAATGCATGAGTACAATATGGTTTCAAAGTTTTAAATGAATGTCTATTTATTTCCGCTGCAATGTTTTATTATTAAATTGATTTTATGCTATGATTAACCAACTGTGAGGCTTCCCGGGAACGGGGCCTTACAAAAATTATTAATTATAATATGATAATCTGAAATATGATAATGGAAATTACGTAAAATAAGGACTATAAGTAATAAAATAATGATATTATTTTATTTAAACTTTTGTTTTAATTTTTTTTCTTAAAAAATTTAAAAACTTCGTTCTTAATCAAAACGTTTTAAAAAAAATATCATTTTCTAAAAATTTCTTATCATAACTTTTAATTCTAAATTTTTATGGTTCATAAAAAATAATTTCTAAAAACACTGATTTTTAATATATTGTATTTTTAAAAAGGTTTGATGTTTTAAAAAGTTACTTATGTTATACAAAAGATTGTTTATTTAGAAATTATATTTATAAAAAAGAACTCTTTCTTAATTTATTAAAAACTATTTTTATATAAAAAGAATTTAATAATATAGTTAGTAGTTAATATAATATTTAATATGAGAGAGAAGCGAAAAAATTAGATTTAGGATGTCTAATATTGTGACAAGTGACAACTCAAAATGTTCTTTTATTAGAGTAGATAGATTATAAAGTAAATTACCATTTGCATCCCTGATGTTTTTGTATATTAACCATTTGAATCCCTACAGTTTTAAAATTACCATCTGCCCCCTGACGTTTCATTTTTATTTCCATTTGAGTCCAACACACTAACGACGTTATATTTTTCAGTTAAGTTTAATGAAATGACAAAAATACCCTTATTTAATACCCCTCATCCACACCCCACCCCTTTCATCTTCTCTCTATGTCTCTCTCTCTTATCCCTCTTTATGTCCACCACCGCTACCTTCGCAACCACCGCGGTTGCCGCACCACCACCGTCGTCGCACCGCCGCTGTCGCTGCACCAACACCGCACCTTAACGACCAGTAGAACCACGACCACCCCTATCTCTTTTCCTCTCTTCTCTTCTTTGTGTATGTGTGTGATCGGTAGATGCAGGATCGGGTTTGTCACTTAAACACTTGTATTTCTCTCAAACTCACTTATGGAAACACTCAAATCAGATAAAGTAATGTCTTTTACAAGAGTTAATAATAATATAATAAGTAGCAAAGGAACACGCAGAAATAAATTTTCAAGGCACTTGTATATATTACTTCTCAACTCAAGATAATACAAGACTCTTACAAGCATGAAAAAAGAGTTACAATGAGAAACTATATATACTAAATCCTACAGCCGGATATACATTGATACCAGCTGGAAACCTAAGACTAAAGCATATACTACAATGCTAAAGTTAAGGTATCTTAGATAAAGCATTATCTAAGATATGGTAGTCATGACATGTCCATGACTTACCTTTTGTCACCAACTAAAGATGGCAAATGTACTATCTTATAAAGGTAAACAGTGGAATAAAGTATGGTCAACTACATGGCTTTTGAGAAAACGCCATGCAGTATCTCAGAGGTCTGCAGCGGAGTGTCAGGGAGACCATACTTATGTCCAATGGATAATAGTAGTGTCTTCCCAAGGTAAGTTGGCTTCGGAAGAACAAGTTCTTCCGAAGCTACTTATACTTCGGAAGAGGCTTCTATACTTCCGAGGCTTGAGGACTTCTGTACTTCGGAAGTTGACTTTAGATCTTTCTTTCTGAGTCTTGATCTTCGGAAGTAGGTTCTTTGTCTTCGGAAGTTGGAGTTTTCCTTCGGAAATAAGCTTTACACTTTGTCTTCGGAAGAGCTCCTTCTTCCTTCGGAAGTTCCATACTTAGCTTCGGAAGTCCTTTGTTTGGTGTACCAAAATCTTCTAAGTGACTTGGTTTTGGTTGCACCAGCCTTTCTAGATCCAACAAACTCCCCCTAGGCTGATTCTACCAAAACCTCACTTATTTCTGCTTCTCAAAGCTTTCAGCACCAGGGACAAAAGGTATTTGTCTGTCTCTTTGTTCTTCCCTGAAGTGGTGCTGAGAAGCTTGTACAAGTCATTGGTGGATAGGAGATCCAGTCTATCACTCTGAATGACATGTACCCTTTGTTGTGTCCCCCTGAAAAGAGTTAGTTGACGGGAGTTATAGTCATACTCCCATCTAACTATGGATTCAAGTTCAGGACCTTTAACCATTTGTAGAAAGGCTTTGTCTTTGGTTGCTGATCCCTTCCTTTCCTCCTCCTCTCTCAGTTTCAACTCTTCTTCAACCTTGCTTCTAGCAGTTAGCTCGGCCATATGAAGGCTGCCTAGATGATTTCTGATATGGGCAGCTACATTAGAGTTTGAAGGGTTGGAGAATGGCTTCTCTGCTAACTCAGCAATGTCAAACCTGCTCAAGTGTAGTAGAGATGAGGCACTTAGCCTGTTGAGCTCTCCATTCTCTCTTTCAACAACAAATTTGTGAGAAGAGTCTTCGAACCTCCACTGGATGATCTTCTTTCTAGGTGCAAGAGGTTGTCTTGGCACCCGGTCTCCTTTCTTAGTATCCAGTAGAGTCACCAGCCTTCTCCTTAGCTTCTTTTCTTCCTCATTCAAAGTGTCTGAATTGAGGCCAAGGAGGTTTGCAGCTTGGTCCAAAGTTCCTCTGGGCAGATCAAGAAATTGATCTCTAGTGAGGGAACTTGAGGATCCGTCAACATAGGTCATATTGACTGAATCCTCCTCACAGGAGATATCGCTCAGTGTTGTGCAGTTTATGAGCTTTGTCTTGACTGCCTTGAATTCTTCCAAGGAGAGATGTTTAGAAGGCTGAGGGGATGGTTTGATGGGTTGATGGGTAAGTTGAGGTGTTTGGGTTCTGGCTAGAGTTTTGGGTTGGAGGATGGGTAGTTTAGGTGGTTGAGGTGAAGAGGTTGGTAGGGGTGATGGTGTGGGTTCAGGGGTGTATGGTTCAGTGGTTGGTTCGGCTTTGATTGGGAATGAAAAGGGTATAGGTTCAGGTTGAGATTGGGTTTGGAGTTTGGGTTAAGTGGTTGCTTTGAAGGTCATCCCCTGTCCCCTTCTATACATCTCCTTCCTCTTCCCCGCGCGAATGTCAGCCTTAATGTCACTGACATGTCGCTGGATAGTCTTTTCTGACATAGGACCCACCTGCCTGCCAGAGAAGCCATGAGCCTTGAGATAGCTCTTCATCCAGGCCTTCTCACCTATCTTCTTGGCAGCAGTCAGTCCTGCTTCCTCTTCCTTCTTCTTCTTCTGCAATAGCTTTTCCCTTGCAGCTCTCTTTCTCTCTTTCTCCATTTGATCTTGCTCCTTGTTGAAGAGCCATAAGATCGTATCATTGTTATGTGGAGACAATTCTTCTTCAGAGAAACCTCTGGAGGTTAGGAAGGTTATCCTTTCCCTCCTGAGCTGCAGATCAGCTTCTCTTTCTTTCCTCTCCCTTTCTTCTTCTAAGGCCAACCTTGCAGCTTCTTCTTTTTGCTGTTTTAGCAGCAAGGTTGCCTTTTCCAGCTCTATTAACTCCTCTAATGGTAGCAGGAGTACATCTTCAGTTGCAGCTCCTAGACCAACAAGTCTATCGATAATCTCTACTCTTTTTCGGTTGTTAACTGCCTCCTGGTTGGCGCAGCTGCTTTGGTACTTGCAGCTAGCAGTTTTCCAATTGGAAGCCTATCTTTTCTTTTGAGTTTCTCCAACCTTTCTTCCTCCTGAAGCTCTTCCGAAGTCATCTTCCTCTTTCCTTTGATGTCTTCGGAAGTACTAGACTTTGGGGGTTCTTGAATGGAAGATTCAGGTTGAGTAGTAGAGATGGGAGTTGGAGTTAATGCTAATGTTAGAGCTAAAGGTTGGGTGAAAAGATCCTCGCTATTAACCTCAGATGCAAGTTCCAGGATTGCATCTGTGACTATTAGATCATCGGATAATGAGAATAGTCCTTCCGCAGCAGCAATCTCAGCTTCGGAAGTTTGAAATTGTTCTTCCGAGGCTTTGAATTATGCTTCGGAAGTCTGTGAAAATGCACTATCTATCCCAACTGTTTCAGTTGCTGGGCCATCAGTCCTTGTTTCCCCTTCGAAGTTAATCTTAGGTTCCACTTGGACCTTAGGTTGACCAACTTCCTCAATAGTGGTAGAAGGTGCATTTAACCTCTGAAGCTCTTGAGCTCCGAAGTAGATCACAGATTGTTGGAGATGGAAAAGATAGTCTATATTATCAACACAATGAAAGTCAACAAAAGTCAACGTCATGGTCAAAGTCAACAAAAGTCAAACCCGACACGCTCGAGACGAGGAACCGAGACAAGACGTTGAAGATTTAAATGACTAGGAGTTTTATTGTAATAAATATATTTTGTGTGAACAAAATATATTTTATCTTGTTTTTAGTCATTTTTATGCTTAATATGTAATTTTGTATTAATTAGCCTAAGTCTAGGGAGTTAAGTGCAATTAGTGAATCTTAGTCTAGACTATAAATAGGTTAATTGTCATTAGGGTTTGGTTAATGGTTGAATGACCAATTGATTGAGGGATTATTTGTAAACAATATTATTAGCAATCAAGAGAGATCAAAGGGGTTTTCATTGTGTTCATCATATTTTGATCTAATTCTTCATGATTTGATTCAAGTTTGTTTATCCTGGAGTTACAATTTGGTGGCAAAACAAATTTCTTCTCTGAATGTAAGTATAAAAAGAATGTTCCAGACGGTAAAGGCAACACGGGTTGCTTCTCTGGATCAAGAGGTAAAAAGCACACATCTTTGAATGGTTGGATGAAAAACCCTCCATCCAAACCTTTTCATGTGAAGCCAGTTTCACATGATTCAAAGATGAAAATGACCAAAGGTTTAAAACCAAATTCTTTTCCTTCCGGTCTTAAACAGAAAATGATTTCCAAATTTAATTCATTCAAATCCAAGTTAATTGAACCAAAACAAATTTGGCAAATTAAAAAGAAGGACACAACAATCCCCGATTGTTTAAACGGTTGTGTGCAGAAGCTTGTTACTTATCTTGATGAAAAAGGAACTTCCAGGACTACGATGGCCTGGGTTTCCCTTTCTAACTAATTTGTTAATGAGTGCAGGAACAATTCAGGAGGACTGTTAGTAATCCGGTTTACTGACAGGGATTGTTCCTAATTCAAATTTGAGGCGGAACAAACAGGTTAAGGTCGTGGTATTATATCCACAATCTGGATTTTTATCTGCATTATCACAGTTCTCACTTCACAGTCACTGCATATTTTTTTTGAGAATTCATTTCTTATTTTCATATCAGTGTAGTGTGGAAGACCTTCTTTGATAAATTTTTATTTTTGTATAGTTTAAAAAATTTAAAAAAAATAAAAAATTAAAAAAATAATAAAAAAAACAAATATAAAAAATAAAAAAAATAATAATATAAAAAAAACATAAAAAAAGTTTGCAAAAATAAAAATTTAGGGGGAGAGTATAAGTAAATAAAAATAAAAAGAGAACTGGGAACTTGATTCGAGATGATTGAGAAATGATTGTATATCATCTTGAAATGCTTGTTTTAGCATGACTTGCGTTTATAAATTGAGAAATGATAGTAACTGATGCTGTTATCTGATTTACATCTTATTTTAATTGCAAATAATAGAAAAATAAACAGATTCTTTAATGATATGCTTGGTAGACTCAGCCTGAAGAATAAAGTAGACAGCAGTATGATGATTTAAATTATAATATATGCTTAAGGATGTCTGGATTTACGCAATCATTTTGGCCTGCACGAAAACTGAGTCCCGACAAAAATTGGATTGAGAATTGATCTTTCTCCCACCATGATACAAATCATATAAGCCATATCTTTGAGCCGTGATTGGTGTATTTATGTGTCTTGTGTTTGTGCTAATCTCCTCTGTTGTACGGAAGTACTGACCTGGAGTGATGATCTCCTCTGCTGTACGATAGTACTGACCTGGAGCTCTCATCGGCACATGATTAAATGGTCATCTCCTTTGTTATACGTGAGTATAGACCTGAAGCTCTCACCATTTTGGTCTAAGTAGTGTCAAATCATCTAATTCACAGAATGCTATATTCTGTTGATAATCATTTGCACACTAATGCACACGCCTTGCTCTATAAAGATCGTAACAAAATTCAAGAAATCCTGAGGTTGGGTGAGGGTTTTTGCCAAATGATTGTGGGGTCCTAGCATTCTAAAGTATTTAATCGAACCTTAACGAATCATCTACTCCTTGTTGAAAAAGATAGAGCATGAGTTTAAGTGGACAAACATATCAGCAATCGTTATTGATCTGTTTGAGAATTTCAAAATCATTTAAAGACTGTGATTAGATTCAGTTATCAGTGTGATCTCATTGCTAGTCGATAATTAAATTCATCTTTGTGCTAGAGTATATCTTGAGGATATGATCTCATGATCGATTCAGTTCTCGGTTTTTTAAAAAAAAAACACAAAAATTATATAATAGATATAAAATATGTTATAATACATGTATATAATAAAAAATAGAAAAATATAATAAAATTTCTTTTCAAATTTTTTTTAGGTCTTCCATATTATGCTGTTACAATTTTATCATTTTCATGCATTTCACAGAAATTGCGTACAACCGAACACGGGTTCGCTTGTTTTCAAACACAAATAAACACGGGTTTATTTTGTTAAATTGAAATGATCTAATTAGAAATGTCGAGATTGTGTTTGTGAATGTGTTTCAGGTTTTTGCTGTAAGTGATGGCCGATCATCAGTTGAGCAGTGTACCTGATCAGAGAACCTATTCCTCAAGTTTGCAGAAGATACCGAGCTAGGAATCCTCCTCCTACATCTTCTGAAGCACTCGAGATTAGAGATTTGAGAAAGTTGTTCCAATATCCTCACAAAGGATGCACTCAAAAAGGGGGAGCATATAAATAGGGAGAGCTTATGAGATGAATAACTTTTCTCATCAAATTCAAAAAGCTTTAATTTGAAGATCTTTCTACAGTTGATTTCTCGGGGCTGAATTCATATAAAGACGTTGATAATGATAGACTAAGGGGGAGTATTGTTGGAGATGGAAAAGATAGTCTATATTATCAACACAATGAAAGTCAACAAAAGTCAACGTCATGGTCAAAGTCAACAAAAGTCAAACCCGACACGCTCGAGACGAGGAACCGAGACAAGACGTTGAAGATTTAAATGACTAGGAGTTTTATTGTAATAAATATATTTTGTGTGAACAAAATATATTTTATCTTGTTTTTAGTCATTTTTATGCTTAATATGTAATTTTGTATTAATTAGCATAAGTCTAGGGAGTTAAGTGCAATTAGTGAATCTTAGTCTAGACTATAAATAGGTTAATTGTCATTAGGGTTTGGTTAATGGTTGAATGACCAATTGATTGAGGGATTATTTGTAAACAATATTATTAGCAATCAAGAGAGATCAAAGGGGTTTTCATTGTGTTCATCATATTTTGATCTAATTCTTCATGATTTGATTCAAGTTTGTTTATCCTGAAGTTACACAGACATATCAGGGCTTGGCTGTTCTATAAGAGATTCCAATAGGAACTTGTTAAAGAACCTATTGAGATCTTGGAGCATCCTTTGATCCACTTGAAAAACAACTGGAGGAGGCTCAGGGAAAATTGCAGCTTGTTGCACAGGATACTTTGAGCTCAAGGAAGTGAGAGCTTGACTTTGGGTTTCCTCCTGTCTTTGACTTTGTCTCTGAACACTCTCCTCCTTTTTGGTAGCATCATCCTGAGAGCTTGATGAGCTAGAGGAAGAGATCAAGGAGATCTGAGTTGGTACATGCCTAACAGACCTCTCAATCTGTTTCTCAGCTAGTTTGGCCTTGAGAGTTTCAATTTCAAGTTGCTGAGTGGCAGACCTATCCTCTAAAGTCCTAACCTTAGATTCAAGATTTGAGACTTTAGAAAGTAGGTCTTGAATAGTGAGTTGCATTCTTCCCTCATCTTCTTTTGAAGAATCACGGGGAGATGAGGTAACATACCTTGTATGTTCATCCTCACCACCAGATGTGGTTTCTTGGCGCCCTGGTTTCCCATGCACAATGATGTCTCTTTCATAGTCATAAAAGGGCATGGTTGCCGTAGATTCGGTCTCAGTTATGTTACCACTGTCCTGAGGATCCATTGAGGCTCCTTCAGTAGTGGCAGCTGAATCTACATGAGTCCCCTCCACATCAGTGGGACTCACCTCAGTAAAGGTTTGCTGATGGGGGCTAGAGATAAGAGGTCTCTCTAGGCTCTGTTGATCCTTGAGAGGGTGTTGTGGATCAACTTCATTGCCCTTAAGAGACATAATCTCTTCACCAGCTCCAATCAAAAGGTCAGTAAAGGATATGGAAATGAAACCTAATGACCCGGGACTTTGATCAATGTCTAAAGGCATTGAGCTTGTGATAGGGCTGTCCCTTTTTGGTTGCTCAGGGGAGTATAGAGATTCTCCCTGAGGGCTATCAGCTTGGGTTTCGGGCTCATGGGTCTGAGACTGAGGAGACTCAAGACCCATATTGAGGTCAATTGTGAAGAATGGTTGGACCTCAGGCTGAGTGGGAGCCCTTTGTTCCACTCTATCCTTTTTGGGTAGAACATGAGGAGCTTGTTCAATCAGAGAAGATTGAACAAGGGTTCCTTTGGGACATCTCTGATAAGTAAAGGTAATGGGTGGAGAAGGTAGATTTGGCAGAGTGAGGGTAGTTGCTGGTGTGGGTTCATCACCTGCGGGGTTAACAGGGATGTCACCAGGAGCCATTGGCTCAATCATACCTGGAAGAAGTGCAGTATCTCTTCCGGTGAAGTTGGTGGACACTCTCTTCAAAGTTTTGAAGATGGTCGGCCTCATTTGAGGAGCAATCAGAGCAGCTGCAATGACAAGCTTGCCCTGGTCCAGCTCACAGTTGATTATGTGCTGGAGAAACCTGGGATGCATGAAGAATGTGTCCCTTTGAAGATTCCCCATGAGGTTAGTCAGCACAAACCTTGAATAGTTGAAGCGGAGACCTTTTACCAACCCATGAACTAGGCACCCAAGTTCATATGGGATTTGATCCCATCCCCCAGATTTATTAGACAGGCAGTGAAGAACCACATGCAGCAGGAACTTCCATTTGTAAGAGAAGTTAAATTTGTAGACAGTTAACCTGCTGACATCTCCACCATATCCCATTTGGAGATAAGAATTATCCAAATCTGCTTTGGGGAATTCTGTTGGAGCACCTTCATCATGAAGCTCTAGATGCTCCCTGATGATCTGTTTAGAAATGACCAACTCCTGGCCACAGATGCTCGATCGAATAACACGAACCCCATTTAGGGTTTCAATCTGACCATTTGCCCAAAATTCAGACATATGCTTTGAGTAAATCGTGGGGTTTACAGCCAGAGCGATGTAGTAAGAAGATTAGGTAAGAAAGGAGATGATGTCTGAGAAGTCAACATCCCTTGAAGAATCAAGGAGTGCGACTTGGTTGTGTTGAAGGTTTAGTGCCATTGAAGAAAATTACAGAAAGATAGTTCGGAATAGGGTAAATTGAAGATGAAGAAAGCTTTTAGGGCAGTAATTGGGTAAAAAGGATGTAAGTGATTGACCGGAAGTATTTAAATGGGTGGAATGGCGGTTTAAAGGGGGTTTTGGATAAGACGATGCGAGGTTTCAGTGGATGATGTGACATGGGCGGTAAGGTTAGTCCATTTAAATAATCCGACATCATTAACAAAATCTTTACTTTTTACAGAGTGGGGCCCAAAAGATTTCCGTTACACAGTAAAATCTTTCTTCCGAGTATAAAGCATTTCCGAAGGTAATATTCTTCCGAAGGCAAATTTACTTCCGAAGGTAAATTGATTACTTCCGAGAGTATATGTTGCTTTTCAAGTGGAGTGTGTTAAAAGCTTCGGAAGTAGATCTGATATGAAATCAACCGCTTCTTCCGAGACTTAACACTCTTCCGAGATGATTATCCTGGGAGAAATTTGCTTCGGAAGTTATGCAAAATATCTTCCGAGGGTTAATTTCTCTTCGGAAGAATTCATACTTAGATAAAATTTAGAAAAAGATCTTTTGTAACAGGGCTTAGATTGTTTTGACATGAGACTTTACACATTAAAAGGTTTTCAAATGAGATCAACTAATCAATGTTTATCATCCCAATAGCTGTAATGAGATATTTAAATCTTTGTTCATCAAAGGCTTTGGTGAACAAGTCAGCATATTGTTCATTTGAGTCAACTTTGATTAGCTTGATAAGATTTTTCTCATGAATATCTCTAATGAAATGATACCTGATATCAATGTGCTTAGTCTTGGAGTGCTTCACTGGATTTTCAGTAATGAATATAGCACTGTTGTTGTCGATGTGGATAGGAAGGCTCATGAAGTTGAATCCGTAGTCTATCATCTGGTTTTGAATCCACAGCAGCTGAGCACAGCAACAAGCAGCAGCAATGTATTTAGCTTCAGCAGTTGATGTAGAGACACAGGATTGCTTCTTGCATTGCCATGAGATGATCCTTCCACCAAGAAATTAACATCCACCAGATGTTGATTTCTTGTTGATGTTGCAGCCACCATAATCACTGTCAGAGTAACCATAGAAATTGAAATCACTATTTCTTGGATACCAGAGACCTAGTTTAGGTGCTCCTTTGAGGTATCTAAGAATTCTCTTGGCAGCTATTAGGTGAGATACCTTTGGAGCAGCCTGATATCTTGCACAAATGCAAGTTGCAAACATGATATCAGGTCTACTTGCTATGAGATACATCAGAGAACCAATAATCGCTCTGTACTGATGTTGATCAGTATCCTCCCCCTCAAAATCAGGGCAGAGATTATGGTTTCTGGGTATAGGTGTTTTTGCTGCTTTACAATCTTTCATATCAACTCGTTCTAAGATATCATTGACATACTTAGATTGATTGATAAAGAACCCTTCCTTCAATTGCTTTACCTGAATTCCAAGGAAAAAGTCCATTTTCCCATGGAACTCATCTCGAACTTCTTCTTCATAATGCTCTCAAAGTCTTTACACATTTGGTCATTTGAGGAACCAAATACGATATCATCAACATAGACTTGAACGAGCAAGATGTCTTTCCCAGACTTTCTTATGAAAAGAGACTTATCAATGGTACCTCTAGTGTAACCATTCTTCAGGAGAAACTGAGACAATGTCTCATACCACAGCCTAGGTGCTTGGTGCAGCCCATATAGAGTTTTATCCAATTTGCACACATAGTTGGGATGTTGTGGATCTTCAAATCCTGGAGGTTGGCATACATAGACTTCCCTATCTATATCCCCATATAGAAAGGCACACTTGACATCAAGCTGGTAGACAGTGAAATTCTTGGATGCAGCATAAGTAAGGAAGATCCTAACTGCCTCAAGTCTTGCAACAGGTGCAAAGACATCAGTATAATCGATTCCCTCCTCTTGAGTGTATCCTTGAACCACCAGTCTTGCCTTGTTCTTGATAATCAAGCCTCTATCATCTCTCTTGTTTCTGAATACCCATTTAGTGCCTATAGGTACTTGACCAGATGGTAGCGGACATAGGTTCCAAACCTTTTGTCTTTTGAGTTAAAGCAGCTCCTCTTGCATTGGTTCAACCCAGCTACTATCTTTCAAGGCATCTTCCACCTTCTTGGGTTCCATTTGGGATAAAAACATGAGTACAAGCAGACATTCCCATTATGAGTTTGTCCTCTTGTTCTCACGCCTTTAGAGACTTCCCCTATGATGTTTTTAGCTGGATGAGTGTTATGAATCCTGAGTCTAAGAATCACCTCCAGTTGCAAAGATAAATCCAAATTGGACATATTTTGCTCAGGAGCTTGAATACTTGGTCCAGCTGTTGTTTCAAACTCATTCAATGAGGACTGATTGAATGAAAGAGAAACATCATCATTTGTTTTCTATAAAGCATCATTAACAGTTGCCTGTTCCTTCAAGATGGTGCTTTCATCAGCCTGGTGTTGTGCTGGGTCACCTGAAGAGATTTGAAAGTCAGCAGGTGAATCCCTTGTTGAAGTACCATTATCTCTTGAGATGGTTATACTGTCAGATCTTTCAATAGTGGGAACTTGATTTGCTGCAACTCTTGGAGAACTTGGAATAGGTCTGGGAAGCTCAAACAGTTGATCTTCATCAGAGTCACTTTGAGCACCTGTTCCAGCTGAAACATTCTCACAAGATGGTTTAGAATAGTTTGGAAACAATTCTAAATCAAAGATATGATCAGGGCCATTTCCCCTAACACAAGGAGTGTGCTCATTGACTACAATGTTGGAAGATTCCTCAAATTGTTGATTTTTAATATTGTAAACCCTAGAAGCTTTAGAGTAAGAGAAATATCCAACAAAGATAGCATCATCCGACTTTTCAGCAAATTTTGCCAAATTGTCTTTTGTGTTAAGTATGGTACACCTGCTGCCAAAGGACCTTAGAAAGACAATGAACGGTGGCCTCTTGTTCCATAACTCATAAGGGGTTTTTCCATGTGGCTTTACTACAAGAACTCTGTTCTGCACATAGCATGCAGTGCTGACTGCCTCTGCCCAGAATGTTAAAGGCAGCTTTGAATCAGCTAACATAGTCCGAGCAGCCTCAATAAGTGTCCTATTCCTCCTCGCAGCAACACCATTTTGTTGAGGAGTTCTGGGAGCACTATATTGTCTGGCAATACCTTTTGAGTTACAAAATGAGTCAAGAACTAGGTTCTTAAACTCAGTCCCTTGATCACTTCTAATTATTTTAACCTTGTGATCAACTTGATTTTCTATTTTAAGAATAAAAGATTTCAAAGTTTCAGCAGTTTCATCTTTGGTTCTTAAAAAGAATACCCATGTAAATCTAGTAAAATCATCAACAATCACAAGGCAATATGATTTCCTTCCAATGCTCATTATACTTGTGGGACCAAATAGATCCATGTGCAATAAGTGTAATGGAGTGGTGATAGAGTTAACAGTTTTGGATTTATGAGATGCCCTGTGTTGTTTCCCTTTCAGGCAAGCAACACAGTTATCTTTGCAGAAAAATTCCTTTTTAAGCAAACCATGTACCAAGTTATTATTAGCCAATTTATTCATTGTATTGAAATTTACATGACACATTCGTTTATGCCATAGTGTTGACTCATCACCATCAGCTTTGGAAAGAAAGCATGATACTTCTCCCATTGGGGAAGCATTGTTCATATCCAGCTTGTACATATCCCCTTTCCTGGGAGATTTAAGAAGCATCAATTCCTGAGGAATTGTCATCTTGGGTTTGAGGATAATGCACTCATGTTCTGTGAAGAGCATTTGATGCTTTTGATCACAGAATTGAGAAACACTTAACAGGTTGTGTTCAAGCTGTTTGACAAAATTAACTTTGTCAACCTTTAACTTTCCATTGAATATACTTCCTCTGCCAGAAATATATCCTCCGGCCTCACCTCCAAACTGGACAGGACCTCCATCATAATGTTGAAATTGTTGAAGGAGAGATCTGTTCCCTGTCATGTGCCTGGAGCATCCACTATCTACAATCCAAATGTTGTTATTCTTGTCATATGGATGTCCCTGCACATAAAATGAGATAATTAGTTTTGATTGGAAACCCAAGCCTTATTGGTCTTGGGTTCTTCCGATGATAATGACATAATTGAACCAAAATTTATGCATGGGGTTCAATGGATGTCTTTGAAGAAGAGGTTTGGGCTACAGCATCTTCCTTGATCTTCCATTCCATCCCTTGGTTGATCATAGAGGATGAGCTTTTTGTAGCTTGGCATTCTTCCGAAGCTTCTTTCTTTTCGGAAGAAGCCTTCACCACCTTTTCTTCCGAAGCAGTCTTCTTCTGGGATGGTTTCAAGGGGACTTTTTTGCTTTTCTGAGTCTTTACAGCTTTAGCTTCCGAAGCCTTTTTCCTTTCTGAAGAAGAATTTTCTTCCGAAAGAAGCCTGGCTTCGGAAACAAGCTTTCCCTTTTTCATCACTTGAACCATTTGATATGGTCCAAATGAGAAACCTTCCCTGACTCCTTTCTTTTTAACAATATTTGCATAATGTGTGCTAGCAGGATTGTAGTAACAATCTTTGGCCATGTGGCTTTGCAGACCACACATTATGCATGCAATGTTAATCTTTTGGGAATGTGAGGATTGCTGTTTCTTGTTCTTTTTCTCTTCATCAGCAACCTTTCCCTTTAACTTCTGATCCTTTGGTAGGATAGGAGTACTGGTACTACACCCCTTTCCTAAATCAGAATTTCCAACCACCTAGAATCCAGCTGAGATGAATACACCCTATTGCTTTGGGTCAATCTTTAGCTTGGACTCAGCCACTTTCTTGGCAGTTTTTCTGGCTGCCTTAGCTCTGCTTCTTCTGGCTTTGGTGGTCAGGGTTTGATCATCACTGGCAAGGGAGGGTATAATTACCTGGTTCTTCCCTGTGATGGTTTCCATAGTTGCATCATTCTTTGACTCATAAGAAGGTGGGTCAGCAGATGGAACCTCTTGCTCTTCAGTACCACACCTTGGTTGTCTTATAGACTCATAAGAGTGTGGTGGAGCAATTTCATTGGTTCCCAACCCACCTTTGTTTTGGTAACAAAGTTTTGAGTGAGATGATGATGCAAGAATGGCTTGGAAGTTTTGCTCGGAAATAGCATACTTCCTGGCTTGAGCCTCAGCTGTGACAAGTTGGGCTTGAGCCTCAGTCAATTTGGATATTAAATCCTTTATCTGAGTTTTATAGTTTGTGTGTTCATGTTTTAATAGGGACACAGTTTTCTCTAACTCCTTAATTTTTCTTTGGTAGTCAGATTCAGCCTTTTTAAAGTCAGATTTTAAAACATTTAAAGACTCAATATCAGATTTAATCTCCATATTGTAGTCCTGATACAGTTTAACCTTAGCAATACAGGCAGGAGTACAGAGATGTTCATATACCTTGTTTTCATCTGTTCTGGCCATGAGTGCTTGAGCAGGAGTCTCATCCTGTACCATGAAGCTCCAATAAACTTCTTGAGCCATTGTAGTTGTTTCTGTTGACTTTCCGGTGGGCTTTGGTGTAGAGGGATGTGTGGAGGCCCGTGGGGTTCCCGGGTTGGACTTGGGAGCCTTGCATTCCTTGCAAAATGACCAAGTTGGTTACAGTTGTAACATTTGGCCTTGGTTTTGTCAAACCCAAATTTGCGGTTGATTGGGTTCTAGGGAAATTTTCTTCCAGTTTTCTTAAAGAACTTCTTTGCTCTGTAGGTTAGAAGAGCCATTTGTTGGACTATGTCCACGTATTCCATGTCATCCGGGCTGAAACACCCTAGATCATCAAAGCAGTATTGATAATCATTTGAGTGTCCACTTCATGAGACAAAAGCACAGCTGTCCTGAAAGGAGCTTTGCTGAGCTTGTTGAGACCTTGGAGTCTCAGGAAATGTGATACATGGCCCAGAAGAACAAAATGGCTGTTGGGTGTAAGTCAGGTATTGTTGAGGCTGGGAGATTCCTGAGCCTTCAGCAACCATTAAAGCGTTGCTAGCAGGAAGACTCAAGGGTCTACTTGTCTGATGACCCCTCTTACTTTCCATTTCCAAACGGTATCCATCAAGGTTCCCATAAAGTTCGGTCATGGTTAGTGTATTCAGATTCTCTGTTCTCTTGATAGAGACACAGTAGAATGTCCACTCATTGGGTAATGCACTCATGAACTTTCTTGTAAGGTCTCTGAGTTCATGAGCAATTCCCACAGATTGAAGGGAAGAAATGAGATCCATGAACCTGAAATATTACTGGCTAAGAGTCTCTCCAGCAACATAGGTGAAGTTCTCGAACTGCTGCTTCAGTGAGTCCTTCTTGGAGTCATTTGAGCTTGAGTACATTTGAGCAAGCGCATCAAACAGTTCTTTGGCAGACTTGCAATGCTCAAACCCCACCATGATAGAGTTTGGAATTGCAGTCATAAGAACAGTCATAGCATTGTTGTCGATGTCAAGCTTCTTCCTGTCTTCATCAGAATAATCTTCAACGGCTTTCTCAATCATGGCACCGTTTCCACCAGCTACTTTTGGCTTATACGGGCCATTTACAATGGATTGCCACATCTTGCTGTCTTGATACCTGATGAAGCCTTCCATTCTTCTGCTCCAAGACCTGAAGTTTTCAGGGGTGATGATGGGTGCTTTGGTCATCGTCCCCATCTCTACTTCAGATTTGTTGAGGGCCATTTTGAGTGAGGTATAAGGAGGAGTGAAAAACAGGTTGATTAGGATGGTAAGATCTCACAATCAAGAGCCTAAAAAGCTCTGATACCAATTGCAGGATCGGGTTTGTCACTTAAACACTTGTATTTCTCTCAAACTCATTTATGGAAACACTCAAATCAGATGAAGTAATGTCTTTTACAAGAGTTGATAATAATATAATAAGTAGCAAAGGAACACGCAGAAATAAATTTTCAAGGCACTTGTATATATTACTTCTCAACTCAAGATATTACAAGACTCTTACAAGCATGAAACAAGAGTTACAATGAGAAACTATATATACTAGATCCTATAGCCGGATATACTTTGATACCAGCTGGAAACCTAAGACTAAAGCATATACTACAATGCTAAAGTTAAGGTATCTTAGATATAGTATTATCTAAGATATGGTAGTCATGACATGTCCATGACTTACCTTTTGTCACCAACTAAAGATGACAACTGTACTAACATAAAAAGGTAAACAGTGGATTAAAGTATGGTCAACTACATGGCTTTTGAGAAAACGCCATGCAGTATCTTAGGGATTTGCAGCGGAGTGTCAGAGAGACCATACTTATGTCCACTAGATAATAGGAGTGTCTTCCGAAGGTAAGTTGGCTTCGGAAGAACAAGTTCTTCCGAAGCCACTTATACTTCGGAAGAGGCTTCTATACTTCCGAGGCTTGAGGACTTCTGTACTTCAGAAGTTGACTTTAGATCTTTCTTTCTGAGTCTTGATCTTCGGAAGTAGGTTCTTTGTCTTTGGAAGTTGGAGTTTTCCTTCGGAAGTAAGCTTTACACTTTGTCTTCGGAAGAGCTCCTTCTTCCTTCGGAAGTTCTATACTTAGCTTCGGAAGTCCTTTGTTTGTTGTACCAAAATCTTCTAAGTGACTTGGTTTTGGTTGCACCAGCCTTTCTAGATCGAACAATAGACCACAACCACCAAGATGTGAAATTATTGTTCTAGAGAAGCAGATCTAGTGGTGGTAGGGTGAAACACGGTGGAGGCCAAGGGTGTTTTGGCAAAAATCGCAGATTTAGTAGTGATTATCGGCTATGGTGGTTGAGATAGGGAATTTAGTGGTGGTGATGGGTGGTTGTGATGGGGGCTACAATGGTGGCGATGGGTGGCTACGGTGGTGGTGATGGGGGCTGCGGTGGTGGTGATGGGTGGCTTCGGTTGTGGTGATGGGTGGTTGCGGTTGTGGTGATGGGGGGCTGCAATGGTGGTGATGGGGCTGCGGTGGTGGTGATGGGGCTGCGGTGGTGGTGATGGGGATGTGGAGGTGGTGATAGGGACTACAGTGGTGGTAATGGGGTCTACGATGGTGGTGATGGTGATGGGTGGCTGCGGTTGTGGTGATAGGGGTTGTGGTGGTGGTGATGGGGCTGCGGTGGTGGTGATGGGGCTGCGGTGGTGGTGATGGGGCTACGGTGGTGGTGATGAGGTCTGTGAAAGTGGTGATGGTTAGTTGTCATGGTGGTGATGAATGGTAGTTTAGTCTTTTTAACAATAATTTTAACAGGAAAACTAACGGTGTTAGTCATCTGTACTTAAATGGAAATAAAAATAAAACAACATAGACTCAAATGAAGATAACATGAAACACTGAGAGTCAGATGGCAATTTTGAAACCATAGAGATACAAATGGTTAAAATGAACAAACGTAAAGGATACAAATAGTAATTTATTCTGGATTATATTTTTTAAGGTTGGAAGGGTAGTTTTGTAAATAACAAAAATCCTATAGAAGAAAAAGAAGTTGATGCTGAGATTGTGTCCACAGATATTAAAGCCAACGTCGCCATAATCATCATATCATCCAATCGAAATTCAAAACCCCAAATTCGCATTTGTTGTTCATAAAATTGTCATGGGCGCAATCGCAACGCAAACAAGATGCCTGGAATCAACATCCATCTGCTGTTATTCCGCTGATGATAAACCTTCTCCTTCCCCTGTTTTCTTCTCCAGAAAGGTATCAATCATTCCGTTCGATTTTGGTTATTCAAAGTTTGTGATGGGGTTTCGTTCATGTTCCTGTAGATTTCAGCTTCAGATCACCGGTCGAAACAGAAGTCGTTTTTGAGTGGCGATTTTCATTTGAAGCAATTTCTTAGGTTAGATTCTACTCGCAGATTAAGAAAGCGTGCAGGTAAATGATCTTTCTTTCATCATCAAAAGTGTTCGTCATTTACAAGTAGAAATGACCCAAACTAGTGTTTTGGGTTCATTTTCTGGTTTTATCTGCAAAAAAAGAACCATTTTGACTTTTTAAGTCAAAGATGTTGGCTTTTTAATTAAAAAATGAAAAGAATTAGGATACCAATTCAAGACCCCCGATCTTTTTTTTCCAAGTGATGAGGATTTGAGGAATTAATACCTAATAAAAATTTGAGAAATACTCAAAATGGCTTCTCTTTGAAATGATGAGTTTGATCCCTTTGACTTTTTAGGTCAAAGAGGTTACTGTTCACAATTTTTAAATACTGAAAATTTTCAATACAAAGTAACTCCACACTTTCTCTACTGCATATAACTATAAATTACCATTCTGGGTATCAATCTTTTCTACAAATGCATAACTACTATAAAATACAAATTTTAAAGATTATATGGTTTGACCTTTGTTTTCAATTGATATTATTTGAAGGCCTTGTGATATCACCAAGCTGTGTTCTTCCATTGACCGAAGAGAATGTGGAGAAAGTGTTGGATGAGGTCAGGCCTGGGCTTATGGCTGATGGTGGAAATGTTGCCTTGCACGAAATCGATGGGCTTGTTGTTGTGTTAAAACTTCAAGGAGCATGTGGTTCGTGTCCAAGTTCAACAATGACATTGAAAATGGGGATTGAGACGCGGCTCAGAGACAAAATTCCTGAAATTATGGATGTTGAACAAATCATTGACACTGAAACTGGGCTTGAGTTGAATGAGGAGAATGTTGAGAAGGTATAGATACAATCTTGATTTAATGTTTGGTAAACAAGTATAGGGGTTAATCACTTTCACACACATCTTTGGCCCGCTTGATGTCTCGAATTCTGATTCTCAAAACGCACATCAAAACACCCATGTAACGTCAAGCTTCCTAATTGTGTAAACAAAAAGGTGCTTGTTGACTTGCTGAGGGCAGAGAACCTTTTTTTTTTACTCCAAATTGTATAGTACTAGATTAAAATTTTTACATGTAAAACTTGATGATAAATGGGAAAATTCTATACCAGAAAGTTCTTGGTGTTCTATATAAGTTTATGTACAATAAATTCATGTCAATATGATATATTGTAAATAGTATGATGACCAAGAAGGTCAGTCTTCAGTATATTGACATTTTACAATGCAGATTCTTGCAGAGATCAGGCCATACTTGGTTGGCACAGGCGGTGGCATTCTTGAGTTTGTTGAAATCAAGGATTACAATGTTACAGTGAGGCTCGCTGGCCCTGCTGCCGGTGTGATGACGGTTCGGGTTGCATTGACACAAAAACTAAGAGAAAAAATACCTGTTATAACGGCCGTTCAGTTAATAGAGTAAAGATCACCACTTAAAAATGTCATAACTCTTTTCATTGTAAAATGACAAAAGAGAGGCTTATAACCTAGTTCTCTGAGAATATTATTTTGATATGTTGTTTTGTCAGCTTCAAAAATGAATACTGTAAATTAAATTCGTTTTACAAAACATTAAAAAATTAATAATTAATTATCTACTAAGGAATTAATAGTAATCAGTGATCACACTCTTCTTAGACTGTTTGCATAAACACTTCACCTCTAGAGAACGAACATTTGCATTGGGATGGTGAAGTGTATATCTTCATAGCAGTAACTTCTATCCAGTTTACGTAATTTTGTTGACCTATTTAAATACTTATCGAACATTGTAGAATAAAATGTCTGTATTTAAACATACTATAAATGATCTAATGTATAAAAACACAGTTGACGTTAACACGGGTGCATCAAGAGGTAGTAGGCAACCTAGAGATGATGAAATTGTCATGGGCTCGACTCAAGCAACAAATAGATTACATTGATCCAACTCAAACCAAGTATGCATCATACTCAAAGTAATGGTGTACACCCACAGTCGTCATTTTTATTACTTTTTTAAATGCCTTACTCGCACTTGGCCGCAAGAAACACTTGTCACTAACTCCATCTACACGTTTATCTATTATTAGACTTAAACTCCACAAAAGAAACAACTTTTCCAAAACAGTTGGCCCTTTGATAACCATAGTATTTGATAAAACAAACACCCCCTTAAATTTTTGTTCCTTTACTTTCTTTCGTTAATCTTTTTTATTATAAAGCAAGTTGTCTGGCAATACCTTGGATAGTAGCTTCAAAATCAAAAATAATACTGTGATTTCAATTGGGTAAAAGTAATACATTAAATAGTGACGCAATCAAACTATTCTTCACAAATTTTAACAGGACATAAATCTAGTATGAATCCTATTCATCAAAAATTGTTGTACTCAGACACCCAAACTGAAGATGCCGAGCTCAAATTTTGAGGTTTTCTACAGCTGCAAATCAATAAATTTGTTAGTTTCTCAAGTAAATTTATATCACTAACAGGACTTGCGTTTGTACCTTTGACAGGTGGTTCATCCTGCGGTTTCATGGCCGGGAAAAGCAAAACTTCCTGTTGAAAAAAAACAGAATAAAATTTAATGCTTGAAAAGTAAGTACCCAGAAATAACAAAGTCGATTTCAACAAAGTTATATAGGGGTCAAATGAGTTTAAGCTAAAACCATGTCAATATCTTCCTTAGTATGTTAGTAATTCCATTTTGCGACCCATACCCAAAAACATTCAAAATAAAAGAAAATTTAATTAAGAAATTAAAGAATAAGCAGAAACCTTAATGTTCTGAGAATCAGTGAGCAACATTGTAAGCCTGTCAATACCCAATCCCCATCCACCAGTTGGTGGTAAACCATATTCAAGAGCCGTACAGAACGTTTCATCCAAAGCCATCGCTTCATCATCCCCTGATTGTCGATCCTGAAATATTTCACTCGATATGTAAATCCAAACATTATCTATTTACTAGCACACTTGTATAGAAAGGAGTGTAGTACCTTTAGTTGATCTGCAAATCGCTGACGTTGCACCACTGGATCATTAAGTTCAGTGTATGCATTGGCGAGCTGAGAAAATGAAAACGTACGATGAGAAAATTTAAAGATATAAAACAAATACTTTAAGTCAGCCCAACACAAAAAAGTAACGTGTTTGGTTCGGCAACCAAAAAAGTAACCTGTTTTGACAAGTTATGCAACTTCTCAGACCGTTTTAAAAACTAAGTTGACAAAAGTTAGTAGACTAAGACTAAATTTTGAACCATTTACTCGTGAAAGGGCTGAATTGGGGTATGTTTAATATCTAATTGGTCAAACTAGTAATATAAATAAATAAAATTAATAAGAAGAAACTGGTCAAAGAGTCAAACAGGCTGATCGTCACTCAAATCATGCCATTTATAAGATAGTGCATAAGACCTCTGAACTCTTAAAATCCTTTAATTAAAAAAAGATAGATTTTTATTACTGAAGCAATACAAACATGGTAATCATATTTAACATGTTAACTGCTTAAAAATTAAAAAAGATAAACAAGGACTCAGCGTAAAGCAATCCCGATTTATTTCAACTAGTAACAGAGCCAACAGTATTGACATGTACATCCTGTCTGACCTGGCTTATGTGAACCCTCTAGAAAAAGATTAATAGATCAACAAGCTAGCTTAAATTATATGCATACCTCGTGCTTGTTAATAAATAATTCAAAACGTTCAGTCAAGCCTGGTTTGGATCGATGCCATTTTGCCAGTGGACTCATGATCTCAGGATGGTTGATTATAAAAGCAGGATTCACACACGTCTCCTCAAGAAAGTGTCCCACAAGCTACACATAGCAAATATTATTTATATTGTTACATCAGTCTTGCAGAAAATGGAATGAATTTAGTATAACAATATTAACAATTTGTCAAATATTATTATATATAAGACGAAATCAATTACTTTATCCAGCAATCGTGCTGTTGTTTGAGGTGGGGGACATTTTATATCGAACTTGGTGCAGGCATCAGCAAGATATTTATTAGCTTCTTCACCAGCAAGATCTTTGGGTATGCTGAGATTTGCGATTTTCTCCAACTCTCCAATCATATCTATCCTTCTGAAGTCATTTCAATCAAGTTGGTAAAAAAATACAAGATAAAATCAAAATGCATACACTCAGTAAGTACATGACCTGAAAGGGGGAGTGAAGTCTATTTCGATAGGGTCATTCTCTAACCCATTCGCATGATATTTAATTTTGTATCCACCTGTCAGCTCCTTCACCATACCTGGTTCATCATATGTTACTCAGTGATTGCTTATAAAAATGAGTACAAATCAGGTTATGTTTGATCTCTTACTAGTCAAAAGTTAGTAAAATAAAACTGTCTAAATCATTTTATTTAAAGCATAAAAGAAAAAATAGCAATTTTGTATCAATTTGTTTCAAAAATCTTAAAAATCTGGATAAAAAAGTGTTATTCGGGTAGTAGAACCCAACCCAAACCATTACAACCGGTACCAATTAAAAATGGACCCATTATAACCAACATTCTTATGAATAAAATAGAAACTTTGTATCCAACTATTTAAAAAAATCTTAAAATCTGAACAGAGAATTCTGGTCAAACCCAAGTACCCAACCCGCACCATATCAGCCGATACTAAACACTAACTCATTACAGCCAACAAGCAACACTTACCACTCAACATTTGTTCAGTTAGCTCCATCAAGTCATTGTAATCTGCAAAAGCCATATAAAATTCACATGTTGTAAACTCAGGATTATGTGTCAAATCGATTCCTTCATTTCTGAACTGTTTTCCAATCTCATAAACACGTTCAAGCCCGCCAACCACAAGCTCTTTAAGATAAAGTTCTGGTGCAATTCGCATGTACAGCGTCATGTTTAAATCATTGTGGTGAGTCACAAATGGACGTGCAGCTGCTCCACCAGCAATCATGTTCATCATTGGAGTTTCAACCTTTATAAAAAGACAATTAAGCATAAAAACGATTATAAAAAATAGTTCAATGAGAAAGTAAATTAATAATTTACCTCCAAAAAGTCAAGATTGTCGAGAAAACGTCTAACATAAGATACAACTTTTGCACGGGTCTTAAATATATGTCTAACTTCTGAGTTTACCATCAGATCCAAATATCTTTGACGGTATCGTGTTTCCTACCATAAAAGATGCACCAATTGTGTTAACTATATGTATAAATGAAAAATGGGTGAAATAGCTAACAAGCCAAAGCAGGGTTCTTTGGTTGAAACAGGCCGAGTTGGGTTGATGCAAAGCACTAATGACAGAACTCTCTGAATTGTTACTGATAGTTATCAAATATAATTAAAATTAATATTTTTATTTTAAGGATAATGCAAAAATTCTGCGTAAAAATTCAAGAGATTTTAAGCATTAAAAATAACCCTTTTGACCTGTTATGTAAAGATACAAATCCTGGAGCAACCAATCCAGAATTGAATAGGTTGAAATTGCCACCTCTAGGTAAAAGGGAGACAACATGCAACAGTGGCTATGTAGTATACCTGGTCTTTTAGAATATATGCATCAGGATTTCTACCACTTCCTGGAGTCCAAGCATCAATATTCTGTGGATTTAAAATGTAAGTCAAGTCATTAAAGAACCGAAAAAATTTTGAATAGTAATATATAAGAAGGTTTTTTTACCTTTGCATTGGGATTATCTGCAGCTGCTGCATTTTTTTGCCTTGGCATCATATGTAAACAATGTGATAAAACAGTAAACGATTTTGGAAAAATACTCAGCTCTCCCCTTTTGCTTTTTCCTGCAGTGGAGTAGGAAAAAATGAAACAAAATAGTACAGTAAAAATAATAACAAAAATGGCATAAGACTGATTTGATGGTTCTAATCATGTTTGTGGGTTAAATGTTCATGGGTCAAAAGTTGATCAAATGGGTCATGGGTCAGAAAGCTAGATCTGTCCAGAATTTATTTTTGGAATTGATAAGTTATAATTCGGCAATCATATATAATAAAAGCAATCGAAGCATAAATGAAGCAATGCTTGATTTAAGCTAGCAGTTATGATTCTCTTTAATGATTAGGAGTTATTTTATTCCTTACAAATTGATGGTAGGAATAAGATGCAAGGTGTACCAAAATTATTTCCTTTGTTTTACCTAATAAAATTATGTGAGTGTTTTTACCAATTGTTATTGTGCCAATTGTCTAATATGATTTATTTATGATTTATGAAGCGGGTTAGTATAAGAAAAAAAAATTAGTTAGGAATGACGTCAAATGGGTCATGGTATACAAAACTAAAAAATTTAATTAGGAATGACGTCAAATGGGTCATGGTATAAAAAACTCCTAAATGGGTTTATTAAAAAAATGTGGGATTATAATAATACAGTTTTTGCAATCATATATAATACGACGTATCTACAAAAGTTCAGAACTTAAACAAAATGGTCTTTCGAATCAAAGCAACCCCGCCCATTTCAACCATACCAAAACATTCCTGTTTTGACCCACCCATATGGCCACCTCTGGAATATATAATAAAACTGCATCAAACATCAAGTAGAATACCAAGGAAAAAAAATGGCAATAGAAAGGTTATACTACAGATAAACAAAAACACATCTGATATAAACTGTAAAAGCCATAAACTTCAACATGAATAACAAAATTTAATCACACTAGTCAAGACCATAATAAAATGAACAACGTAAAATTGCAAGTTAAAGTTACAAACCTGGAAACCCAACGATACCAACAATATCTCCCCGCTTCACCCCAGAATGGTACTTGGAAAATTCAGTTTCATCTAAATCAGATCTCCTGCAAACAACAACATGCATGAAGTGTATAGTTTCTGCAGTAATAAATCACAAGAATTACCGCATAAAAAACTTCATAGAAAAAGTAGACGGATATTAACATTTGACAGTTAAGGTATATTATAGAGTTGATGCATCTCAATGCATTTATTCATCACAAACCATACAGGCACCGCTTCATCATTTTCTAATTAAAAGTGAAGGTAGTCTAACTTGTTAAAGCATGAAAATATTTATTTAGCCAGCCACCTTGGTACTACAAACTACAAAGTACAAAACACTCCTGCAACAAATCTAAAATATGTTCTGGTCATAATTTGTAAGTTCCACGAGTGGGGTCACCTTGAGTTGGACTGATTAGTCGACACATTTTATCCATTTTTCAGATTATGGATAGTTAGCGCAATAAATATAATTAGAAAAACTATGTTATTGAAAATTGAATAAATATGTAACTTTATACAAAGATTGCACACAAACTTTGAACCATTATCAAACAACTACAAATTGACTTTTCCACAAGTGGATTCAAAATGCAGGATGTCACTTATGCTAACAAGGTGGGTATTTACCTTGCATCAGCCATAACTTGCACTTTTCCACCAGAACCGTGCAAATCATAGAAGAACAGCTTTGATGAAGAAGACCGCTTGTTCATCAGTCTCCCTGGCAAGAACACATTTATCATCTGTTTAATGTTTATTATAAAATATAGGATTTATTCAAGGTTAATATTACAGATTTCAACTTACCAGCCAAAGAAACTTGAACATCCTCCAGGTGGTCTCCACTATTTAGGGATTCATACTTCTCAATATATTCAAGAATAGACATAGAGACATGGAATTTGTGAGGATAAGGATTCAATCCTGCTTCCTTTTGAGCAGCAAGTGTTTTCAGCCGATTGTCAAAATATTGCTGCATTAACACAAAAAATTTACCATAATGAAGTATAGTTTTAAACATATTTCAAATATATATAACTACTGAATGCGTCAGTTTTAAAAAGGTTAAGAGGTCCCCTTGTCACTAACATGCAAAAATAATATCATGCAAGGCATAAATTAAGTTTCATGTGATGACAAAAAAGCCTAAAAGCCCTTTTCATCTTCTCTTTTAACATACTACACTAGTGACCCATCAAATTATCAATATAAAAAAAAGTCTTTTGAAACTAGTTAAATTATGCCTTCATATATCGATATAAAAAAACTTCCAACAAGCAGCGTAGGTGTCAAAAAAATATGTCGACGAGATACGAAGTTATTAATTTTACCTGAAGAGAACAATAATTCTATCAAGTAAGTATGGTTTTTTTCAAATCATTACATAGAAGATTTATTATTAAACATCACTACAAGAAAATTGTTAGCTTGCAAGCATTAAAGAACTGAGAAACAAATTTAAGCCAAGCTGTACTAAAACTGTTAATTTTAACCATAAAACTTGGACTAATCTTGCGAGGAATCTCTAAGCACAGGCAATGCGTCTGGATAGTAATGAATAACTTGGCTAAATATTTGCAGTTTCAGCAGACAAAGAATACTTGAGCACAGTTCTAACAGTCTAATGTAAATAACCAAAAAAAACTATACCGTTGGATCCATGTCTTCATCATCAGCTGCAGACGACTTCTGGACTGCTGATTTTGGCATTAAGGCAGCCTGAAAAAGTAATAACAAAATGTTTGATAATACTTACTTCCTAGAGTGACAAACAATCGTAATACCTGCCATTCTAATTCTATTGTAGAACAAACCAAAAAGATCAAACCAATTATACATTATCGCAGTTGATGCAAAAGAAATAAGGTTACAGTTCCAAAGAACCATCAATACAGAGCATGTTATTGACAGTATTGAACCTAACAAAGAGCTTACACCAGAAAGTACATTGCCGGACTTCTATTACACTGTGTCATAAGTGTTTTTTTTCAAATTCCTTAAATCCCTATTTACAGAATTTCAGAAGCATTGACAATTTAACCAAATGATTCCTAGTATTCACGCAATCGACAATCTAAAACTATCCAAAATGAAGATTCAGATGGCAATACACGCATAATGGAATAAACATAAACAATAACAGGAATAGAATTTAGGATTAGCAGAAGCTTAAGTCACCTTTTTCTCCTTCTCCTCTTCCTTACGACGCCTCTCCTCCTCCTTCTGCTTGTTCTTGAGCTCCTTCTTGCGAGCACTTGATGGAAACAGAACATAACAAAAAGTCAATAAACCCTAGAATCTGATGTAAAATGGTTGCAGTGGAAATGAAAACTCACTTCTTGCTTAAGGCTTCAGCTTCTGATGGAGCAGAAGTAGAGTTGGCGATGGAGACATTATCCGCCATTGATGTGTTATCGAAAATGGCGTTAGGGTTTTGGGAAATGGCGGCTGAGAGTGTCTTTGTATGGTGGCAGAGGTGGATTAGGGTAGTCGTATGGTATGTGAGATCGTAACTCGTAAGGTTGGACCGACTAGCATTTAATGGTACTAGTAGAGACCCGCGCGATGCGACGGCGATGACAATTTACATGCAGTTTTGTTTTCCTGTTAGTGTATCTAGTAAGAAACTCGCGTGATGCACTGGTTGTGACAATATACATCTACGCATACATACACATACATAGTATCACATAACAATTGTTGATCAATGTTGGCTTATGAATAGTTATCCTGATGGCATTTTTTTAATGCGTCATGTTGGTTATGCTATACATTCATTAATTGCTGCTAGCAGAGAAGACTACCTGAATAAAACAAAGTATGTATTGCTCACTAAGTGTAATAACAACTAATTATATATAAATAGACATTATATGTTATTTACTCGTTTGGAGATTATATGTTGTGAATATCAATGGCCTTATCCAAAAAATACTTGTATTCATGCCATCTAAATTCCTCAAACCAAAAGTATAGTTTATAGTTCACATTTACTGATGTTTGTGATATTATATGTTTATTTTAAGATGTGACGAAACTACTATTGTATCAACAAACTGATAACACTACATCTATATGCTATACTAATTTTTGATAACTTGTATTAAAATTTCAAATTTATATTTCTAAAGTTGGATGGTTAATTTACCTCTCATTATACTTTCAATATTTCTATTAAAAGTGAATATCAAAACTAAAGTAAAGCCATAATTGAAAATGAAGTAAAACCACAAGATGTGTTAAAAATGATATACAATGCTTGACTACTGTATCTTTATTCTTTTTTGTATTGTTGCTTCTGAATAATAAAAGAAAATTAGTTGGTTACAAACCATTTAAACATCATATAAAATTTAATGGAGGATATGGTCATAAGGTAATGTTAGCTTTGATATAAATTTTGTGTATGAATGTGTTATACTCATATGAACCAAAAAAAACAAAAAGGTCTACATATGGAAATTTGAAATCATACAATTAAAACCTTTTGTATTCAACGTTACTCATCAAGCTAGATTTTCAAGAAGTAGACCACTTGACTTTAAATTTATTAAATCTTTCTCATTGGAACAATTATTGAGAAAAAAACCACTACAAATACAATAATCGTATTAATCAACCATGTGTCCGTCTACCCACATATAAAAACTTCAAAAATAAATGTACAATTCTTGTCATACCTTCAATTGTCATCCAAAAGCCTATCATCATTCATGGCGTTCAATAATCGATATTAATAAATCAAAATTTCTAGAAGCCATATATTATTTTTTACACCACTTGGCTTTAAATATATAAAATCCTTCTCGTCGTAACAATGAATCAATGAATGATTTAACGGGTCAAACGGGTCGAGTCACCAAAGTGCATTGGAAATAGAAAATTTAGACTATCATAAAAGTAATTAGCTATTATAAAAGTTAAAAAAGACAATCTTGGTGGCAGTATTGAAAATGAAGCAAAACATTAAGATTACAAAACAAAAATTAAGATTGTGCATGTTCATTAGTAAAAAATGAAGTGTTGAAATGACTAATAGTGTCCTTTGTTTAAAATTCAAGATAGGTCATCTAAACAACTTTCATTTCTCAAATCAAAGAGAGATATATGAGTTGAAAGAGTAGATAATAGTCAACCACAAGAAAGTACATGGGTCAGATAATCTTGCCTCAACATTTAAAAATTTAGCAACTCATCTCAATATCAGCAGCATATTTTCTGAAGATAAATGTGCAGATGCAGCTACTAAATGCTTGCAAATCAGCCTTAAATACATGTTTGTCATTCAACACTTGAAGATCTCTGAACATCAGAGAATTAAACACACTGAACATTCTTCACTTGATTGTTTGGCATGCCATGTATTTATATTTTGATCAGAATTCTGAACTGTTGGAGAATCAAACCCATATCAAAGAAAACAAACCTGATACCAAAATAACACAAGTCAAACAAATTCAACAGTAACAACAAAAGAATATATTAGAAAAATTGTCAAGTGGGTCAAATGGGTGAAGTATGTTAAATGGGTCAAATAGGTCAAGTAGTGAATGTGTTATCCTCTGTTCAAACATCAATGTTGTAGAAAGAGATGTAATAGAATTTCTAACTTGAAGTTTACAATTACATTAAATTGATTTGAAAATTACATAAGGATATGTTAAGATATATGTCTTGAAATTGATTATATGTCAATTGCCACTGCAAGCTGTAACAATAAGTTAATAATGTTTGAGTAACCTATTCTTTAGCCACTACAAGCTGCAATACTACATGCTCAGAGTTAATGATATTGTGGTGATCTATAAAGGAAAGTTCATTGCATTTAACAACTAACTCTATGATTCACATATGCATTAATACAAAGCTAACTCAATGATTCGCATATGATTAGTAGCAAATTCAACATAATTATGTTTCATTTATAGTTAACTGTTATCTGAGACCATCAGTTATATGAATTAAAATAATCTAAAACCTTTAGTTGTACGTGAAGTAGAAAAAAAGCCTTCCACGCTGACTCCTTTATTCCCCAATTTAAATAAGACTTGAATATAAAGATTCTTGATCACATAAAATGATGAATATATATCCAAAACTTAAGTTTGAAAAAGGAAACAAAATAAAATCTAATTTTCACAAATGAAAAAATGGTTCATGAAGATCAAACTGTGATGCAATGGTAGGACCAAAACAATATTATTAAAGAAGATGCATACCAGTAGAAAAAAAATACTAACCAAAAACGATTTACAATTCACACTTCATAATATAAGTGCAAGATACGCCTGTAATGGTGTTGAATGATTGAAATTTTGATTTTGAAACTACATTACCATGAGTTGAAACAAATAAAACATAAAGGTTACTCAACGATAAGGCATAACAACAAAGCAACACTATTGGACAGAACTGGCGTAGCCTTTCTTGAGTTCAATAACAAACTCTGATCCTTTAGTTACATCCCGTTCATACATTATGCCAAGATGATAAATACTTTAAAGGATGATGCACAGGTAAATCAAAACATGTCATTGAGATCTTGAGCAATAAAACATTAGTTATCTTTAAATATTGACAAAACTGTAAAAGATTGTTACTTTTGTCACCTAAAAAGATAAAATTATAACATGAGATTGAAATAGTAACA
Source organism: Flaveria ramosissima (assembly GCA_025215565.1). Classification (NCBI taxonomy): domain Eukaryota; kingdom Viridiplantae; phylum Streptophyta; class Magnoliopsida; order Asterales; family Asteraceae; genus Flaveria; species Flaveria ramosissima. Next base: position 49,870,493 of record CM046036.1, on the reverse strand, counting down.
TTACCTACCTAATGGTCATCTTATACATAAGCACAAAATATGAAGTCATGAAATAGAACTATAAGAGTGGAATATCAAAAACTTTTAGATTTTACTACTCTTGACGCTCTAATCACTTAGGACTTTGGTGGACAAACCCCTCTTTATTTCATTCATTATAATGATAAGTAAAAACAAAACCAACAGTTCCTTCAACATCGATTCTAAAAGGAAAACTTACATGTTGCTCTCTTCTTATTTAAACTCTCAATACACAAAATGACCAAAGTTGCAGCTTTTTTCGTTGAAAATTCCTCGTTCCCTCTCGATAGACCAGCGGCGAATTCAAACATTAAACATCCTTTGAATAATAAATAAATTAATCAGCTAAAAAATCTCATTTTCTCCCATGCTTTATACACCAACAAACAACACACCTTCCATGAAGCCAACTATGACACTACAAAAACTCAAAATTGATCCGATTCAACTTACCGACTACGACCTCGAACATTAACCTAACTCCATTACTCAAGCTATCTTCAAAATCTAAAACACAAAGTTATCAAAACAACTAAAATCAATTAGAAATTACCCCAACATTAACCTAACTCCATTACTCAAGCTATTTTCGAAATAAAAAACACGAAGTTATCAAAAACAACTAAAATCAATTAGAAATTACCCAATGAACGGAAGAACAAGCGAAAACAATCTTACCTTCAAGAAGTTGTAGTAGGTCGAAGAACAAAGAAAACCTGGATGGTCTGAGTTTATAGACAAAATGCAATTTGAATTGACCGCCATTTGTTTTTCAAGCATAAAAGGCCTGAAGAAAAAACCATTCTTTTTTTGTGTTATGTAGGGTTTTATGGAAGAAAAGCCCTAGCTATGCCTTCTCGAAAGGGAGTCTGCAACTGTATATGTATCTCTGAAAGCAACTCTGGACTTCTTTGCATCTCTATGTTCCAATTATGTACTTATGTTGAATATGTTCAAGCTTAATGGGTTGTACATCATGTAATACAGGTTGTACAACTCTTAAATTTAAGAGATTTTAGTCAAATGACCATTCTATCCTTCTCATATGCTTATTAATATAGTATAGATAGACCATTTGTTTCACTGAGTATATATCTAAATAGTTTAGATATTTATCTCTGAATGGTTAAGTATTATATTAATACTAAATGGTTAATACCTTTTATCTAAATTGGTCAGATATTTGTCTTTAAATAATTAACGATATACTAGCTCTTATTGGTTCAAAACTTAATGGTTCAGATCTCTTATTGGTTTAAAACTTAATCATTCGAAAATTGACAAACAACCTTTTAGAATGTTGGATAGACTTAGAACACTTAAAAAATCAAATAGAGAACCGGCTAATTTGAAACAATAAACACAAGTAAGAACACAATAAGAACACAATTAATTGATTTTCAAGAATGTTTTATATTGCTCTCAAGTATTTTACAAATGTTACAAGCAGTGGCGGAGCTTGAACATTCCCGTAGGGGGTGGGGGCGAATTTAACTTTTTTTAGGGGGGACGAACTCGATATTTATATAAAAATTTACACTAACAGACTAAAATTTAACACTACCAACGAAAAAAAGAGGGGGGGCGCACCCCCCCCACCCCGTCTCCATAATCCTCCGCCCCTGGTTACAAGGCTTAGTCGTAAGAACTGGTACCTAAGATACTTTATACTACATCCTACAGTCGGTCATACTTTGAAGGCTAGCTGAAACATTAATCTAGACAACAAGATCAATGTAAAATCAAAAGACAGATTGCCTTTTGACTAGTGACTATGACATATCATAACTCACATCCTTAGCTACTATAAAAAGGATAAAAGTACAAAGTAGAAAGTTACAGACTCTAAGACCTTAATTTACAGTTGACAAAAGTATGCACTTATCACCAGTTTATATAAGTTAGTGAGTATTCAGAGATGGTAGCGGAAAGTGGTTTAACTTTTGTCAAAAGCATGTTAGAGAAAGCATGTCTTCTCTGTCTTCGGAAGAAATCAGTCTCTTGGCTTCGGAAGACTTTGTCTTGAAACTTTGGAAGACTTCATCTTTGGTTTCAGAAGAATCGGTCTTTTGGCTTTGGAAGATTTGAAACTTAGTGAATTCCATTGAGTTGTATCAAATCTTTCGAATTAACTTTCCTTGTACTTTATATGTGCATGCTCAGAGCTCTTTGGTTGCATCAGCCTCTATGTAAAACTTTTACAAACTCTCCTTAGGCTGATGCTACCAAACTGAAGGATAACTTTGAGTCTTGATCTTCAACTGTTGACAGTACTTATCATAATCAAGCCCATTCCCTTTATCATTAGTTGGTCAAGATTTCTTAGACTCTCAAAGTATATCCTCATGTCATAGAGATCATGTAGAGGAAGGTCAAGTATGTTTTGCCAAAAGTACACATCTTGACCCCCTTGATCTCTAGTGACATACCATCTATCTGGGTTAGTAGAAAATGCCTAAAACAAGATGGGTCTCGCAGCAACTGGGGCTCTACTTTGGAGTTGTATGAGCAACGTCTTCTTGATCACCCTCATGATGTTCTGACACATCCTGAGGTGCAAAAGTGGATGCCTTGGACTTCTTCTTCTTCTTGTCCCTTCTGATAGTCATCCTCTTCCTCTTTCTGTATTTTAACTGAGGAGGTTGGTATTAAGTACCAGATGTTTCTTGTTTGTCATTCTCAGTTGGATCCTTTTCCTTTACAGGTTCAGAAGGAGAAAGATCAGGACCCTGCTGTGGGTCAGAAGATGAAGTTGTCTTAGATGCAGCATTAGGTCTAGGTTGTGTTGTCTCTTTAGGTTCAACCTTAAGCTCAGTTTTAGGTGCAACCTGACTTAGTGGAGAATGCAAGTCTACCAGCTCACATTTCTTAATCTTCTGCTTGATCACTCTAATGTGCTCATACATAGTGGTTAGAGACATTAGACCAAATTTCCTTCCAGAGAACCTATACAGCTTCAAGAAGCTCACCTCTTAGCAGCTTTTTGTTCTTTTAATACTTCTTGCTCAAGCTGCTTGAGGTACTCAAACTCTATGTATTCATATGATAAGGGAAGTAGGTCTACTACCTGATAGAGGCCTGTGGAACTCAGGTAGGTTATCATGTTTTGTTTGTCTTGTTCCCTATCTACCCGAGCTTATTGTTCAGCTGCCACAGCCTCTACCTCAAGACTTTTTTGAACTGGAGAGAGGGTAAGGGATTTTAAAGTCTCTTTCTTTTTCTTTCTTTTTTAATTTTTAGAAGCAACTCTACAGCCTCAGCTTCTTTCCTCTCTTTTGAACTCAGCATCAGCCAGTTCATTAAGTTTTTCCAAGGGAAGAGATATGAGTTCATCAATGTTGTAATTTCTTAACCCCAGATCGTTCAATCTGGCTGCCCTTAACTCATCCTCCTTAAGCAGGTGTGGAGAAGAGAGACTCATGGTACTCATTAAAACCCATAACCTAATTATTATAGAATTTGAGGTCAGTGATGAGTTGGTTTAAGTCTAACGGCTGGGGATGGTAGATGTCCCTTGAAGGCTGATCACCTGAGTTTTGAAACTCAGAGTGAAGGCTTAAGGTTTGGGTAATGAACTCATCAGGCTGAGCATGAGGAACCTCAGCACTAATCAATAAAATAATAGGAGTGGTTTGCTCCTTAAGAGAAGTGGGAGCTTTTGGTTCCACTTCCTCTTGCATGGGTGATTGTATGGGGACCTGCTCAACCTGAATAGACTAAGAAGAGGTTTGTTTGGATTTTCTTGAGTAGGTGATGATTATTTGTGTCTATGTGGGTGGTGCAGATGTAGAAGGTATGGGTTTAACATTGACTGGTACTGTCAAGTTGTCACATTGAGCAATAAGCTCTAACATTTTTGGGACCGGGGTAGTTTTTACCCTTGAGAAGCCAACAATAGTCTTTCTCGTGATTTTAAGAATGTCGGGCTCCATCTATCCCAATTTAAGAGTAGCACCTCTTCCCCTTAACTATGAGTGCATGTTCGATTAAGGGATGGTCACTTACAACACAACACACAATGAGGAGAGTGTTATAGAACACTTAACAGATCAAATAGGAAATTGAAACAATATGATTTGATACTAAAAACACAAGCAAGTATGAGACAAAACAAGAACACAATACAAGGATATTGGTTTTCAAGAATATCGTATATTGCTCTCAAGTTCTTTTCAAGTGTTACAAAGCATAAAGAAAGATACAAGGACCTGAGATACTTTATACTACATCCTACAGCCGGTCATACTTTGAAGGCCAACTGGAAACATTAATCTAGACAACAAAATCAATATAGAGTCAAAAGGCAGATTGTCTTTTGACTAGTGACTATGACATGCAATAGCTCACATCCTAATATATTACAAAAAGGATAAAAGTACATAAAGTTGAAAGCAAAAGAATCAAGACCTCAATGTACAGTTACCAAAAGGATGGACCTTTTCACCAACTCATGTAAGTTGGTGAGTGATCAGTGTTGCAGCGAAAAGTGGTCCAGCTTGAAGGAAAAGTACATTAGATAAAGCATTTCTTAAAAGTCATCGGAAGAAATCAGTCTTCCCTTCTTCGCTTTGGAAGACTTTGTCTTTGAAGCTTTGGAAGACTTCAGTTTTGGCTTTGAAAGATGTTGGTCTTGGCTTCAGAAGATTTTACACTTAGAATAATTCTGATGCAGGGTGTAAAACTTCCGAAGCATTTCTACTTTGAACTTAAGTGCATGCATGCAGGAGAGATTTTGAATGTTTTAGGTGCATTAGCCTTACAGAAGACCTTACAAACTCTCCCTAGGCTGATGCTACAAAAAAATGAAGACCTTAGATGTTAACAGTCCTCATCATGATGATGACCATACCCTTCTTCATTAGATGGTCAGGATCACTCAGACTTTCAAACTGTCTACATTTTGACATACGTCTATGTGTTGACGTAATATTTCTTCACAAATGAGTTGGGTCAAATATAAAACGTTTTCATGCTTACTTTTATTTACGTTTTGAGTTGACCTACGTTTTGACATTGGTTAGTTGGAAATATAATACGCTTTACTATACGTTTGGACGTAAATTTAGTTCGGAAACGGCCTGAGCGATTGTAAGTCTATGTTTCGACTATAATTTTTTTTCTGGAAAAGAGTCATGTCAATGATTAAACGTTTCTGTTCAACGGTATAAATTTGAGTTACTCTACGTATTGACGTAAAGTTAGTTTGGAAACAAGTCGGGTCGATTGTAATATATACCTTTATCACGTCACGTACAATGTCGCGGCAGCGTGCGACGACTAACAAACCTAGTTATCTCTGATTTTGCATAAGAGAAAATCATTAATTCATAACTTCAAGATTAATTATATGATATTCCCATGACCATAAGAAGGCCAAAATTAAAGTTTTAGTGGGGTTTCTCATTTTACACTTTCCAATATATTTTCACATTTTCACCCTTTGGTTTCTTTCTCGGCATCTATAACCTTCTCGTTCTCTTTTAGGTACATTCGTTGACATCCAGCGACACCATCACCGGTTGGAAACAAAAAAACCATGATCAATTCTAGTGTGCATCTCCATCTTTTCTCTTATGTTGGTTATTTTGCAAGATCCACATCATTCTCCAACCAATGAACCGCTATCGCCAACACCTTGTTGGTTTTGCACCAGGTGTAGTACAATTCAATGACAAAGATGAACGTCTATCACATGGTTGTACCATGTACTTAGCGACTTGTACGTGGCTCATGGCTACACTTGTTGGGTACAATCCTTCAAACAAAAGAGTACAACTTCTGCAAGCATAATACACTTGGTAACCATAAAGTACAACACAATAATGTATAACCTACTTGAAAATTAGTAATCTATACTATATTAATAAGCAAATGATAAGGACAATAGTGTCTCTTCACCAAAATCATTTAAGATTTAAGAGTTTTACAATCTAGATTGCATAGTGTACTATAGGTAAAGCATACTTAAAGTTAAGAGCGAAGATGGATTCAAAATTCAAAACATCCCAGTCCAAATTTGCATTTCAACAAAACTCCAAACAACTCAATCTTTGTAGAGGTTTGATTCAAAAGATTAAAGGTGAAGGTGGTGATTTAGAGGCGTCTATAGGTGGTGCAGACTGCAGAGCAAGAAGAATGCTCCTGATGACCATGGTATTGTTGTCGATGTCGCCGTCACCATCGCTATCACCGTCGACGCTAAACCTGGTAATTCGATCTTCACCACCATAATTGTTGGATCTAGAAAGGCTGGTGCAACCAAAACCAAATCACTTAGACTATTTTGGTGCAACTAATAAAGGACTTCCGAAGCTAAGTGTGGAACTTCCGAAAGAAAAAGGAGCTCTTCCGAAGACAAAGTGTAAAACCAACTTCCGAAGGAAAATTCCAACTTCCGAAGACAAAGTATTCACTTCCGAAGATCAAGACTTAGAGTGAAAGATCAGAAGTCAACTTCCGAAGTATGAAAGAAGTCCTCAAGCCTCGGAAGTATAGAAGCCTCTTCCGAAGTATAAGTGGCTTTAGAAGAACTTGTTCTTCCGAAGCCAACTTACCTTCGAAAGACACTACTATTATCCAGTGGACATAAGTATGGTCTCCTTGACACTCCGCTGCAGACCTCTGAGATACTGCTGTAACACCCGGAAATTTCCTTTGTAGCCAACGAGAGAAACTTTGATGCACGGGAGTATAAAAGGGGGAAAACACTCCCATTCTCCCCATTTTTCAGCCAAGGGAGGAGAAGAGAGAAAGAAGAGAAAAGAGAAGAAGTGCTGGCCCGGGTTGGTTCGAGTAGCCAAAATCGACGTGGAGCGTGTCAAATCGAAGCTCTATTCGACGGGATCGTTAAGGTGAGTTCTAGGACCCCTCTTTTACACGTTTTCAACTGATTTTGGGGCTGGAACACGTCCAAAAACCTATTTTCGAGTTTTTGGGTGAAAACCCGTTTTGAGGTATGTATGTATGTGTATGATGTGTTAGAGGCTCGATTTCTTGCTTGGTTATGCTTGTATGAGGTCATGGTATGATTCCCTAACCTTTGGAAGGGTTGATTTGAGCTTAAAAGAGGTTTGGAAGGGGTTGGAGGTCGAAAACCCGCGGCTGCAGTCGACCTAACTGCACTCTGCACCAGCTAGGGCTAGGCGACCGACTGGAGGGCGACTGGAGGCCATTCGGCCGATTGAAGTGCGACTGAGGTCCATACGCACGTTTGCTATGCGATTGAGGTCCATACGCATGATGATCATGCGATTGAAGTTCATGTGCTTGGGAGTCATGCGATTGAGAGATGGTGCGACTGAGGTTCATTCGCACTGAGGTTATGCGACTGAAGTCCATGCGCCTGGAGGCCATGCGACTGAGGTTCATTCGCATGAGGAGTATGCGACTGAAGCCCATACGCCTGAAGTCATGCGACTGGAGGCCATACGCAGGAAAGCTATGCGACTGGGAGTCCATTCGCATAAGAGGTCCATTCGCCCATAGTCCATTCGCATAGGGTCCATTCGCATAGATGCCCATTCGCCTAAGTGTTCAGAAATGATAACCGAGATGGAATTGCTCGACGATGTGAAGGGCATGGACGGTATAAGGTAACGTAGGATGATGAGATTATGATGATGATGTTGATGGAGATGATAATGATATGTATGATGTTATGTGTTACGTTAGGCACGACGGTACGTGTGTTGCATCGTATGTATGACGTGCGTGCTGTGATGTATGATTGATGTGCTGTATGTTTATGTTTATGTTATGTTCCTTATTGTGTATGTTTATCTTTCTATGGCTTTGCGTTGAACGTTAATGAATGAAATGAAAGTATTATGTAACGTAAAGTGAAAGATAAGGAAAAGAGGAACGTAATGAATGAATGAATGCATGCATTATGAACGAATGAATGAATGACTTAATGAATGAACGAATGAAAGGCTTGCAAGCATATGTATGAGGTGAGCGACTCTGTGTTGCAAAAGACTCGGAAGAGGTTCTTGTTGCGTACTCCGGTACTGTGCCAGTCTTCGGACATGAGTCGGGGGTTTGTGAGCAGGCCCCGGTACAGTATCAGTCTTCGGACATGAGTCGGGAGTATTGCATATGATGAAAGGGACGGATGTTGGGATCCGTGCCGCGTATCCCGGTACTGTGTCAGTCTTCGGACATGAGTCGGGGGTTTGCTTATCAGGCCCCGGCACAGTATCAGTCTTCGGACATGAGTCGGGGATAGTGCATGAGACGAGATGATGAGGTGAGCGACTTCGTGTTGCAACAGACTCGGATGGAGTTCAATCCATGTGATTGACTCATATGGGATCTTTGTCGCGTATCCCGGTGTTGTGTCAGTCTTCGGACATGAGTCGGGGACTTGTGAGCGGGTCCCGGCACAACATCAGCTTTCGAGCATGAGTCGGGGATATTGCATGAGACAAGATTCGAGTAATGAAGAGTAATGAGCAAGTAATGAATGAAAGAATGAATGTATGAAATGAACGCTAATGAATGATCCTAATAACGTATGAAATGGGATCCTTGTCATTCGACCTCAGAAATCGTGGTTGTGTGCCACGAAGAGGGTAAAGTCTGACAGGATCTAGAAAGAAGTGAAAGATAATGATGAATGATGAATGTAACGAACAAAATGATGAAGATAATAATGTTATTATCTGTATGTACGTATGATGTGTGAACGCATGTATGTAACGGATGTTTTTATAAAGAAAGTAAAGAACGGTTTTACGAAAGAAAAGTAAGTTTTTATCATAAAACTAGAACTCACTCGGCAACGCTGACTTTGATGTGTTTCCACTTGGCAGGTATGTTGCTGAGGATGGCACGGGGCGGCTACTCAGCGTATTTTGGATGGCATCTTTATGTTTAATGTCTTTGTAATAAATGTAACAGGATAATGTTAAAGGAACGATTGTACTGATGTGCAAAAGTATTTCGATGAAATGAAATTATGTTTTAATGTTTCCGCTGCAACTATTTATGAAAGGAAAAATGTAATGTATGTTTTATGTGCGATGAATGACCAATTGTAAGCGTCCCGGGAACGGGGCCTTACAAGTTGGTATCAGAGCCAAAGTTTAAGTGAATTGGGTAAATATTTTCAAAAACCTAATCTTAAACTGAGAATGGGACGGAAAGGGAATGGGATGCCAATCTGAGTAGCTGCGTGCCATCAGGTATGTTTTTGTAAAGTTAACCGGTTTATGTGCGCATGTTATATGGTTTATGTGTTGCTGGTAGATTTAGATACTGATATAGTCAGGACAGGTAATGCTCGGAGTATGAAGAGTAAAGTAAGTGGCTAATCACAATTGGCCACTGTAATTAGGGACTTACTATACTTGACATAAACTGAGCTGTTCCTTGAATGACCGTGTTAGTGTTTGAATCTTTCAGTGTGTTTAGAGAATGGTTGGTGGAAGATCTTCGAAAGCTTCTCGTGGTGGAGGTGACGGTGTACGTGGTGCTGAACCACGGGTCACAAGAGGAAGGGCAAGGGCCGAAAGGGTAGTTCACGAAGAACCTGTGACCCCTCATCCTGAGGGCGGTGACGAGAATGCTAATCAGAGGGCCTCGATGAGAGAGGTGGTCGTGGAGGAAGTGCATCAGGTCATGCAGACGATTCTACCGTCGGTGGTGACTGAAGTTATAAAGGCTGTTAGAGATGAGGAGAGAAGGGAAAGGGGTAGACCTTCGGGCGAAAGGAGACGACCCGAGACTGAAACGGTTCTCTCCGATGACGAAGGGGAAGAAGAAGAGGAAGAGCCTACGCCGGAGGCGGCACGAGGCTGTAACTATGGGGCGTTTCAGCGATGCAAGCCCCCTACTTTTGATGGTAATGGCACTGCTGCTGCTGCTCATCGGTGGGTGAGGGAGATGGAAGCTGTTTTAAATATCAGCGAGTGTCGAGAGGATCAGAAAGTAAAGTTTGCTACCCACTCTTTCGTGGACTCAGCTTTGTGCTGGTGGGACAACATAGTTCAAGTTGAGGGAAGCAGGGCTATCGGAAGGATGAAATGGTCAGAGTTGAAGAGGCTGGTGATTGAAGAGTTCTGTCCTCACCGAGAGATGGATAAAGTTGAAAGAGAGTTCCTGATGCTAGAAGCGGGAACAATGACGCATCAACAATACACCACAAAGTTCAACGAGATGGCACGTCTGGTGCCGGATCAGGTGACACCTCTTTCGCGAAAGATCAAGAGGTATATTCAGGGCTTGCCGACGGACATCCGCAGGCACATGATCGCTGCTCGACCGAGCACGTTTAGGTCAGCAGTTGACCTGGCGGGAAGGTTGTACGACGAGTGGGTGATGACGATGACAGACGAAGGGGAGGAGAGAGCCTATGTTAAGAAGGGGAAGGGAAGGCGAGACAGTGATGATGGATTTTTGTATGAAGGCACGACGCCGAGGGACGATGATCGGAAGCGAATAGAAAGAAAAGGAGAAGTATGCAGAAAGTGTGGTAGAGACCATGAAGGGGAATGCAAGTGGGGATTGAACGTCTGTTTCCAGTGTGGGAAGGAAGGCCACAGGGCGAGGGATTGCCGCACGGCTAAGTGCTACAACTGTGGCGAGACTGGACACATGAGCAGGGATTGTAAGAAGCCGAGGGCAGGAGGCTCCGGTGCGAGGAAAGGGAACCGAGGGTGAAAGTTAGAGCTTTTGCCATGACCGAGAGGAGGCTAGAGCGGACTTCGACTCGACGTCAGGTACGTTTCTGGTAATTTAAAATTTGTGCATTTATGATTTGAATGCCATGCTAGTAGTAGTTTCGTTCCTACTGCTTAATGCAGAATGTGGCATGTTAAGAGAAGGAACATCGATGAGTCCTTCAATGTAGAGATTGCGGTTAATGAATCCGATAGGTTACTTAGATGTCCTAGAGGAATGCGGGATAGAATTGAGGAAAACGTTTGTTCTTGCTAGACCGTTCAGGGCAGACTTGGGTGGATAGGCGTACATCATAAGATGAAGGAGATAGCAATCGATGAGGCGTAGACGTATCGTGTATTTGGCCGATGTAAGGTGCGTGGATATACCAATATTGCAGCCGACAGATATATCGAATCGCGAGTAAGGATTATTAGTGGCCAGGAACAAAGCGTGACATGATGGAGTAAGTGAGTAGATGCCTTACTTGTCTACAAGTGAAGGCCGAGCACCAAACGACGTTTGGGAAATATTGAGGCGACTGAGACTACGACTGAGAAGCCAGGAAGGATCCCAGTTTTGAGGGAAGTAGTCAGAGATAAACCAGAAGTCGTATGTGATAAACGACGTAGAGCGATTGAACTCCAGGTGAGAGACTGGAAAAGAGATGAGACAGAATTTCCAAGCAATGGTTCAAGGAACAACAGGTTTCGGGGACGAAACCCATTTAAGGGGGGTGGACTTGTAACACCCGGAAATTTCCTTTGTAGCCAACGAGAGAAACTTTGATGCACGGGAGTATAAAAGGGGGAAAACACTCCCATTCTCCCCATTTTTCAGCCAAGGGAGGAGAAGAGAGAAAGAAGAGAAAAGAGAAGAAGTGCTGGCCCGGGTTGGTTCGAGTAGCCAAAATCGACGTGGAGCGTGTCAAATCGAAGCTCTATTCGACGGGATCGTTAAGGTGAGTTCTAGGACCCCTCTTTTACACGTTTTCAACTGATTTTGGGGCTGGAACACGTCCAAAAACCTATTTTCGAGTTTTTGGGTGAAAACCCGTTTTGAGGTATGTATGTATGTGTATGATGTGTTAGAGGCTCGATTTCTTGCTTGGTTATGCTTGTATGAGGTCATGGTATGATTCCCTAACCTTTGGAAGGGTTGATTTGAGCTTAAAAGAGGTTTGGAAGGGGTTGGAGGTCGAAAACCCGCGGCTGCAGTCGACCTAACTGCACTCTGCACCAGCTAGGGCTAGGCGACCGACTGGAGGGCGACTGGAGGCCATTCGGCCGATTGAAGTGCGACTGAGGTCCATACGCACGTTTGCTATGCGATTGAGGTCCATACGCATGATGATCATGCGATTGAAGTTCATGTGCTTGGGAGTCATGCGATTGAGAGATGGTGTGACTGAGGTTCATTCGCACTGAGGTTATGCGACTGAAGTCCATGCGCCTGGAGGCCATGCGACTGAGGTTCATTCGCATGAGGAGTATGCGACTGAAGCCCATACGCCTGAAGTCATGCGACTGGAGGCCATACGCAGGAAAGCTATGCGACTGGGAGTCCATTCGCATAAGAGGTCCATTCGCCCATAGTCCATTCGCATAGGGTCCATTCGCATAGATGCCCATTCGCCTAAGTGTTCAGAAATGATAACCGAGATGGAATTGCTCGACGATGTGAAGGGCATGGACGGTATAAGGTAACGTAGGATGATGAGATTATGATGATGATGTTGATGGAGATGATAATGATATGTATGATGTTATGTGTTACGTTAGGCACGACGGTACGTGTGTTGCATCGTATGTATGACGTGCGTGCTGTGATGTATGATTGATGTGCTGTATGTTTATGTTTATGTTATGTTCCTTATTGTGTATGTTTATCTTTCTATGGCTTTGCGTTGAACGTTAATGAATGAAATGAAAGTATTATGTAACGTAAAGTGAAAGATAAGGAAAAGAGGAACGTAATGAATGAATGAATGCATGCATTATGAACGAATGAATGAATGACTTAATGAATGAACGAATGAAAGGCTTGCAAGCATATGTATGAGGTGAGCGACTCTGTGTTGCAAAAGACTCGGAAGAGGTTCTTGTTGCGTACTCCGGTACTGTGCCAGTCTTCGGACATGAGTCGGGGGTTTGTGAGCAGGCCCCGGTACAGTATCAGTCTTCGGACATGAGTCGGGAGTATTGCATATGATGAAAGGGACGGATGTTGGGATCCGTGCCGCGTATCCCGGTACTGTGTCAGTCTTCGGACATGAGTCGGGGGTTTGCTTATCAGGCCCCGGCACAGTATCAGTCTTCGGACATGAGTCGGGGATAGTGCATGAGACGAGATGATGAGGTGAGCGACTTCGTGTTGCAACAGACTCGGATGGAGTTCAATCCATGTGATTGACTCATATGGGATCTTTGTCGCGTATCCCGGTGTTGTGTCAGTCTTCGGACATGAGTCGGGGACTTGTGAGCGGGTCCCGGCACAACATCAGCTTTCGAGCATGAGTCGGGGATATTGCATGAGACAAGATTCGAGTAATGAAGAGTAATGAGCAAGTAATGAATGAAAGAATGAATGTATGAAATGAACGCTAATGAATGATCCTAATAACGTATGAAATGGGATCCTTGTCATTCGACCTCAGTAAACGTGGTTGTGTGCCACGAAGAGGGTAAAGTCTGACAGGATCTAGAAAGAAGTGAAAGATAATGATGAATGATGAATGTAACGAACAAAATGATGAAGATAATAATGTTATTATCTGTATGTACGTATGATGTGTGAACGCATGTATGTAACGGATGTTTTTATAAAGAAAGTAAAGAACGGTTTTACGAAAGAAAAGTAAGTTTTTATCATAAAACTAGAACTCACTCGGCAACGCTGACTTTGATGTGTTTCCACTTGGCAGGTATGTTGCTGAGGATGGCACGGGGCGGCTACTCAGCGTATTTTGGATGGCATCTTTATGTTTAATGTCTTTGTAATAAATGTAACAGGATAATGTTAAAGGAACGATTGTACTGATGTGCAAAAGTATTTCGATGAAATGAAATTATGTTTTAATGTTTCCGCTGCAACTATTTATGAAAGGAAAAATGTAATGTATGTTTTATGTGCGATGAATGTCCAATTGTAAGCGTCCCGGGAACGGGGCCTTACAACTGCATGGCGTTTTCTCAAAAGCCATGTAGTTGACCATACTTTATTCCACTGTTTACCTTTATAAGTTAGTACAGTTGCCAACTTTAGTTGGTGACAAAAGGTAAGTCATGGACATGTCATGACTACCATATCTTAGATAATACTTTATCTAAGATACCTTAACTTTAGCATTGTATTATATGCTTTAATCTTAGGTTTCCAGCTGGTATCAAAGTATATCCGGCTGTAGGATCTAGTATATATAGTTTCTCATTGTAACTCATGTTTCATGCTTGTAAGAGTCTTGTAATATTTTGAGTTGAGAAGCAATATATACAAGTGCCTTGAAAATTATTTCCTTGTGTTATTTGCTACTTACTATATTGTTATCAACTCTTAGAAGAGATTCTACTTCATTTGATTTGAGTGTAATATAAGTGAGTTTGAGAGAAATCCAAGTGTTAAGTGTCAAACCCGATCTTGCAATTGGTATCAGAGCTTTTTAGGCTCTTGACTATGAGATCTTACCATCCTAATCAACCTATTTTTCACTTCTCCTTACACCACACTCAAAATGGCCCTCAACAAGTCTGAAGTAGAGATGGGGACGATGACTAAAGCAACCATCATCACCCCTGAAAACTTCAGGTCATGGAGCAGACGAATGGAAGGCTTCATCAGGTATCAATACAGCAAGATGTGGTAATCTATTGTCAATAGCCCGTATAAGCCAAAGGTAACTGGTGGAAACGGTGCCATGATAGAAAAAGCAGTAGAAGACTACTCTGATGAGGACCGGAAAAAGCTGGATATTGATAGCAATGATATGACTGTTCTCATGACTGCAATTCCCAACTCCATCATGGTGGGGTTTGAGCATTGCAAGTCAGCCAAAGAACTGTTTGATGCACTTGCTCACATGTACTCAAGCTCAACTGACTCCAAGAAGGACTCACTGAAGCAACAGTCGAGAACTTCACCTACATTGCTGGAGAGACCCTCAGCCAGCAATGCTTCAGGTGCATGGATCTCATTTCTTCCTGCAGGACCGTTTAAGGGCTTGAACAAATTACAACATAACAACACAATCAGGAGAACAACTAAACTTTGATCAAACAGTGAACTGGATTAACCAAGTTGATACAAAGAACACAAGTAAAGTAATGAGACAGAACAAGAGAGTTGGGTTTCAAGGAGGCAGTATATTGCTTTCTCAAGTTCTTTTACAAGTGTTACAAAGCATAAAGAAAGATACAAGAACTTGGAATACTTATACTACAACCTACAGCCGGTGATACTTTGAAAGCCAGCTGGATACAATTGACTAGACACTAACAAAATCAATTGTAGGATCAAAAGGCATATCTGCCTTTTGACCTTGTGACTATGACATGCCATAGCTCACATCCTTATATATTACAAAAAGGATAAAGTACATAAAGTAGAAGTTACAGACTCAAGACCTCAATGTACAGTTACCAAAAGCATGGACCTTTTCACCAACTCATGTAAGTTGGTGACTTTACAGAGATGCAGCGGAAAAGGTGCTTTATGGAACAGTACATCAGATAAAGCATGTATACTATAAGTCTTCGGAAGAAATCTGTCTTCATAGGTTGAAGCTTCGGAAGACTTTGTCTCTGAGGCTTCGGAAGACTTCATGTTTGGCTTCGGAAGATATTGGTCTTGGCTTCGGAAGATTTTACACTTAGAGTATTTTCTAGTGTATTGTGTAAAACTTCCGAAGCATTCTTTACTTCAGTACTTAGTGCATGTTGCAGAGACACATTGGATGTTTTGGGTTGCATCAGACTTAAGGAATCCTTACAAACTCCCCCTAGGCTGATGCTACCAAAACACTTAGAAGATCTTCATATGTTGGTGGTCTTCAGTACAATCATGACCATTCCTTTCTTCATTAGATGGTCAGGATCATCAAGACCTTCATAGTATCTTCTCATTTCAAAGAGATCATGCAGAGGTAAGTTTTATGTCTTGCCAAGTATAGACATTTTCAACACCTTGATCTCTGATTACATGCCATCTTTCTGGATTAGTAGAGTAAGTCCAGGACAAGATGGGTGTCTCAGTTGTCAGAGGAGCCACTTGCATTGGAGTTGATTGGGCTGCCTCATCATGCACTTCCTCAGGTTGATCTGACTCAGCCTGAGGTGTAGAGGTAGATGACTTAGGCTTCTTCTTCTTTGACTTTGGTTTAGAAGCCATTCTCTTCTTCCTCTTAGATGACTTTAACTGAGAAGACTGGTCTGCAGCACCTTGTTGATCATCCTTGTCTTTCTCAGTTGGGTGTTCCTCCCTCACAGGTTCAGAAGGAGAGGGAGTTTGACCCTGCTTTGGATCAGAAGATGAAGCTTGCTGAGGATTAGCTGGAGGTCCAGGTTGAGGTGTCTCAGGTTGTTGAAACTTAACCTCCACTTCAGGTGTGACTTGACTTGGAAGAGAGTGTAAGTCAATCAGTTCACCACTCTTAATATTCTGCTTGATCACCCTTATATGCTCATCCATTGTGGATAGAGACATAGGGCCAAGTCTCCTTCCGGAGAATCCATATAGCTTCAAGAAGCTCATCATCCTTTGTCTGTCAGCAGACTTCTTTACACTCTTTTGGATGATGGCTCTTGACTTTGCAGCTTCTTCCCTTAGCTTCCTTTTGGTTGTCTTTCTTTCTTTGACTAGCTCAAGTTCAAGTTGCTTCAAGTACTCAAACTCAATGAAGTCATAGGACAAGGGAAGAAGTGCATCTGCCTGATAGAAGCCTGTGGCACTCAAGTAGTTGATCATCTTGATCCTATCTTCTTCTTTGTCTACCTGAGGTTCTTGTGGAGCCACATCTTCCTGTGCAGGACTTTCTTGAACTGGAGAGAGAGTGGGAGCATGCTTGTAGAGTCTTTTCTGTCTCCTCTCCTCTTTGAATTGGAGAAGTAGCCTTGCATCCTATTTTTCTTTCATCTCTCTTGACACTTCCATGTCAGCCAGTTCATTCAATTCTTCTAAGGGGAGGGAGATGATTTCATCAATATCATAGTTCTTGGTCTGTAAATAACTAATCCTGACTGCCCTCAACTCATCATCTTGAGTATTTGGTCTGGGGGCAGCCCTGATTGCAGCTTGCATAAAGCTAGATGACCCAGAGGAACTTTCTCCCCTTAACTTCCTTTTCCTCTCTCTCTCTTCCTCCTCAATTTCCTCAGGAGTCATTATCCTTTTCCCTTTGTCACCCACAGAACTTTGTGACTCAGGGTGGATAGAGGCTTGGCCTTCATTACTTGGTGTAGCTTCCATGCTCTGGCCAAAGAGAGGCTGAGAAACACCTTCACCAGCAGGTGTCTCAGAAGGAGTTTGAACCTCTGCAGCAGTTGTTGATGATAAGACAGAGGTCTCAGGTTCTGCCACTGGGCCTTCAGTCAAGGTTTCCCCTATGAAACTAATCTTAGGGTCCACCTCAACATCCAGTTGACCGATGACATTGCCTGATTGACTAAGTCTCCTTCTTAGAGTGAACTCTGCAAGGATCCTATCTTGGATTCTTTGAGCCAATCTGTCAGCTTGTCTTGAATTGCTTGGATTGACAAGTGGCATGTTGACTAGATCCAATCTTTTATAGAAGTTCAGGCTTTGAAAATCAAACACTTCTTGTTGCCCTTGAACTCTGTGAATGATAAGGGCTCTTCTGTCAGCATCATACCTCCATCTTATGATGTAGTTTGCAGTTCCTTGTGGTGGAGATGAGACAGCCCTTGGTATACCTTCCTCAAAGAGACTCCTGATGATAGAGTCTATAGAGTCCACATTAATGTGAACTTGAGAAAGTTGCTGAGAATGCACAACAACAAGTGAGGATGGTGAGTCCTCTATGTCCATTCTCTGTGAAGAACTCCCAGGTTCTGTGGCTGCAATAACTTTCTCCCCCTTTTTGGTAGCATTACCCACTTGCATAGGTGAGCTGGAGGATAAGTCAATCACTTCCACAGGTTCTTGTGTTCCTGGTTGAGCTCTCCTTAAAGGTCTCCAAGCTAGTTTTTCCTTTAGATATGAAATCTGAAGTTGCTGATCATTGACCCTATTTTGTAAGGTAGTCACTTGAGATTCAAGGTGACTAACCTTAGAGACTAAATAGGAGCATGTTTTTGACAGTTTCTGCACCTTTAGTCTCAAATTCCCCTCTTCTTCATCAGAAGAATCATTGGGGGATGAGATGATTGGACCAAAGTCCTCTCTCTCACCACCAGCTTGAGGTTCTTGGCTGCTGGTTTTCCTCTGCTCACTAGCAGTCTCAGTTGAGATGCCAATGGGCTGAGTTACCATGGTTGAGGTCTTAATGATGTAATCACTTTCAGAAGTGAGAGCCTCTTCCATATGGACATCCTGAACATGTTCAGAAGTGTCCACCTCAGTAACAGGTGACTGATGTGGGATAGACTGAGGAGAATCAGAGGTACTCATCTCTCTTGTAGTAGGGGAGGAGAAGAGAGACTCATGGTATTCACTGAATCCTAAGTCTTCATCAGTATAGAAAGATAGGTTGGGAATTGGTTGGTTTAGATCTAAAGGCTGGGGATGGTAGCTGTCCCCTGAAGGTTGTTCACTTGAGTGTTGAGACTCAGAGTGAAGGCTTAAGGCTGTTGGGCTTGTGAGCTCATCAGGGTGAGCATGAGGAACCTCAGCCCTGATAGGTGAAGAAATGGGAGTGGTTTGCTCCTCAGGGGAAGTGGGAGCTCTAGTGTCCACTTCCTCCTGTAAGGTTGAGTATATGGGGACCTGCACAGACTCAATAGCCTGAGCAAGGGTTCGTTTGGATTTTCTTTGGTAGGTGAGAGTTATTGTGGTCTTTTTAGTGGTAAAGAAAAAGAAGGTGTGGGTTCAACACTAGCTTGTGTTGCTAGGTTGTCACCTTGAGCAATGAGCTCTAACATTTTGGGGACTAGGGCTGTTTCTACCCCTGAGAAGCCTACAGTTGGCTTCTTCATAATTTTAAAGATGCCGGGCTTCATCTGTCCCAATTTAAGAATATTACTTGTTTCCCTCAACTGTGAGCCCAGTTCACAGTTGAGAATGTGTTGAACATATCTAGGAAACATGTAATACTCTAAGGAGTCCAAGTTTGCAAGTAATTAGTATAAACAAATTGAGAGTACCTGAACTTGACCCCCTGAACCATTCCATGAACTATAAAGGAGAGATCCCAGGAATCTGGTCCCACCCACCATGCTTGTTTGATAAGCTGTGGATAACCACATGGAGCAGGTATTTCCACTGGGATGAGACCTTCCCTTTCCTGAAGGTCTTTACAGAGAAATCTCCCTCATAGCCCATCTGCTCAAAGGAATGATTAACAGCTTCCTTTGGGAAGGACAACTCACCTTCTTCATCATCCAGCTGCAAATGATGGTTGATGATGGCCGGAGTGATGAAGATTGTCCTCCCTTGCACTGTGGCAGACAGTGCCTTCTCCCCATCCATAATGACATCTTGGCAGGTCTTCCAGAATTCAAGCAAGTGATTCTCATACAGAGTAGGATCAATGGTCAGGGAGGTGAAATAGTTGGATAGAGTTAAGAATTGGCAAATCTCTGAGAAACTTGCATCTTTCTCAGAGCTTAACAGAGCAACCTGATTATGTTGCCTGTGAAGTTGCATGGAGAAATCTGGGTTGTTTCTGCGGTTAAGGTTGGCCATTTTAGAAGCTTAAGGGTGAAGAAAGGTAGAAAGCAAAGGCGGTTTAGAGAATTAGGTTTGAGGAATAGTGGAATTGAGGAAGATAGTGAGAAAGAGGGGGAACCGTTGGGTATTTATGTGAAAAGGGATTTGAACCAAAGTTAATGAAAGAGGATAAACTTTGAAATCCAGAAGTCGGTCCCACCTCTGAAAAAGGTAGTTTACTTTTGCTCAAAAAGTAGTTTTCTTGGAATTAGAAAAGCTTCCGAAGGTAAATTGTCTTCGGAAGTTTTAATGAAAAAGCTTCCGAAGGTAAAATGGCTTCGGAAGATTTTTCTGAGAGTCTTGAAAATTTATGCTTCGGAAGAGAAATAAACCCTTGAATGCTTTGTATAAGAAACAACAAAGCTTCCGAAAGTTAATTTTGCTTCGGAAGGAAAAAGTCCTTAAAAACAAATAAGTGTCTGAGATAAGATTTTAAGCTTCGGAAGATGGATTTAGACTTCTTCCGAAGGTAAAATCTCTTAGACAGTTAATTGTTTTGAAGACATGATTTTCTTCCGAAGATAAAATTTTATCTTCCGAAGTATCAGAAAATTTTCAAGAATCTAAGGAAAGTCTTCAAAAAGAATTTTACATCCAAAGAAAACATGAGCTTATGAAAGTGATAACTAGACAACTTAGGACACACATATTTTAAGAAGAAATAATTAGAATTAGTTTTAAGAAAAAAATCTACTCAAAGTTAATCATCCCAATAACTGATATCAGATATTTAAATCTCTGTTCATCAAAAGCTTTTGTAAACAGATCAGCATATTGTTCATCTGTATGAACTTTGACTAGTTTAATTAAACCCTTTTCATAGTTATCTCTTATTAAATGATACCTGATGTTGATGTGTTTGGTCCTTGAGTGCTGCACAGGGTTCTCAGTGATAGAGATAGCACTATTGTTGTCTATGTGGATAGGAGTCTCCTTGAAGTTAAATCCATAGTCCAGCATCTGATTTTGAATCCAAAGCACTTGAGCACAGCAGCTTGCAGCAGCAATGTATTCAGCCTCAGCAGTTGATGCAGACACACAGGATTGTTTCTTGCATTGCCATGAGACAACCCTTCCACCAAGAATTGACATCCCCCAGATGTAGACTTTGCAGTCATGTTGCAACCACCATAATCACTATCTGTATAAGCATACAGATTGAAGTCAGGATTCTTTGGATACCATAGACCAAGTGTTGAAGCACCTTTGAGGTATCTTAAAATCCTTTTGACAGTGATTAAGTGAGACATCTTAGGGTTGGCTTGATATCTTGCACAAATACATGTAGCAAACATGATATCAGGCCTGCTAGCTGTAAGATACATAAGAGACCCAATCATAGCCCTGTATAAATGTTCATCTACACACTCCCCCTCAAGATCAGGTCCAAGGGAGTGGTTTCTGGCTATGGGTGTCTTAGCAATCTTACAATCAGTCATGTTGAACCTCTTGAGTATGTCTTGAACATACTTTGACTGACTTATGAAGATGCCATCTTCAACTTGCTTCACTTGAATTCCCAGAAAGAAATTGAGTTCTCCCATTGCACTCATTTCAAATCTGTCTTTCATCAGCTTCTCAAAGTCTTTGCAGAGCTTTGGATTAGTTGAACCAAAGATGATGTCATCAACATATACTTGAACTAGCAATAAGTCATTTCCCTGTCCTTTGATGAAGAGAGTTCCATCTATAGTACCTCTCCTGTATCCATGTTTACAAAGATACTCAGACAGTGTCTCATACCACTTCCTGGGTGCCTGATGCAGCCCATAAAGAGCTTTGTCAAGCTTGCAGACATAATCAGGATGATCAGGGTCTACAAAACCAGGTGGCTGTTTGACATAAACCTCTTCATCAATCACTCCATATAAGAAAGCACACTTTACATCAAGTTGAAAGACCTTGAAGTTCTTGGATGCAGCAAATGCCAGGAATATCCTAACAGCTTCTAATCTTGCTACAGGAGCAAAGACATCAGTGTAGTCAATCCCTTCTTCTTGTGTGTATCCTTGAACAACTAGTCTTGCCTTGTTCTTGATGATAATTCCTCTATCATCCTTCTTATTCCTAAAAACCCATTTGGTTCCAATGGTAGTCTTCCCATGAGGAAGAGGACAAAGGTTCCAAACTTTCTGCCTTTTGAATTGAAGCAGCTCTTGTTGCATAGCTTCAACCCAACTTCCATCCTTTAGAGCTTCATCAACTTTCTTTGGCTCTATCTGAGATAAGAAACAAGAGTGAAGACAAACATTTGCTTCATGGGTTTGTCCTCTTGTTCTTACCCCTGTGACAACATCTCCAATGATGTTTGTGGTGGGGTGAGACTTGTGGATCCTTAGCTGAGGGATCACAGCAAGTTGCTGAGAGAGATCCAAATTTGAGAAATTTAGATCTGGCATAGATGATTCACCCTCCACATTACCACACTTATCAAGATTAACTTGATCCAATGAGTGTGTGACATCATTGATGTTGTCATCTATGGTGTGGTTATTAGCATCAAGAAATTCCTGATCACTATCACCATCACCATTGTTGTCTTCTACAATTGAGGTATCTTTATCTGGTTGAGGAGCCTCTGAGCTGGAATTTGAAGGCATACCAGATGTATCAGCTGAATTTGTCATTGTTGTGCTGATAGAGACCTCATTTGCTGAAGTAGTTCCAACTGGAGCTGAAGATGTATGAGTTGAGGGTCTTCCTAGCTCAAATCTTGGATCAGGATCACCTGTATTTAGATTTTCTGCAGATCCTGAAACATTCTCACAAGATTTGTTAAAACAGTTGGTAACTAAATCAAGATCAAATAGCCAATCAGGACCAGAACCAGCCACACAGGGTGTGTGTTCATTGAAAGTCACATTGGCTGACTCCTCAACAATTCTAGTTCTGAGATTGTATACTCTATAAGCCTTAGCTTGGGAAGAGTATCCAATGAAGTGTCCATCATCTGATTTCTCAGCAAACTTGGCAATTTGATCCTTGGTATTCAAGATGGTGTAGGGACATCCAAATGACCTGAGAAAACCAATGAAAGGTTTCCTCTTGTGCCAAAGTTCATAAGGAGTCTTACCATGTGTCTTAACTACTAAAACTCTGTTTTGCACATAGCAAGCAGTATTAACTGCCTCTGCCCAGAAGGTGATGGGCAGTTTAGAGTCAGACAACATAGTTCTTGCAGCTTCAATAAGTGTCATGTTTCTCCTCTCAGCAACTCCGTTTTGCTGAGGAGTCCTGGGAGCACTATATTGTCTTGTAATACCTTTTTCATCACAAAATGTATCAAGGATTTGGTTTTGAATTCAGTTCCTTGATCACATCTTATGGTTTTGACCTTGTGATCACTTTGATTCTCAACTTTTAAGATGAAATTCTTCAGAATCTCAGGGGTTTCATCCTTAGTTCTAAGAAAGAAAACCCAAGTGAATCTTGTAAAATCATCTGTGATCACTAAACAATAAGAGGTCCTTCCTAGACTCATTACACTGGTGGGGCCAAAGAGATCCATATGTAACAAGTGTAGGGGAGTAGTGATGGGTTCCTTTCCTTAGGCTTGTGAGATACCTTGTGTTGCTTCCCTTTCAGGCATGCAACACAATGATCATCACTTGTAAACTCTTTCTTTGGCATTCCAGTTACCAGATCATGTTTAATTAATTTATTCATGTTCTTAAAGTTTACATGGCACATTCTTTTATGCCATAGGAAAGACTCATCACTATTTGCTTTAGATAGAAAGCATGAAACTTCTCTAGAGGGAGATGTTTCTTGCAAATCCATCTTGTACATGTTCCCTTTCCTGGGGGCTCTGAGCAGGATATGCTCATGAGGAATGACCACTCCAGGCTTGAGAACAATGCACTCATGCTCAGTAAAGAGCATGTTATGACTCTGATCACAAAATTGGGATACACTCAGAAGATTGTACCCAAGCTCCTTAACAAAGTTTACCTTTTCAATGCTGAGCTTACCATTTGTGACCTTGCCCCTTCCTGAAATGTAACCACCTTCATCTCCTCCAAAGGCAACTGGTCCTCCATCAATTCTCTCAAAATTATGGAGTAGAGACCTATTGCCTGTCATGTGCCTGGAACAGCCACTGTCAATTATCCAGACATTCCTATTTGTCTTGAGCTGTTCCTGCATAAAGAAAATGATTAGTTACATTTGGAAACCCAAGCCTTACTTGTCTTGGGCTCACTAAGAGTAATGGAAGGTAATACAACAGTAATAGATCCTATGGTTGTACTATGGGGATCTTCAGCTGTTGTTGATGGAGAAACTTCAGTCATTTGGTCTTTCTTAGACTTCCACACCACCTTTGGAGTCTTGGACTTGACCTTCAAAACCTTAGAAGCTTTTGGGACTTCACAGTTTTGATGACTGAACCTTCAGAAGATTCTACAGTCACTGCAGCAGACTTCAGTGCTTCGGAAGAACTCCTTTCTTCCGAGACCAATTTTACTTCCGAAGGTAATTTTCCATTTACCTTCTTCTTTGATTTGGAGCTTTCGAAGGAAACAGACTTTCCTTCCGAAGCTTGAGACTTCCTAGAACTCTTTGAGGTCTTTGTATTGGTCATGTGGATAGTACTTTTAGGATTGTATGGGCAATCCTTAACAATGTGAGAGGTACTTTCACACATGACACATAACATCTTCTTCTTCAAAGGAGTCTCCTTATGAGAGCAAGACTGGCTTTGGTCACATCCTTTCTCCACCTTCATCTTGGTAGATGCTGAGACAGTTCTCTTGGGCTGTGAACTATTCTTGGAGTTTGATGGTCCAGGCTGTGCAGCAGTGGTACACAGCAGCTCAGTCTTCTTCTTTGCACTGAGATGATTTGAACAAGAACCAGGACTCTTAGCTGAGGAGTCTTGGTTGATGTCTTCAGTCCTAACTACTTTGAAACCTGCAGAGATAAAAACTTGTTTCTGCTTAGAATCAAAAGTAGCCTTGATCTCTTGAGCCTTCTTTGCTTTCCTTTGCTCTTTCTGATCAAGTTCTTTCTCTTGGACTTGTTCATCACAGTAAACTTCTTCTCCTCAGAAGGATAGTGGCCCTTGGAAGAATCCTCTTCTTCACTCTTCTCAGAGGAATTCTTCACTATCACTTCTTCATCCTCCTCACTTATAGGATCTATGAGAGGAAGCTCATCTTCACAAGTTCCACACCTAGGAGATCTTACAAACAAGATTGTGTGTGGAGGAGCTATCTCATTTGATCCCAGTCCCTGTCTATTTTGATAGCACACTTTGTTGTGCAGGGATGAGGATATCATGTTCTTGAAGGTCTCTTCTTCAAGAACACTCTTCTCTGCCTTGGCTTTGCTGATCACAAGCTCAGCCTGGCACTCAGTCAACTTAGTTATGAGATCCTGGATCTGAGTTCTAAAATATGTATGTTCATGTTTTAGTACTGAAATGGTTTTCTCCAAGTCCTCTATCTTTAACTTGTAATCATTTTCAGACTTTCTAAAATCAGATTTTAATATGTTTAATGACTCAAGATCAGATCTCATCTCTAAGTTGTAGGACCTGTATCTATTTACTTTAGCAATGCATTCAGGAGTACAGAGATGTTCCAATACCTTGGCTTCATCATGGTCTGCCATCAGTGCTTGGTTTGGAGAAGCATCTTCCACCTGAAAGCTCTAGTCAAAGCCTCCCTCTTCAACAGCAATAGCAGCATGTTGCTTTGGCTTCTCATTCTGAGGGGCTTTGTCAGTGTAGTTTGGTCTGGCTTGTGTTTGGCCCCCATTTGTTTTAGGTGCCTTACACTCCCTAGCAAAGTGGCCCATCAGGTTACAGTTGTAACACTTAACTTTGCTTTTATCCAGCCCAAACTTTCCACTGGTAGCATTGCTTGGAAACCTTCTTCCTGTTCTCTTGTAGAACTTCTTGGCTCTATGAGTGAGGAGAGCCATCTGCTGAACTATCTCTATGTATTCCAGGTCATCTGGATGGATACAGTCCAGGTCTTCAAGAGTAAAGAGAGAGTTCCCACAGCTTTCATCAGTAGACACAAAGGCTTGAGAAGAACTTGTCTCTTGGAATGGGCTTCCTTGAGTAAAGTTCTCCCTGGGTGTCTCTGGGAAGGTGATGAAAGGACTCTTTTGTGAGTTGTCAGGGTAGCATATGAGATGATGTTGGGGTTCTATGCTATCCCTTTCTACCACATGAAGGGCTGAACCCATTTGATTGTTGGAGTTGCCAGATGAACCTTGCATGTTCATCTCCATCTGGTATCCACTGAGAATCCCATATAACTCTGTCAGAGTAAGAGTTTTGAGGTTCTCAGTCCTCTTGATCACCACACAGTAGTTTGTCCATTGCCTAGGAAGTGAGGACATAAACTTCCTTACAATGTCCCTGTTCTCAAGAGGAACTCCTCCATCCACTAGGGTATCCACTATCTCAAAATACCTGAAGTATTGTTGAGTCATGGTTTCACCTGCTTTGAAGGTGAAGTTTTCAAACTGCTGCTTCAGGAGATCCTTCTTGTTCTCCTTGGCTTCAGAGGAGCCTTCATACATCAGCTTCAGTGCATCCAACAGCTGTTTAGCTGTTTTGCACTTCTTAAAGCCTCTGTATACAGAGTTTGGGAGAGCAGTCTGAAGAGCAGTCATGGCCTTTCTATCAATCTCTACTCTTTTTCTATCTTCATCAGAGTAGTTGGCCATATCTTTTGGAATCATACCAGCACCAGTAGCAGAAGGAGTGTTGGGTATGAAAGGTCCATTCTCAACAGATTCCCACATTCTTGAATCAAGAGACCTGATGAAACCTTCCATTCTCATACATCAGGTGTCAAAATCATCAAGAGTGATCAGTGGGGGTTTGTTCATGGTTCCAGTCTCCATATCAGTCTTTGAGATGGATGCCATTTGAAGAGTTTAGTTTTTGTGTGTGTGAGGGATCTTAAGATGGTGAGATCTTATATCAAGAGCCTGGAAAGCTCTGATACCAATTGCAGGACCGTTTAAGGGCTTGAACAAATTACAACACAACAACACAATGAGGAGAACAACTAAACTTTGATCAAACAGTGAACTGGATTAACCAAGTTGATACAAAGAACATAAGTAAAGTAATGAGACAGAACAAGAGAGTTGGGTTTCAAGGAGGCAGTATATTGCTTTCTCAAGTTCTTTTACAAGTGTTACAAAGCATAAAGAAAGATACAAGAACTTGGAATACTTATACTACAACCTACAGCCCTATACTTTGAAAGCCAGCTGGATACAATTGACTAGACACTAACAATATCAATTGTAGAGTCAAAAGGCATATTTGCCTTTTGACTTGTGACTATGACATACCATAGCTCACATCCTAATATATTACAAAAAGGATAAAAGTACATAAAGTCGAAAGCATGGACTCAAGACCTCAATGTACAGTTACCAAAAGCATGGACCTTTCACCAACTCATGTAAGTTGGTGACTTTACAGAGTTGCAACGGAAAGGTGGTCCAGCTTATGGTAAAGTACATCAGATAAAGGCATATCTCTAAAAGTCTTCGGAAGAAATCTATCTTCACTAATTGGCTTCGGAAGACTTTGTCTTTGAAGCTTCGGAAGACTTCACTTTTGGCTTCGGAAAATATTGGTCTTGGCTTCGGAAGATTTTACACTTAGAATATTTCTAGTGCATGGTGTAAAACTTCTGAAGCATTTCTACTTCAGTTCTTTAGTGCATTGCTTGCAGAGAGACTTTGGATGTTTTGGCTGTATCAGACTAATAGGAATCTTTACACATATATTGATAAAAACCATTTTCAATGACATGATTGGTGTGTAATTAAAATGATTCAATATTAGTAAAAGACGTAACAAAAAGCGCACAAGAAATGTCTATATTTTATAATTGGTTTGCGTAAAAGGTAGCGAGACATGGTGTACTTTGAGCTCATACTTTATTTTTGTTTAACAATTAGGTGTTTTGACGGGTAATTTATTCTTCTTCAGTATAGAGTTTAAGTTCTAAGGTTTTTCTTTTTCCACAAAAGTAAACTTCACGACTCATACTTTTACCCGATTTAGACTCATTAATTGGTTGTTTCTAATAATGTTTTGGAGCATTAGCGATTCCACTAAACCCACTTTTTGGTAGACAAAAGTAATATCCACCTCAAAATACATATAATTACGTATTAGATTATTACATCTTTCTTCAACTGTCCGCATTTCAAATATATATTTATTTAAAGGGGTTATTTTTGTAAAAATAATCAAGCTTTGTAGCTGTTTATTAAAAATCATTTGTTATTTTCCATTTATACTCACTCATCCTCCATTTAATATTTTAATCTTATATAACTTTTTTATTAATGCTAAAAAATAAAAATTAAGTGAGATATATTAAATTACATGTATGTCGGTTACTGCTTAGCATTTTTTGAATTCAAGTATTGAATAATTATAATAAGAGTAAATTATATGGATTGTCCCTGTGGTTTAGTTAAAATTTTGAATTTAGTTCTTATAATTTTAAAATTACGAATATAATCCATAATATTATGGTTATCTTTCATCAATGGTCCCTACTCTGTTAGTTTAGTTAGTGATGTTAAATTTATCAAAATAATTATTTTACTTGTAGTAATCGTCAATGTAATTTACATTTTATTACAATTTTAGTTATAAATATGTTTATTATTTAATACACAAAAAAAAATGTTTTAAAAATTGCTTCTTTTAAATGTTTGGTTATTTTTTTTAAAAATCACTATTTGGGTTTTTCTAAACCTTTACAAAAATATCTTCTTTTATAAAGACGTTTAAAATTAAATTGTTTTATAAATTGTTGAAAAATTGAGATATTTTTTAAGAAAATATATTTCAAAAAATGAATGGTTACAAGAAAGAAGTTTAAAAACCCAACCCTGTTTAAGAAAAGTTTAAAAAATCAAATAGTTGTAAGAATGACGTATAAAAACGAACGATTAAAAAACCAAACATTTAAAAAACATGTTTTTAAAAAGTTTTTATCTGTGTAATTAAAATGTATTTTATTAAATAATAATCATATTAATAATAAAATTATAAAAATAATATAAAAATAAAAAAACTGAAAAATAATAATATAAAATTTTCATTAATAAAAATAATATTATAGTTTAAAAGGTAGAGTAAATCAATGGCTAGTGCGAGTAAAATGTTAATGCAGGACCGGTTAAGGGCTTAAACAAATTACAACACAACAACACAATGAGGAGAATAACTAAACTTGATCAAACAGTGAACTGGATTAACCAATATTGGTACAAATAACACAAGTAAAGTAAAGAGTCAGAACAAAAGAGTTGGGTTTCAAGGAGGCAGTATATTGCTTTCTCAAGTTCTTTTACAAGTGTTACAAAGCATAAAGAAAGATACAAGAACTTGGAATACTTATACTACAACCTACAGCCGGTGATACTTTGAAAGCCAGCTGGATACAATTGACTAGACACTAACAAAATCAATTGTAGGATCAAGAGGCATATCTGCCTTTTGACCTTGTGACTATGACATGCCATAGCTCACATCCTTATATATTACAAAAAGGATAAAGTACATAAAGTAGAAGTTACAGACTCAAGACCTCAATGTACAGTTACCAAAAGCATGGACCTTTTCACTAACTCATGTAAGTTGGTGACTTTACAGAGATGCAGCGGAAAAGGTGCTTTATGGAACAGTACATCAGATAAAGCATGTATACTAAAAGTCTTCGGAAGAAATCTGTCTTCATAGGTTGAAGCTTCGGAAGACTTTGTCTCTGAGGCTTTGGAAGACTTCATGTTTGGCTTCGGAAGATATTGGTCTTGGCTTCGGAAGATTTTACACTTAGAGTATTTTCTAGTGTATTGTGTAAAACTTCCGAAGCATTCTTTACTTCAGTACTTAGTGCATGTTGCAGAGACACATTGGATGTTTTGGGTTGCATCAGACTTAAGGAATCCTTACACTTCCCTCCAGTCTATGGGAATTGCTCTTGAACTTAGAGACCTCACAAGAAAGTTCAAGAGTGCACTTCCCAATGAGTGGGCGTTCTACTATGTCTCTATCAAGAGAACAAAAAACCTGAACACACTCACCATGAGCGAACTCTATGGCATCCTTGATGGATACCGTTTGGAAATGGAGAATAAGAGTGGTCATCAGACAAGTAGACCCTTGAGTCTTCCTGCTAGCAATGCTTTAACGGTTGCTGAAGGCTCAGAACCCTCCCAACCTCAACAGTACCTGACTTACCCAGCAGCCATCCTGTTCTTCTGGGCCATATATCACATTTCCTGAGACTCCAAGGTCTCAACAAGCTCATCAAAGCTCCTTTCAGGACAGCTGTGCTTTTGTCTCAGGAAGTGGACACTCTAGTGATTATCAGTATTGCTTTGATGATCTAGAGTGCTTCAGCCCAGATGCCGTGGTGGACATAGTTCAACAAATGGCTCTCTTAACCTATAGAGCAAAGAAGTTCTTCAAGAGAACTGGAAGGCAATTTCCCTAGAACCCAATCAACAACAAATTTGGGTTTGACAAAACCAAGGCCAAATGTTACAACTGTAACCAGCTTGGTCATTTTGCAAGGGAATGCAATGCTCCCAAGTCGAATCTGAGAACCCCACAGGCCTCCACACATCCCTCTACACCAAAGCCCACTGGAAAGTCAACAGAGACAGCTGCAATGGCTCAAGAAGTTGACTGGAGCTTCATAGTACAGGATGTGACTCCTGCTCAAGCACTCATGGCCGGAACAGATGATAATAAGGTATATGAACATCTCTATACTCCTGCCTGTATTGCTAAGGTTAAATTGTATCAGGACTACAATATGGAGATTAAATCTGATATTGAGTCTTTAAATGTTTTAAAATCTGATTTTAAAAGGGCTGAATCTGACTAGTAAAGAAATATTAAGGAGTTGGAGAAAGCTGTGTCCTTATTAAAACATGAACACACAAACTATAAGACTCAAATAAAGGATTTAATATCCAAATTGTTTGAGGCTCAAGCCCAGCTTGTCACAGCTGAGGCTCAAGCTAGGAAGTATGCTATATCTGAGCAAAACTTCCAAGCCATTCTTGCATCATCCTCTCACTCAAAACTTTGTTACCAAAACAAAGGTGGGTTGGGAACCAATGAAATTGCTCCACCATACTCTTATGAGTCTATAAGACAACCACGGTATGGTACTAAAGAGCAAGAGGTTCCATCTGCTGAAACCTTCTCATGAGTCAAAGAGTGATGCAACCATGGAGACCATCACAGGGAAGAACCAGGTAATTTTACCCTCTCCTACCGGTGATGATCAACCCCTGACCACCAAAGCCAGAAGAAGCAGAGCTAAGGCAGCCAGTAAAACTACCAAGAAAGTGGCTGAGTCTAAGCTGAAGATAAACCCAAAGAAAAAGGGTGTATTCATCTCAGCTAGATTCCAGGTGGTTGGAAACTCTGATTCAGGAAAGGAGTGTAGTACCAGCACTCCTGTCCTACCAAAGGATCAAAAGTTAAAGGGAAAGGTTGCTGCTGAAGAGAAAAAGATCAAGAAACAGCAATCCTCAAGTTCCCAAAAGATTAACATTGCATGCATAATGTGTGGTCTGCAAAACCACATGGCCAAAGATTGTTATTACAATCCTGCTAGCACACATTATGCAAATAATGTTAAAAAGGAAGGAGTCAAGGAAGGTTTCTCATTTGGACTATATAAAATGGTTCAAGTGATGAAAAAGGGAAAGCTTGTTTTCGAAGCAAGGTTGCTTTCGGAAGAAGGTCCTTCTTCCGAAGGGAAAATGGCTTCGGAAGCTAAAGCTGTCAAGACTCAAAAGAATAAAAGAGTCCCCTTGAGACCATCCCTGAAGAAGACTACTTCGGAAGAAAAGGTGGTGAAGGCTTCTTTCGAAAAGAAAGAAGCCTCGGAAGAATGCCAAGCTGCAAAAGCTTCAACAAGCTCATCCTCCATGACCAACCAAGGGATGGAATGGAAGATCAAGGAAGATGCTGCAGCCCAAACCTCTTCTTCAAAGACATCCATTGAACCCCCATGCATAAATTTTGGTTCAATTATGTCACTATCATTGGAAGAACCCAAGACCAACAAGGCTTGGGTTTCCAATCAAAACTAATCATCTCATCTTATGTGCAGGGACATCCATATGACAAGAATAACAATGTTTGGATTGTGGATAGTGGATGCTCCAGGCACATGAAAGGGAACAAATCTCTCCTTCAACAATTTCAACATTATGATGGAGGTCCTGTCCAGTTTGGAGGTGAGGCAGGAGGATATATTTCTGGCAGAGGAAGAATATCCAACGGAAAATTAAAAGTGGACAAAGTTAACTTTGTCAAACAGCTTGAACACAACATGTTAAGTGTTTCTCAGTTCTGTGATCAAAAGCATCAAATGCTCTTCACAGAACATGAGTGCATTATCCTCAAACATGGGATGACAATTCCTCAGGAATTGGTGCTTCTTAGATCTCCCAGGAAAGGGGATATGTACAAGCTGGATATGATCACAAGGTTAAAATAATTAGAAGTGATCAAGGGACTGAGTTTAAGAACCACGTTCTTGACTCATTCTATAACTTAAAAAGGATTTCCAGACAATATAGTGCCCCTAGAACTCCTCAACAAAATGGTGTTGCTGAGAGGAGGAACATGACACGTATTGAGGCTGCTCGAACTATATTAGCTGATTCAAAGCTGCCTCTAACATTCTGGGCAGAGGCAGTCAGCAATGCATGCTATGTGCAGAACAGGGTTCTTGTAGTTAAGCCACATGGAAAAATCCCTTATGAGCTATGGAACAAGAGGCCATCGTTCATTGGCTTTCTAAGGTCCTTTGGCAGTAGGTGTACCATACTTAACACAAAACACAATTTGGCAAAATTTGCTGAAAAGTCGGATGATGCCATCTTTGTTGGATATTCCTTTAACTCTAAAGCTTATAGAGTTTATAACATTAAAAATCAACAATTTGAGGAATCTTTCAACATTGTAGTTAATGAGCACACTACTTGTGTTAGGGGGAATGGCCCTGATCTTATCTTTGATTTAAAATTGTTTCCAAACTATTCTAAACCATCTTGTGAGAATGTTTCAGCTGTAACAGGTGCTCAAAGTGATTCTGATGATGACCAATTGTTTGAGCTACCCAGACCTATTCCAAATTCTCCAAGAGCTGCAACAAATCAAGCTCCTACTATTGGCAGATCTGACAGTGTAACTATCTCAAGGGATAGTGGAGCTTCAACCAGCGGTTCACCTTTTGACTCTCAAACTTCATCAGGTGACACTACACAACACCAAGCTGATGGAAGCAACATCTTAAAGGAATAGGAAACTGTTAATGCTGCTTCACAACAAACAAATGATGTTGTTTCTCATTCATTCATTCAGTCCTCATTGAATGAGTTTGAAATAGCAGCTGGACCAAGTGTTCAAGCTCCTGAGCAAAATATGTCCAATTTGGATCTATTTTTGCAACTGGAGGTAATTCCTAGACTTAGGATTCACAACACTCATCCAGCTGAGAACATCATAGGGGAAGTCTCTGAAGGCGTGAGAACAAGAGGACAAACTCACAATGGGAATGTCTGCTTGTACTCATGTTTTTTATCCTAAATGGAACCCAAGAAGGTGAAAGATGCCTTGAAAGATAGTAGCTAGGTTGAATCAATGCAAGAGGAGCTGCTTCAATTCAAAAGACAAAAGGTTTGGAACCTATGTCCGCTACTATCTAGTCAAGTACCTATAGGCACTAAATGGGTTTTCAGAAACAAGAGAGATGATAGAGGCTTAATTATCAAGAACAAAGCAAGACTGGTGGTTCAAGGATACACTCAAGAGGAGGGAATTGATTATACTGATGTCTTTGCACCTGTTGCAAGACTTGAGGCAGTTAGGATCTTCCTTGCTTATGCTGCATCCAAGAATTTCACTGTCTACCAGCTTGATGTCAAATGTGCCTTTCTATATGGGGATATAGATAGGGAAGTCTATGTATGCCAACCTCCAGGATTTGAAGACCCACAACATCCCAACTATGTGTGCAAATTAGATAAAGCTCTATATGGGCTGCACCTAGGCTGTGGTATAAGACATTGTCTTAGTTTCTCCTGAAAAATGGTTACACTAGAGGTACCATTGATAAGACTCTTTTCATAAGGAAGTCTGGGAAAGACATTATTGGATCCTGTATGCCCAAGACACATAGAACATTGATGTGGTTAGTACGTCATGATCCAAGTCGGGTCATACCCAATAACAAGCTTATCAAACGCCAATAAATATTTATTTGATGATATGATCATGCAATTAAATATGAGCACCAAATTAGAAAATAGGTTTTCTAATTTAAAGAAATGAGAGATAGAACAAATTATATGGATAATTTGTTAATGAATTATTATTATTTGAATTGTCATTCAAATGGCTTGAATAACATCAAATAATATATGTTCTTATGTTATACATTAAAAGGGTTTAATTATATAACATATCAACATCTTAATGTAATTAGTTGGTTTTATTTTTAGGGTGTATAAGTTATATAATTAAAAGGTTAATTATATATATCTTATCATCTAACTAATGAACATTAATAATGTGTCTTGTGTTACATAATTAAAAGGGTTAATTATGTAACAAGTCCATTCAACTTTTAATGTGTTACAAGTAGTTTAAAAATGGGCGAACTTGGTTTTTTTTTACCTGATTTCAGCAGCCCCTTGGACTCTCAATTTTTTGTCTTGAAAATGCAACACTCATTAAGTTGAGTGGTTGAGTGGTAGAGTGAAAATCTGATCTTACTATCTCTCTCTCATTTGCAAAAAAGAAAGATGAACAACTAGAGAAAAGCTCTATATTCTCTCCTGATTCACGGCTGAAACTTGGTTTTTGAACTCCTTCTGGTCGTTTCTTGGGTGTTCTAATGACCCAAGCTATGCTCTTTCATTGGTGTGAAGTAGAAAAGGTTTTCTTCCTTCCACCCATTGAAGAACTCGGCTGGAAACAAGGTTCCAGCAGCATTGTTGTTCGTTTTTGGTGCTTTAAATCCTAGCAACGATGGTGTTTTCTTAGAGGCTTGTGGGTATGGACACTTGAGGACTCCTACCCTTGGAGTTTTGCCCGTTCATGACATTTTTCAAA
The DNA here is from genome assembly GCA_025215565.1 of Flaveria ramosissima. Taxonomy (NCBI): domain Eukaryota; kingdom Viridiplantae; phylum Streptophyta; class Magnoliopsida; order Asterales; family Asteraceae; genus Flaveria; species Flaveria ramosissima. Next base: position 49,835,788 of record CM046036.1, on the reverse strand, counting down.
CTTCATATTTTCGTTTTGGCAGCTTCATAAAAGGTATTATCATGGGGTTGTTCTTGTCATGTTTGGTTGTTAAATCTTATATTGTATGCTAGTTCTTCACATAATAAAGATCCTCTTGTTATGGGTTTGTTTGTTTACACATAATAATGTTAATTTTCAGAAACTTTAACATGAGTTAAGGTTTCCTTCCGCTGCGTTCATATGTTTAAATGGTTAAACAAGTTGTAAATGGTCTAACAAACCCTTTCAATGGCATCTAGAGCCGGTTATGTGGAAACTAGCATCATTATCCTTGTAAAATCGGTTTTAAAGGATGTTTATCAACTCATTAGAGGATGATTTTGGTTGATTTAATAAACCCCATGTCTTTCAAAGTTATATCTTCATGCTTATGATTAAACTTTGAAAGATAGGAATGTCAATTGGTTGATATGTTTTGGTTGTTGTTTGTTTGGACAAACAAACCCTAATTTTCAGTTTATGTTAGCTGAAAATTTGGGGTTTGATGGGGTTTATTTTGTTTGTTGAATGATGTTTGTGATTGTTCATTTGATGGTGCATAACCTAGCTTAGACCTTGTGTTGTTTTGGTTTGGTTGCATGTTTGTTTTGGTTATTTTCGTTCAATTGGGTTGTAAGTTTTGTGCTTGTAATTTATCTATTTATTCATTGGGATGTAATAGATTAGGAGTATTTCTCTTTTACTAGAAAATATGTATTAGGATATATATTATGTAAAAGAAGATGCTCGGGAAGGAAGCACAAAAGGAAGACACAAAGTGGACTTGAAGCATACGGATGCGATATCAAGTGGGAGATCCATTGTGATCTCAATTTTGTGTTGTTGATAACCCTTAGGAAAGACCTAATGACCACACTTGTGATGGCAAACAAGTGTGGTCACAATAGTAGCTATGGTTATGCACATGTGGTTGTTTATATTATGCTTGTTTGATTGTGATTTTGTGAATGATTGTGTGATATTTGGATATGATAAACAATCTTAATAAAAATGATCTTAACAAGCTAATATAAAAATGGCTCTTAATCATTAAGTGTTAATAAATGGTTATTATAAGGATTAATGATTTCATAATAAAATGGGTTTTATTAAAAGAACCATAGGGTACCAAGTATTTGTAAGCATGCAATTACAAGGTACATAGAGTTTTCAAAGTCTAAAATTAATGGAAACTTAAATCCCTTTGGTAACAAGTCTAACACCATCCTTTTACACGATACTCGAATCACTTGGGAACTATTTGTGGGATAAAGGTCACCTAACCACTTGTAGGGAACTTGTATCTTTGAGGTGAGTCTAACGTATTTGTGGGATAAAGGTCACCTAACCGCTTGTATGTGAAAACTCACACCTGTGTAAGTAGGACGACTTGAATTGGAAACCATGTGATTAGGGTCACCGAAGCATGGCGTACAATGGTGTTGATGGGATTAAACATGCCGACTAAACATATGATGTTTAACCGATCCCATAAGACTAGAAGTTGCAATAGGTTGCAATTGTCAACTGTTGACTACCTTGTTAATTTAAATAATGGGATAAAGGTCACCTAACCATCATTTAAATGTAACGTTGGATTCTAGATTTTAATTGTTAATTGTCTATGAGACATTTAAGGGTATTAACGATTAAAATAAATTTATCAGAAATACTAAAATGAACTTTGTCAATTATTGTAGTGATGACCGCTAACTATAACGCTACCACCCCGATCGTCCCTTCCCTATCACTGAGATCTATTCTCGAGAGGGATCGTCCTAACCATAATTACCTTATGGACTCGATTTTGAAACTTGAGAATCATTCTCAAGAATGAGTAAAGGCCTATGTCCTTGACGATCCCATACCTCACCAACCAACGCTATTGATGTTAAGGCTTTTTGACGATTGGCTTAGGCACACTAAGGATTCTGTGCAAGTATCCTGCCTCATGTTGGGAATATGATTCCCGAACTCCAGAAGGGTTTGGAGCATCATGGGGCATATGACATGATAATATAGTTGAAGGAAATGTTCCTTCAACAAACTTTAGTAGATTGCTTCGAAACGGTTCGAGCACTTTATGCATGTCACATGGAAGAAACCCAATCGATATCATCTTATATATTCTTAAGATGAAAAGCCACATTGATAGCCTCAAGATGCTTAACTGTCCTGTCTCAAAGTAGTTGGCCAAGGATTTGATCCTTGATTGCCTAACTAAAGGTTTGAGACATTCATAATAAACTGTAATATGAACGGGTGGGACAAGAGCATCGGTGAACTTCACGCAATGCTCAAAGCAACCGAGGCACGGATGGGTAGAGAGGTTCTACCTATTCTCTCGATCAATGAGGGAGGCTATAAGAAATGGCCAATCCCGATCCTAAGGCAATTATTGCCAAAGGAAAGGAATACATCAAAGCAAAGGTTAAAGCGAAACCTCGAAAAACCTAAGCTTATGAAGCCTAAGGTAACGGAGAACGATCCATGCTTTGAGTATGGAGAGATAGGACAATGAAAAGGAATTATCCCTCCTATCTCAAGGAGTTGAAAGACAAGAGGGATGTTGGGCAAACCTCAAATACAATTTCCATGATTCACACATTGTATTAAATGTCATTTCTTCAAACACATGGGTATTGGATACCGGATGTGAGACTCATACTTGCAATTGTTGCAAAGGGGTTCAAAAGAAATGTGCGCTTCAAGGAGGGAAACTCTATTTTGAGATTTTCAAATGGTTTGGAAGTTGTTCTCAAAACCTTTTGTATGCACCTAGTTTGACTAGGAACATAATTAATGTTTCCTATTAAAACAATATGATCATGATTTAAAGTTTGTAAATAATGGTATTAAGTTTTATGGATGATGTATTTCATTTTTAGGATATGCCTTTTTAATGATATCCATGAATTGGTTCATGATAATTCGTCCTATAATAACTCATTATACACATTAAGCACCAAGAAACTTAAAATGGGTTTAAGTTATTATTATCTTTAACATTGTCATCTTGGTCACATAAACAAGAATTGGATTCAAACACTTCAAAAGAATGGTCTTTTGGAAACAAATGAAAATGTTTTATTTGATAAGTGTGAACCAAAAGACTTATTAGGAATGATACATTTGGATGTATGTGGTTCTTTTAAGACAATGACAAAGATTGGTGAAAGATACTTCATTACTTTTACCGACGATTATAGTCGCTATTATTGTGTGCACTTGATGACACATAAGTATGAAGCTTTTGAAATGTTCAAAATCTTCAATAATGAAGTAGAAAATTAACTCTACATAACTATCTATGTTCTTCATTCTGATAAAGGAGAAACTGAACCCTATTTGGATATGGTTCAATTTATTATGGCTATGAGCTTACCACCTTTATCATTTTGGGTTTTCGCATTGCTCTCTGAGGCTCATATTATGAATATGACCCGGACAAAGAAAGTGTATATTAGTTGAGAATCCATAGAGACTGTATGGGATACTGTTTCTTTGACTCAACGGAGTAAAAGTATTTATTGCTTGAAAGGCTAAGTTCTTGGAAACCGAGTTCTTTATGGAAGGAATGACGTATAGAACTGTGGAACTTGATAAGGATCAAAATCCACAAGCCGGTACACTTTTGGTTGACACTAGCTACCAACAAGAGGTTGTTGATGATGATCAAGAGGTTGATAAATACACACAAAACGTTCACAAATCTGGTAGAGTTAGTATTCCATCTGAAAGATATGGATATTCCATGAATGGATGCTATGTGTTTGACCCCTGTAGGCTAACCATATACCAAGATGTTATGTTCAATTTGGATTGAAACAAGCATCGAGCAGGTTGTGTATATATGAAAGCTAGTGGGAGCATAATTGTATTCTTAGTGTTGTATGTTGATGACACACTACTATTTGGAAATGATATTCCAACCATGGAAGGTGTTAAAACCTACCTTGGAATATGTTTTTCCATATAAGATCTCGTTTAAGCCGCCCATATTTTGGAATAATGATTTATAAGGATAGATCGAGGTGGTTGATAGATTTAAACCAAATTTCATATATTGATAAAATCTTGAAAATGTTCAAGATGGAAAACTCTTAGAAAGGTATGGTACCTATTCAAAGAGGGACAATGTTGACTACGTCTCAATATCCAAGCTCATAGGATGAGCAAGATCGAATGAAGGATATCCCATACGCATCTGCTATAGGATCCATCATTTGTGTGATGATATGCACTAGACCGGACGAGTCATGCTTATTAAGTATGACAAGTAGATACCAATAGAAATAACCATTGGATGGCTGTAAAAGTATATTGAAATACCTTAGTAGGACTAAGGATATGTTTCTAATATACGATCTGTTGAAGAGGAAGTCGTTGTAAAGGGTTATACGGATACAGGCTTCCAAAACTGATCGAGATGATTCTCGATCACAATCGGGGTATACTTCCATTATGAATGGAGGAGAAGTGTCCTTGAAAGGTTCAAAGCAGGACACGGTAGCATTGTTCACTACAAAATCCGAATACATAGCCGCTTCATTGGCAGCTTGGGAAGCTGCATGGATAAGTTTGTCCATTGCTTATCTAGGGGTGGTCTCTACCATTCAAGACCCCTAGAAATCTTTGGTAATTACGTGGGTGGGATTGCTCAAATCAAGGAACCCCGTACTCATCAAAAGACTAAACACCTTGAGCGGAGATTCAACATCATAAGGGATGGAGTTGAAAAAGGGTAAAGATATGTATTCATAAAGTTCGTAAAGATCAAAACATTGCGGATCCACTCACGAAGCTCCTTGTGAGGGCAAAGTATGAGGGTCATACTTGTGCCTTAGGACTTCGATATTCTAGTGATTGGAATTGATCTGTTTAGCATATAAAATATGGAACAATTGTAATATTTAACTCTTTTATATATTTGAGTTATGTTCCTTTTTAGCATGTTTACATCCATGAATATGTTTATTATTTTAAATGTCCGTTGTCGGTCATATTTGTGGGAACAAATATGAATGTAAGACTATTATGAACATGGATTGGTAGATATTCATAAGGTATGAATATAGAGCAATTGATTGCTACCAAGGTTCATAGATATTTGTGGGATGCAAATATTGGACTGACCCGCGTCTCAAATTTTACTACATGAAATCTCTTTGATTGATCATAAGTAATTTTGAGTAAAGGCGAATATCATTTAGTATCCTCAGACCTGAGATGCATATTGGGTTTTGATATTCACCAAATGTTATACCTTGAGTTAGTTCTTCACTGTTCTGAAATAATGGACAGTACATAAGGCTATGTTCAGGTGTGACACAAGGTGATTGTGAGAAACGTATGCAGTCAAGATGGGATTTGTTCCTCTTATTCGTTGAGAGCAAGATGTCTAAGGCCTGATTAAGTTAAATCAACAAGGAATGATCATTCTGTGTCTTTGGATTTAACAGGACATCTGTAACAAAAGGATAGATGATCGATTCACCTAAATCATTTCAAGTTTGGAACTTGAAGGGGATGATGTTATTGAATGGCTTTAAAGTCATGCGTATTAAGGGTAAAACCGTTGTTAGGCGGTATTTACTGCTTGCATCAATCGCCTATGAATCTTGTGCAAGTGGGAGGTTGTTGGATCCTGTATGCCCAAGACACATAGAACATTGATGTGGTTAGTACGTCATGATCCAAGTCGGTCATACCCAATAACAAGCTTATCAAACGCCAATAAATATTTATTTGATGATATGATCATGCAATTAAATATGAGCACCAAATTAGAAAATAGGTTTTCTAATTTAAAGAAATGAGAGATAGAACAAATTATATGGATAATTTGTTAATGAATTATTATTATTTGAATTGTCATTCAAATGGCTTGAATAACATCAAATAATATATGTTCTTATGTTATACATTAAAAGGGTTTAATTATATAACATATCAACATCTTAATGTAATTAGTTGGTTTTATATTTTAGGGTGTATAAGTTATATAATTAAAATGTTAATTATATATATCTTATCATCTAACTAATGAACATTAATAATGTGTCTTGTGTTACATAAATAAAAGGGTTAATTATGTAACAAGTCCACTCAACTTTTAATATGTTACAAGTAGTTTAAAAATGGGTGAACTTGGTTTTTTTTAAACCTGATTTCAGTAGCCCCTTGGACTCCCAATTTTTTGTCTTGAAAATGCAACACTCATTAAGTTGAGTGGTTGAGTGGTAGAGTGAAAATCTGATCTTACTATCTCTCTCTCATTTGCAAAAAAAAAGATGAACAACTAGAGAAAAGCTCTATATTCTCTCCTGATTCACGGCTGAAACTTGGTTTTTGAACTCCTTTTGGTCATTTCTTGGGTGTTCTAATGACCCAAGCTATGCTCCTTCATTGGTGTGAAGTAGAAAAGGTTTTCTTTCTTCCACCCATTGAAGAACTCGGCTAGAAACAAGGTTCCAGCAGCATTGTCGTTCGTTTTTTGTGCTTTAAATCCTAGCAACGATGGTGTTTTCTTAGAGGCTTGTGGGTATGGACACTTGAGGACTCCTACCCTTGGAGTTTTGCCCGTTCATGACATTTTTCAGACTTCATATTTTCGTTTTGGTAGCTTCATAAAAGGTATTATCATGGGGTTGTTCTTGTCATGTTTGGTTGTTAAATCTTATATTGTATGCTAGTTCTTCACATAATAAAGATCCTCTTGTTATGGGTTCGTTTGATTACACATAATAATGTTAATTTTCAGAAACTTTAACATGATTTAAGGTTTCCTTCCGCTGCGTTCATATGTTTAAATGGTTAAACAAGTTGTAAATGGTCTAACAAATCCCTTCAGACATTTTGCTCGTTCAAGTCTATGTTGATGACATCATATTTGGTTCCTCAAATGACCAAATGTGTAAAGACTTTGAGAGCATCATGAAGAAGAAGTTTGAGATGAGTTCCATGGGAAAAATGGACTTTTTCCTTGGAATTCAAGTGAAGCAAATGAAGGAAGGGTTTTTCATCAGTCAAACTAAGTATGTCAATGACATATTAGAAAGATTTGATATGAAAGATTGTAAGGTAGGAAAAACACTTATACCCAGAAACCACAATCTCTGCTTTGACTCTGAGAGGGAGGATACTGATCAACATCAGTATAGAGCAATTATTGATTCTCTGATGTATCTCACAACAAGTAGACCAGATATCATGTTTGCAACTTGTATTTGTGCAAGATATCAGGCTGCTCCAAAGGTGTCTCACCTAGTTGCTACCAAGAGAATCCTAAGATACCTCAAAGGAGCACCTAAACTAGGTCTCTGGTATCCAAGGAATAGTGATTTCAATCTCTATGGTTACTCTTACAGTGATTATGGTGGCTGCAATATCAACAAGAAATCAACATCCAGTGGATGTCAATTTCTTGGTGGAAGGATCATCTCATGGCAATGCAAAAAGCAATCCTGTGTCTCTACATCAACTGCTGAAGTTGAATACATTGCTGCTGCTAGTTGCTGTGCTCAGCTGCTGTGGATTCAAAACCAGATGATAGACTACGGATTCAACTTCATGAGCACTCCTATCCACATTGACAACAACAGTGCTATCTCCATTACTAAAAATCCAGTGAAGCACTCCAAGACTAAGCACATTGATACCAGGTATCATTTCATTAGAGATATTCATGAGAAAAATCTAATCAAGCTAATCAAAGTTGATTCAAATGAACAATATGTTGACTTGTTCACCAAAGCCTTTGATGAACAAAGATTCAAATATCTCATTATAGCTATTGGGATGATAAACCTTGATTAGTCTATCTCATTTGAAAACCTTTTTATGTGTAAAGTCTTATGTCAAAACAATCTAAGCCCTGTTACAAAAGATCTTTCTCTGAAATTTTCTCTAAGTATAAATTCTTCCGAAGAGGAATAACCCTTGAAAGATATTTTACATATCTTTCGAAGCAAATTCCTCCCAGGATAATTTTCTTTTCGGAAGAGTTGTTAAGTCTCGGAAGAAGCGATTGATTTCATATCAGATCTACTTTCGAAGCTTGTAACGCTCTCCATTCGGAAAGCAACATATACTCTCGGAAGTAAAAACTTTACATTCGGAAGTAAAATTGCCTTCGGAAGAACATTACCTTCGGAAATGCTTTATACTCGGAAGAAAGATTTTACTGTGTAACGGAAGTCTTTTGGGCCCCACTCTGTAAAAAGTAAAGATTTTGTTAATGATGTCGCATTATTTAAATGGACTAAACCTTACCGCCCCTGTCACATCATCCACTGAAACGTCCCATCATCTTATCCACATCCCTTAAACCGCCATTTCACCCGTTTAAATAACTCCGGCTAATCACTTTGATCCTTTTTACCAAATTTACTGCCCTAAAAGCTTCCTTCATCCCCAATTCACCCAATTCCGAACTATCTTCCTGCAACTTTCTCAAATGGCACTAAACCCTCAGCACAACCAAGTCGCACTTCTTGATTCTTCAAAGGATGCCGACTTCTCAGATATCATGTCCTTTCTAACCCAATCAAATTATTACACTGCCCTGACTGTTAACCTCATGATTTACTCAAATCATACGTCTGAAATTTGGGCAAATGGTCAGATTGAAACCCTAAATGGGGTTCGTGTAATAAGATCGAGCATCTGCGGCCAGGAGTTGGTCATTTCTGAACAACTCATCAGGGAGCATCTCGAGCTTCATGATGAGAGCGCTCCTTTAGAGTCCCTTAAGGCAGATTTAGACAACACTTATATCCAAATGGGATATGATGGAAATGTAAGCAGGTCAGTCATTTACAAGTTTAACTTCTCTTACAACTGGAAGTTCCTGCTGCATGTAGTTCTTCATTGTTTGTCCAACAAATCTGGGGGATGGGATCAAATCCCATATGAACTTGGGTGCCTAGTTCATGGTTTGGTGAGAAGCCTCTGCTTTAACTACTCAAGATTTATGCTGACCAATCTTATGGGAAACCCTCAACGGGATACATTCTTCATGTATCCTAGGTTTCTTCAGCACATAATCAATTGTGAGATGGACCAGAGTAAGCTTGTCTGTGCAGCTGCTCTGATTGTTCCTCAAATGAGGCCGACCATCTTCAAGACTTTGAAGAGAGTGTCCACCAACTTCACCGGAAGATATACTACACTTCTTTCAGGTATGACTGAGCCAATGGCTCCTGGTGACATCCCTGTTAACCCCACAAGTGACGAACCCACACCAGCAACTACCCTTACATTGCCAAATCTACCTTCTCATCCCATCACCATCACTTATCAAAGACGCCCCAAACGAACCCTTGTTCAATCTTCTCTGATTGAACAAGCTCCTCATGTTCTATCCAAAAAGTCTAGAGTGGAATAATGGGCTCCCACTCAGCCTGAGGTCCAACCATCCTTCACAATTGACCTCAATATGGATTTTGAGTCTCCTCAGTCTCAGACCCATGAGCCCAAAACCCAAGCTGAAAACCCTCAGGGAGAGTCTTTATACTCCCCTGAGCAGCCAAAAAGGGACAACCCCATCATAGGCTCTGGCCTTTAGACATTGATCAAAGTCCCGAGTCACTAGGCTTCACTTCTATATCCTTTACTGACCTACTAATAGGAGCTGATGAAGAGATTATGTCTATTTAAGGCAATGAAGTTGATCCACAACACCCTCTCACGGATCAATAGAGCCCAGAGAGATCTCTTATCTCTAGCCCCCATCAGCAAGCTTTTACTGAGGTGAGTCCCACTGATGTGGAGAGGACTCATGTAGATTCAGCTGCCACTACTGAAGGAGCCTCAATGGACCCTCAGGACAGTGGTAACATTACTGAGACTGAATCTACGGCAACCATGCCCTTTGATGACTCTGAAAGAGACATCATTAAGCAAGGGAAACCAGGGCGCCAAGAAACCACATCTGATGGTGAGGATGAACATACTAGGTATGTTACCTCATCTCCCCGTGATTCTTCAAAAGAAGATAAGGGAAGACTGCAACTCACCATTGAAGACCTACTTTCTAAAGTCTCAAATCTTGAATCTAAGGTTAGGACTTTAGAGGATAGGTCCTCCACTCAGCAACTTGAGATTGAAAATCTCAAGGCCAAACTAGCTGAGAAACAGATTGAGAGGTCTGTTAGGCACGTACCAATTCTGGTCTCATTGACCTCTTCCTCCAGCTCATCAAGCTCTCAAGATGATGCTACCAAAAAGGGGGAGAGTGTTCAGGGACAAAGCCAAAGACAAGAGGAACCACAAAGTCAAGCTCTTACTTCCTTAAGCTCAAAATACCCTATGCAACAAGCTTCAGTTTTTCCTGAGCCTCCTCCAGTTGTAATTTAAATGGATCAAAGGATGCTCCAAGATCTCAACAGGTTCTTCAACAAGTTCCTGTTGGAATCTCTCATGGAACAGCCAAGTCCTGACCTATCTGTGATTTACTTTGGAGCTTAAGAGCTTCAGAGGTTAAATGCACCCTCTACCACTATTGAGGAAGTTGGTCAACTTAAGGTCCAAGTGGAACCTGAGATTAACTTCGAAGGGGAAACAAGGACTGATGGCCCATCAACTGAGACAGTTGGGATAGATAGTGCATTCTCACAGACTTCCGAAGCACAAGTCAAAGCCTCAGAAGAACAATTTCAATCTTCCGAAGCTGAGATTGCAGCTGCGGAAGGACTATTTTCTTTATCCGATGATCTAATAGTCACAAATGCCATCCTAGAACTTGCATCTGAGGTTAATAGGGAGGATTTTCTAACCCAACCCCTAGCTCAAACATCAGCATTAACTCCAGCTTCCATTTCCACTACTCAACCTGAACCTTCCATCCAAGAACCCCCAAAGTCTAGCACTTCCGAAGACATCAAAGGAAAGAGGAAGATGACTAAGGAAGAGATTCAGGAGGAAGAAAGGTTAGAAAAGCTCAAAAGAAAAGGTAGACTTCCAACTGGAAAACTGCTAGCTGCCAGTAGCAAAACTGCTGCAGCCAACCAGGAGGCGGTCAACAATAGAAGAAGAGTGAAAATCATTGACAGAATTGTCAGTCTAGGAGCTGTGAGTGAAGATGTACTCCTGCTACCACTAGAGGAGTTAGTTGAGCTGGAAAAAGCAACTTTGCTGCAAAAACAGCAAAGAGAAGAAGCAACAAGGTTGGCCTTAGAGGAAGAAAGGGAGAGGAAAGAAAGAGAAGTTGATCAGCAGCTCAGGAGGGAAAGGATAACTTTCCTAACTTCCGGGGGTTTCTCTCTAGAAGAACTATCTCCACACAACAATGATACGATCTTATGGCTCTTCAACAAAGAGCAACTTTGTTGTTGTTGTTGTTGTTGTTGTTGCTGCTGCTGCTGTTGTTGCTGTCGTCGTCGTCGTCGTCGTCGTCGTCGTCGTCGTCGTCGTCGTCGTCGTCGTCGTCGTCGTCGTCGTCGTCGTCGTCGTCGTCGTCGTCGTCGTCGTCGTCGTCGTCGTCGTTGTTGTTGTTGTTGTTGTTGTTGTTGTTGTTGTTGTTGTTGTTGTTGTTGTTGTATGGTTCTGTTGTGATGTCGAAAAGGTGTTTCAAATTACAACGAAACCACCATTAAATGTTATGATAACGGAATATATACTTCTGTTGTGATGTGGAAAATGTGTTTCAAATTACAATGAAACTACCATAAAAGGTTATGATAGCGGAATATATGCTTCAGTTGTGAATATCGTTTTATAATTAAGTGAATTTCTTTATTAAATATATTTATTCAACTCGTGTATTACACGGGTTTAATAAAGCTAGTGTATAAACATTTACCATTTGATGAATTGTTTTGGATTAGCGTTTAAATGAAAGGTGATAATACTTGTGATCAAAGTTTTTTTATAGAGTAAATTACATGGATGATCACTGTGGTTATGTTGAAATTTTAGATTTAATTTTTAAAATATCAAATCTTTAAATATAGTCTCTAACATTTCTTTCTCTTTCATATATGGTCCTTAAGTTAGTCAAACAGTTATTAATGTTAAATATTATAAACATTAACTGTAAGGATTCCTTAAGTCTGATGCAAACCAAAACATCCAAATGTCTCTCTGCAACATGCACTAAGTACTGAAGTATGAAATGCTTCGGAAGTTTTACACAATACACTAGAAAATACTCTAAGTGTAAAATCTTCCGAAGCCAAGACCAATATCTTCCGAAGCCAAACATGAAGTCTTCCGAAGCCTCAGAGACAAAGTCTTCCGAAGCTTCAACCTATGAAGACAGATTTCTTCCGAAGACTTTTAGTATACATGCTTTATCTGATGTACTGTTCCATAAAGCTGGACACCTTTCCGCTGCATCTCTGTAAAGTCACCAACTTACATGAGTTGGTGAAAAGGTCCATGCTTTTGGTAACTGTACATTGAGGTCTTGAGTCTGTAACTTTCTACTTTATGTACTTTATCCTTTTTGTAATATATAAGGATGTGAGCTATGGCATGTCATAGTCACAAGGTCAAAAGGCAGATATGCCTTTTGATCCTACAATTGATTTTGTTAGTGTCTAGTCAATTGTATCCAGCTGGCTTTCAAAGTATAGCCGGCTGTAGGTTGTAGTATAAGTATTCCAAGTTCTTGTATCTTTCTTTATGCTTTGTAACACTTGTAAAAGAACTTGAGAAAGCAATATACTGCCTCCTTGAAACCCAACTCTCTTGTTCTGTCTCTTTACTTTACTTGTGTTCTTGTATCAACTTGGTTAATCCAGTTCACTGTTTGATCAAAGTTTAGTTGTCTCCTCATTGTGTTGTTGTGTTGTAATTGTTCAAGCCCTTAAACGGTCCTGCAATTGGTATCAGAGCTTTCAGGCTCTTGATATAAGATCTCACCATCTTAAGATCCCTCACACACACAAAAACTAAACTCTCCAAATGGCATCCATCTCAAAGACTGATATGGAGACTGGAACCATGAACAAATCCCCACTGATCACTCTTGATGATTTTGACACCTGGTGTATGAGAATGGAAGGTTTCATCAGGTCTCTTGATTCAAGAATGTGGGAATCTGTTGAGAATGGACCTTTCATACCCAGCACTCCTTCTGCTACTGGTGCTGGTATGATTCCAAAAGATGTGGCCAACTACTCTGATGAAGATAGGAAGAGAGTAGAGATTGATAGGAAGGCCATGACTGCTCTTCAGACTGCTCTCCCAAACTCTGTATACAGAGGCTTAAGAAGTGCAAAACAGCTAAACAGCTGTGGGATGCACTGAAGCTGATGTATGAAGGCTCCTCTGAAGCCAAGGAGAACAAGAAGGATCTCCTGAAGCAGCAGTTTGAAAACTTCACCTTCAAAGCAGGTGAAACCATGACTCAACAATACTTCAGGTATGTTGAGATAGTGGATACCCTAGTGGATGGAGGAGTTCCTCTTGAGAACAGGGACATTGTAAGGAAGTTCATGTCCTCACTTCCTAGGCAATGGACACACTATTGTGTGGTGATCAAGAGGACTGAGAACCTAAACTCTTACTCTGACAGAGTTATATGGGATTCTCAGTGGATACCAGATGGAGATGAACATGCAAGGTTCATCTGGCAACTCCAACAATCAAATGGGTTCAGCCCTTCATGTGGTTGAAAGGGATAGCATAGAACCCCAACATCATCTCATATGCTACCCTGACAACTCACCAAAGGGTCCTTTCATCACCTTCCCAGAGACACCCAGGGAGAACTTTACTCAAGGAAGCCCATTCCAAGAGACAAGTTCTTCTCAAGCCTTTGTGTCTACTGATGAAAGCTGTGGGAACTCTCTCTTCACTCTTGAAGACCTGGACTGTATCCATCCAGATGACCTGGAATACATGGAGATAGTTCAGCAGATGGCTTCTCACTCACAGAGCCAAGAAGTTCTACAAGAGAACAGGAAGAAGGTTTCCAAGCAATGCAACCAGTGGAAAGTTTGGGCTGGATAAAAGCAAAGTCAAGTGTTACAACTGTAACTTGATGGGCCACTTTGCTAGGGAGTGTAAGGCACCTAAAACAAATGGGGGCCAAACACAAACCAGACCAAACTACACTGACAAAGCCCCTCAGAATGAGAAGCCAAAGCAACATGCTGCTGTTGCTGTTGAAGAGGGAGGCTTTGACTGGAGCTTTCAGGTGGAAGATGCTTCTCCAAACCAAGCACTAATGGCAGACCATGATGAAGCCAAGGTATTGGAACATCTCTGTACTCCTGAATGCATTGCTAAAGTAAACAGATACAGGTCCTACAACTTAGAAATGAGATCTGATCTTGAGTCATTAAACATATTAAAATCTGATTTTAGAAAGTCTGAAAATGATTACAAGTTAAAGATAGAGGACTTGGAGAAAACCATTTCAGTACTAAAACATGAACATACAGATTTTAGAACTCAGATCCAGGATCTCATAACTAAGTTGACTGAGTGCCAGGCTGAGCTTGTGATCAGCAAAGCCAAGGCAGAAAGAGTGTTCTTGAAGAAGAGACCTTCAAGAACATGATATCCTCATCCCTGCACAACAAAGTGTGCTATCAAAATAGACAGGGACTGGGATCAAATGAGATAGCTCCTCCACACACAATCTTGTCTGTAAGATCTCCTAGGTGTGGAACTTGTGAAGATGAGCTTCCTCTCATAGATCCTATAAGTGAGGAGGATGAAGAAGAGATAGTGAAGAATTCCTCTGAGAAGAGTGAAGAAGAGGATTCTCCAAGGGCCACTATCCTTCTGAGGAGAAGAAATCTACTGTGATGACCAAGTCCAAGAGAAAGAACTTGATCAGGAAGAGCAAAAGAAAGCAAAGAAGGCTCAAGAGATCAAGGCTACTTTTGATTCTAAGCAGAAACAAGTTTTTATCTCTGCAGGTTTTAAGTAGTAAGGACTGAAGACATCAACCAAGACTCCTCAGCTAAGAGTCCTGGTTCTTGTTCAAATCATCTCAGTACAAAGAAGAAGACTGAGCTGCTGTGTACCACTGCTGCACAGCCTGGACCATCAAACTCCAAGAACAGTTCACAGCCCAAAAGAACTGTCTCAGCATCTACCAAGATGAAGGTGGAGAAGGGATGTGACCAAAGCCAGTCTTGCTCTCATAGGGAGACTCCTTTGAAGAAGAAATGTTATGTGTCATGTGTGAAAGTACCTCTCACATTGCTAAGGATTGCCCATACAATCCTAAAAGTACTATCCACATGACCAATACAAAGACTTCAAAGAGTTTCAAGAAGATTCAAGCTTCGGAAGGAAAGTCTGTTTCCTTCGGAAGCTCCAAATCAAAGAAGAAGGTAAATGGAAAATTACCTTCGGAAGTAAAATTGGTCTCGGAAGAAAGGAGTTCTTCCGAAGCACTGAAGTCTGCTGCAGTGACTGTAGAATCTTCCGAAGGTTCAGTCATCAAAACTTGTGAAGTCCCAAAAGCTTCTAAGGTTTTGAAGGTCAAGTCCAAGACTCCAAAGGTGGTGTGGAAGTCTAAGAAAGACCAAATGACTGAAGTTTCTCCATCAACAACAGCTGAAGATCCCCTAGTACAACCATAGGATCTATTACTGTTGCATTACCTTCTATTACACTTAGTGAGCCCAAGACAAGTAAGGCTTGGGTTTCCAAATGTAACTAATCATTTTCTTTGTGCAGGAACAGCTCAAGACAAGCAGGAATGTCTGGATAATTGATAGTGGCTGTTCCAGGCACATGACAGGCAATAGGTCTCTACTCCATAATGATTGAGAATTGATGGAGGACCAGTTGCTTTTGGAGGAGATGAAGGTGGTTACATTTCAGGAAGGGGCAAGGTCACAAATGGTAAGCTCAGCATTGAGAAGGTAAACTTTGTTAAGGAGCTTGGGTACAATCTTCTGAGTGTATCCCAATTTTGTGATCAGAGTCATAACATGCTCTTTACTGAGCATGAGTGCATTGTTCTCAAGCCTGGAGTGGTCATTCCTCATGAGCATATCCTGCTCAGAGCCCCAGGAAAGGGAACATGTACAAGATGGATTTGCAAGAAACATCTCCCTCTGGAGAAGTTTCATGCTTTCTATCTAAAGCAAATAGTGATGAGTTTCCTATGGCATAAAAGAATGTGCCATGTAAACTTTAAGAACATGAATAAATTAATTAAACATGATCTGGTAACTGGAATGCCAAAGAAAGAGTTTACAAGTGATGATCATTGTGTTGCATGCCTGAAAGGGAAGCAACATAAGGTATCTCACAAGCCTAAGGAAAGGAACTCCATCACTACTCCCCTACACTTGTTACATATGGATCTCTTTGGCCCCACCAGTGTAATGAGTCTAGGAAGGACCTCTTATTGTTTAGTGATCACAGATGATTTTACAAGATTCACTTGGGTTTTCTTTCTTAGAACTAAGGATGAAACCCCTGAGATTCTGAAGAATTTCATCTTAAAAGTTGAGAATCAAAGTGATCACAAGGTCAAAACCATAAGATGTGATCAAGGAACTGAATTCAAGAACCAAATCCTTGATACATTTTGTGATGAAAAAGGTATTACAAGACAATATAGTGCTCCCAGGACTCCTCAGCAAAACGGAGTTGCTGAGAGGAGAAACAGGACACTATTGAAGCTGCAAGAACTATGTTGTCTGACTCTAAACTGCCCATCACCTTCTGGGCAGAGGCAGTAAATACTGCTTGCTATGTGCAAAACAGAGTTTTAGTAGTTAAGACACATGGTAAGACTCCTTATGAACTTTGGCACAAGAGGAACCCTTTCATTGGTTTTCTCAGGTCATTTGGATGTCCCTGCACCATCTTGAATACCAAGGATCAAATGCCAAGTTTGCTGAGAAATCAGATGATGGACATTTCATTGGATACTCTTCCAAGCTAAGGCTTATAGAGTATACAATCTCAGAACTAGAATTGTTGAGGAGTCAGCCAATGTGACTTTCAATGAACACACACCTGTGTGGCTGGTTCTGGTCCTGATTGGCTATTTGATCTTGATTTAGTTACCAACTGTTTTAACAAATCTTGTGAGAATTGTTTCAGGATCTGCAGAAAATCTAAATACAGGTGATCCTGATCCAAGATTTGAGCTAGGAAGACCCTCAACTCATACATCTTCAGCTCCAGTTGGAACTACTTCAGCAAATGAGGTTTCTATCAGCACAACAATGACAAATTCAGCTGATACATCTGGTATGCCTTCAAATTCCAGCTCAGAGGCTCCTCAACCAGATAAAGATACCTCAATTGTAGAAGACAACAATGGTGATGGTGAAAGTGATCAGGATTTCCTTGATGCTAATAACCACACCATAGATGACAACATCAATGATGTCACACACTCATTGGATCAAGTTAATCTTGATAAGTGTGGTAATGTGGAGGGTGAATCATCTATGCCAGATCTAAATTTCTCAAATTTGGATCTTCTCAGCAACTTGCTTGATCCCTCAGCTAAGGATCCACAAGTCTCACCCCACCACAAACATCATTGGAGATGTTGTCACAGGGGTAAGAACAAGAGGACAAACCCATGAAGCAAATGTTTGTCTTCACTCTTGTTTCTTATCTCAGATAGAGCCAAAGAAAGTTGATGAAGCTCTAAAGGATGGAAGTTGGGTTGAAGCTATGCAACAAGAGCTGCTTCAATTCAAAAGGCAGAAAGTTTGGAACCTTTGTCCTCTTCCTCATGGGAAGACTACCATTGGAACCAAATGGGTTTTTAGGAATAAGAAGGATGATAGAGGAATTATCATCAAGAACAAGGCAAGACTAGTTGTTCAAGGATACACACAAAAGAAGGGATTGACTACACTGATGTCTTTGCTCCTGTAGCAAGATTAGAAGCTGTTAGGATATTCCTGGCATTTGCTGCATCCAAGAACTTCAAGGTCTTTCAACTTGATGTAAAGTGTGCTTTCTTATATGGAGTGATTGATGAAGAGGTTTATGTCAAACAGCCACCTGGTTTTGTAGACCCTGATCATCCTGATTATGTCTGCAAGCTTGAAAAGCTCTTTATGGGCTGCATCAGGCACCCAGGAAGTGGTATGAGACACTGTCTGAGTATCTTTGTAAACATGGATACAGGAGAGGTACTATAGATGGAACTCTCTTCATCAAAGGACAGGGAAATGACTTATTGCTAGTTCAAGTATATGTAGATGACATCATCTTTGGTTCAACTAATCCAAAGCTCTGCAAAGACTTTGAGAAGCTGATGAAAGACAGATTTGAAATGAGTGCAATGGGAGAACTCAATTTCTTTCTGGGAATTCAAGTGAAGCAAGTTGAAGATGGCATCTTCATAAGTCAGTCAAAGTATGTTCAGGACATACTCAAGAGGTTCAACATGACTGATTGTAAGATTGCTAAGACACCCATAGCCAGAAACCACTCCCTTGGACCTGATCTTGAGGGGGAGTGTGTAGATGAACATTTATACAGGGCTATGATTGGGTCTCTATGTATCTTACAGCTAGCAGGCCTGATATCATGTTTGCTACATGTATTTGTGCAAGATATCAAGCCAACCCTAAGATGTCTCACTTAATCACTGTCAAAAGGATTCTAAGATACCTCAAGGTGCTTCAACACTTGGTCTATGGTATCCAAAGAATCCTGACTTCAATCTGTATGCTTATACAGATAGTGATTATGGTGGTTGCAAATGACTGCAAAGTCTACATCTGGGGGATGTCAATTCCTTGGTGGAAGGGTTGTCTCATGGCAATGCAAGAAACAATCCTGTGTGTCTGCATCAACTGCTGAGGCTGAATACATTGCTGCTGCAAGCTGCTGTGCTCAAGTGCTTTGGATTCAAAATCAGATGCTGGACTATGGATTTAACTTCAAGGAGACTCCTATCCACATAGACAACAATAGTGCTATCTCTATCACTGAGAACCCTGTGCAGCACTCAAGGACCAAACACATCAATATCAGGTATCATTTAATAAGAGATAACTATGAAAAGGGTTAATTAAACTAGTCAAGTTCATACAGATGAACAATATGCTGATCTGTTTACAAAAGCTTTTGATGAACAGAGATTTAAATATCTGATATCAGCTATTGGGATGATTAACTTTGAGTAGACTTTTCTTAAAACTAATTCTAATTATTTTTTCTTAAAATATGTGTGTCCTAAGTTGTCTAGTTCATCACTTTCATAAGCTCATGTTTTCTTTGGATATAAAATTCTTTTTGAAGACTTTCCTTAGATTCTTGAAAATTTTCTGATCCGTCGGAAGATAAAATTTTATCTTCGGAAGAAAATCATGTCTTCAAAATAAATAACTGTCTAAGAAATTTTACCTTCGGAAGAAGTCTAAATCTATCTTCCGAAGCTTAAATTCTTATCTCAGACACTTATTTGTTTTAAGGACTTTTTCCTTTCGAAGCAAAATTAACTCTCGGAAGCTTTGTTGTTTTTATAAAAGCATTCAAGTGTTTATTTCTCTTCCGAAGCAAAATTTTCAAGACTCTCAGGAAAATCTTCCGAAGCCATTTTAGCTTCGGAAGCTTTTTCATTAAAACTTTCGAAGACAATTTACCTTCGGAAGCTTTTCGAATTCCAAGAAAACTACTTTTTGAGCAAAAGTAAACTACTTTTTCAGAGGTGGGACCGACTTTCGGATTTCAAAGTTTATCCTCTTTCATTAACTTTGGTTCAAATCCCTTTTCACATAAATACCCAACGGTTCCCCCTCTTTCCTCACTATCTTCCTCAATTCCACTATTCCTCAAACCTAATTCTCTAAACCGCCTTTGCTTTCTACCTTTCTTCACCCTTAAGCTTCTAAAATGGCCAACCTTAACCGCAAAACAACCCAGATTTCTCCATGCAACTTCACAGGCAACACAATCAGGTTGCTCTGTTAAGCTCTGAGAAAGATGCAAGTTTCTCAGAGATTTGCCAATTCTTAACTCTATCCAACTACTTCACCTCCCTGACCATTGATCCTACTCTGTATGAGGATCATTTGCTTGAATTCTGGAAGACCTGCCAAGAGGTCATTATGATGGGGAGAGGAGGCACTGTCTGCCACAGTGCAAGGGAGGACAATCTTCATCACTCCGGCCATCATCACCATCATTTGCAGCTGGATGATGAAGAAGGTGAGTTGTCCTTCCCAAAGGAAGCTGTTAATCATTCCTTTGAGCAGATGGGCTATGAGGGAGATTTCTCTGTAAAGACCTTCAGGAAGGGAAGGTCTCATCCCAGTGGAAATACCTGCTCCATGTGGTTATCCACAGCTTATCAAACAAGCATGGTGGGTGGGACCAGATTTCTGAGGATCTCTCCTTTATAGTTCATGGAATGGTTCAGGGGGTCAAGTTCAGGTACTCTCAATTTGTTTATACTAATTTACTTGCAAACTTGGACTCCTTAGAGTATTACATGTTTCCTAGATATGTTCAACACATTCTTAACTGTGAACTGGGCTCACAGTTGAGGGAAACAAGTAATATTCTTAAATTGGGACAGATGAAGCCCGGCATCTTTAAAATCATGAAGAAGCCAACTGTAGGCTTCTCAGGGGGTAGAAACAGCCCTAGTCCCCAAAATGTTAGAGCTCATTGCTCAAGGTGACAACCTAGCAACACAAGCTAGTGTTGAACCCACACCTTCTTTTTCCTTACCACTAAAAAGACCACAAATAACCCTCACCTACCAAAGAAAATCCAAACAAACCCTGCTCAGGCTATTGAGTCTGTGCAGGTCCCCATATACTCACCCTTACAGGAGGAAGTGGACACTAGAGCTCCCACTTCCCCTGAGGAGCAAACCACTCCCATTCTTCACCTATCAGGGCTGAGGTTCCTCATGCTCACCCTGATGAGCTCACAAGCCCAACAGCCTTAAGCCTTCACTCTGAGTCTCAACACTCAAGTGAACAACCTTCAGGGACAGTTACCATCCCCAGCCTTTAGATCTAAACCAACCCATTCCCAACCTATCCTTCTATACTGATGAAGACTTAGGATTCAGTGAGTACCATGAGTCTCTCTTTCCTCCCCTACTCAAAGAGAGATGAGTACCTCTGATTCTCCTCAGTCTATCCCACATCAGTCACCTGTTACTGAGGTGGACACTTCTGAACATGTTCAGGATGTCCATATGGAAGAGGCTCTCACTTCTGCAAGTGATTACATCATTAAGACCTCAACCATGGCAACTCAGCCCACTGACATCTCAACTGAGATTGCTAGTGAGCAGAGGAAAACCAGCAGCCAAGAACCTCAAGCTGGTGGTGAGAGAGAGGACTTTGGTCCAATCATCTCATCCCCAATGATTCTTCTGATGAAGAAGAGGGGAATTTGAGACTAAAGGTGCAGAAACTGTCAAAAACATGCTCCTATTTAGTCTCTAAGGTTAGTCACTTGAATCTCAGGTGACTACCTTACAAAACAGGGTCAATGATCAGCAACTTCAGATTTCATATCTAAAGGAAAAACTAGCTGGGAGACCTTTAAGGAGAGCTCAACCAGGAACACAAGAACCTGTGGAAGTGATTGACTTATCCTCCAGCTCACCTATGCAAGTGGGTGATGCTACCAAAAAGGGGGAGAAAGTTATTGCAACACACAAACCTGGGAGTTCTTCACAGAGAATGGACATAGAGGACTCACCATCCTCACTTGCTGTTGTGCATTCTCAGCAACTTCCTCAAGTTCACATTAATGTGGACTCTATAGACTCTATCATCAGGAGTCTCTTTGAGGAAGGGATACCAAGGGCTGTGTCATCTCCACCACAAGGAACTTCAAACTACATCATAAGGTGGAGGTATGATGCTGACAGAAGAGCCCTTATTCTTCACAGAGTTCAAGGGCAACAAGAAGTTTTTGATTTTCAAAGCTTGAACTTCTATGAAAGATTGGATCTAGTCAACATGCCACTTGTCAATCCAAGCAAGTCAAGACAAGCTGACAGATTGGCTCAAAGAATCCAAGATAGGATCCTTGCAGAGTTCACTCTAAGAAGGAGACTTAGGCAATCAGGCAATGTCATCGGTCAACTGGATGTTGAGGTGGACCCTAAGATTAGTTTCATAGGGGAAACCTTGACTGGAGGCCCAGTGGCAGAACCTGAGACCCCTGTCTCATCACAACAACTGCTGCAGAGGTTCACACTCCTTCTGAGACACCTGCTGGTGAAGGTGTTTCTCAGCCTCTCTCTGGCCAGAGCATGGAAGCTACACCAAGCAATGAAGGCCAAGCCTCTATCCACCCTGAGTCACAAAGGTCTGTGGGTGACAAAGGGAAAAGGATTATGACTCCTGAGGAAATGAGGAGGAAGAGAGAGAGAGAGAGAGAGAGGAAAAGGAAGCTAAGGGGAGAAAGTTCCTCTGGGTCTTCAAGCTTCATGCAAGCTGCAATCAGGGCTGCCCCCAGACAAAATACTCAAGATGATGAGTTGAGGGCAGTCAGGATTACTTATTACCGACCAGGAACTATGATATTGATGAAATCATCTCCCTCCCCTTAGAAGAGTGAATGAACTGGCTGACATGGAAGTGTCAAGAGAGATGAAAGAAAAAGAGGATGCAAGGCTACTTCTCCAATTCAAAGAGGAGAGGAGACAGAAAAGACTCTACAAGCATGCTCCCACTCTCTCTCCAGTTCAAGAAAGTCCTGCACAGGAAGATGTGGCTCCACAAGAACCTCAGGTAGACAACAAAGAAGATAGGATCAAAATGATCAACTACCTGAGTGCCACAGGCTTCTATCAGGCAGATGCACTTCTTCCCCGTCCTATGACTTCATTGAGTTTGAGTACCTAAAGCAACTTGAACTTGAGCTAGTCAAAGAAAGAAAGAAACAACTAAAAGAAGCTAAGGGAAGAAGCTGCAAAGTCAAGAGCCATCATCCAAAAGAGTGTGAAGAAGTCTATTGAGACAAAGAGATGATGAGCTTCTTGAAGCTATATGGATTCTCCGGAAGGAGACTTGGCCCTATGTCTCTATCCACAATGGATGAGCATATAAAGGTGATCAAGCAGAAGATTAAGAGTGGTGAACTGATTGACTTGCACTCTCTTCCAAGTCAAGTCCCACCTAAAGTGGAGGTTAAGTTTGAACAACCTGAGACACCTCAACCCGAACCTCCAGCTGAGCCTCAGCAAGCTTCATCTTCTGATCCAAAGCAGGGTCAAACTCCCTCTCCTTCTGAACCTGTGAGGGAGGAACACCCAACTGAGAAAGACAAGGATGATCAACAAGGTGCTGCAGACCAGTCTTCTCAGTTAAAGTCATCTAAGAGGAAGAAGAGAATGGCTTCTAAACCAAAGTCAAAGAAGAAGAAGCCTAAGTCATCTACCTCTACACCTCAGGCTGAGTCAGATCAACCTGAGGAAGTGCATGATGAGGCAGCCCAATCAACTCCTATGCAAGTGGCTCCTCTAACAACTGAGACACCCATCTTGTCCTGGACTTACTCTACCAATCCAGAAAGATGGCATGTAATCAGAGATCAAGGTGTTGAGAATGTCTACACTTGGCAAGACATAATCAACTTACCTCTACATGATCTCTTTGAGATGAGAAGATACTATGAAGGTATTGATGATCCTGACCATCTAATGAAGAAGGGTATGGTCATGATTGTACTAAAGACCACCAACATCTGAAGATCTTCTAAGTGTTTTTGGTAGCATCAGCCTAGGGGGAGTTTGTAAGGATTCCTTAAGTCTGATGCAACCAAAAATCCAAATGTCTCTCTGCAACATGCACTAAGTACTGAAGTAAGGAATGCTTGGAAGTTTTACACATACACTAGAAAATACTCTAAGTGTAAAATCTTCCGAAGCCAAGACCAATATCTTCCGAAGCCAAACATGAAGTCTTCTGAAGCCTCAGAGACAAAGTCTTTCGAAGCTTCAACCTATGAAGACAGATTTCTTCCGAAGACTTTTAGTATACATGCTTTATCTGATGTACTGTTCCATAAAGCTGGACACTTTCCGCTGCATCTCTGTAAAGTCACCAACTTACATGAGTTGTGTGAAAAGGTCCATGCTTTTGGTAACTGTACATTGAGGTCTTGAGTCTGTAACTTTCTACTTTATGTACTTTATCCTTTTTGTAATAGATAAGGATGTGAGCTATGGCATGTCATAGTCACAAGGTCAAAAGGCAGATATGCCTTTTGATCCTACAATTGATTTTGTTAGTGTCTAGTCAATTGTATCAAGCTTGCTTTCAAAGTATAGCCGGTTGTAGGTTGTAGTATAAGTATTCCAAGTTCTTGTATCTTTCTTTATGCTTTGTAACACTTGTAAAAGAACTTGAGAAAGTAATATACTGCCTCCTTGAAACCCAA